>CAWUFW010004406.1:1095000-1552363 GCA_963921515.1 Calotriton arnoldi | reverse complement strand
TGTATGTGAGGGTGCTATTTGTTGAGGTGCTAATGGTGTGTGGCTTGTGTGATGGATGAGCTGTGAGTGTGTCTGTGGTTGCTGTGTGATGGTGTTCTGTGCTGGCAGGTCAGTTGAATTTGCAAAGGATCATGGTAGGGATTTGTGGCCTTTATATGGGTCGAGTTGGGGGTGTGTCCTTGTTCCATATTTTTTTCCCCTGTATTTATTGGCTTTGTCATTGCTTGTTTGGCCCTTTTTTTTTGTATTTTTCCCTTTGTATTTTTTGTGCATGTAGGAGACGTTCTTCTGACCGAGTGGGATGCTGCAGTTGTCTTGTGCGAGCTTCTCCAAGTCGTTCACGCTGTGTTTCAGCTAGGTTTTATGTGCGGCGTACGAGTCGTTCTCCGAGTATTGGCTTCCTTCTGCTGCCTTTTGTATGCGTGTCGGTCGTACGGCTTGAGCTCCGTGCGACTCGGTCTGGTTTTCCACGCATTACATAGTACTGCGCGGATCGGAGTTCGCGGGTACGTTTCGTTCGGGTTCATTCCTGGTGCGTGTCGGTCGGTTCGATTCGCGTGGTTTTCCGGCCGGATGGCTTGTTTCTGTGCGGTTCGGTCGTTCAGCTTGTGTTCCGTACGAGTCGGTCGTGATTCACATGCATTTCATCGTACTTCCCAGGTCGGGCGACGCCGGTACGTGTCGGTCGGATTAAATTCCCGTACCGAGTCGGTCGGTACGTTTTCCGGCCCGAATCGGAATCGGCCCCATAGTTGTTAAAGTACTCCCGCCATTCTTCCCATTTTATTTGTGGTACACCAGAACCTGCCAAAAATGCTTGCGGGGCTGTAAATTGTATCTGTTTCCAGAAGCCATGTTGATCTCTATATACCACCACAACAGTTAAGTGAACTTCTGCTTGAAAAACTAAACGCTAAATGCTTATCAATAAATCTGTGTCTCTTAGGTGAGGAGTGAGGCGCACTAGCATAGCTCCATTAAATTACTATTATACCCCTACAGCAAGCCTTTGCAGGAATATCGCCACCAATATGCTTATTAAATCCTCACTTGTAATAGTCCGACGCTTCACTTGCCATCAGCAGCAGCTTCCCGAATAATATTTTCCTCATCAACAGTCGTGAAGAATGTTCCAGTGCAATCACCTTTCAAAAGCACTGTTTACTTTTTTTTTAAAAATGGCCTCACGCACGTTTCCTGTGCGTCGTAACGAAAGCTAGAAGGCTGAATTCCTACTTTCAAGATGGCGCCTCACTACGTGCTACGTCAGCACGACCCTCCGCCTGCAAGTGCGCCACAGTTTGTGAGGAGAATGTTCACTTTTTGAATCCCCGAATATCTGCTCCTCACTGTAAGTGCCCAGTCTCTCACTTTCTTTTACATGCGTTCGCCAGCTTCCTGATGCAAAATGCTCCTGTTGAAAGTTCCGATGACCGGAGCAATCAATCACTATTTATTTTTCTTCCGTTGCTCACAATGACATTCTATCGTTCTTTCATTTAAAATTTTCTCACTTGCACTCTCCAATATTTCTTCCTACCGCTTCCAAGATGCTTGTAGCTCCGAAGAAATGTAGCGTGTCTAGACTCCGATTTTCCGGGTTCTGAAACCGCTTTATGATGCTCCAAGTTCTTCTTTTTATTCTTCTTTTCTTTTTCCTTCACGTGGGTTCTCTGGTGTGTTGTAAGGTTCAGCTCGTCACCATAATTGTTAAGTAGACTTCCTAGTCGTTCAGCTGGTTAAAGGAATTTATTCAGTATTTAAGTACAACACACCAATGCGCAGGAGCTCACTACAGGTCACTGGCAGGGACCAAATCACCATCAACTGTCAACTGTCAACCGTCAAGAGGGAACCGTCAGCTGGCATTCTAGAATGCCAGCTGATGTCATGACAAGCTGGCGCGAGGGCAGGGACGCGCGTGGAAGGGGACGGGAGCCTAAAGAGGACAATAGGGGGAAATAGAACAGTACAACACAACAGTGACCTCCTGCAGCGGCGAGAGGCCACTCACTGAGACCTGCACAGGGTCATCAAACAGGCACTTGGCAGAGGGAGCGATCCGCACACTTACTGCAGACATAGTAACTCTGCTGAGGGCGGCACGAACCCCCACCACCCTGCTCGCCCGAAGACAGATAGTATCCTGTCCCCTTCAGCTAGGTGCGGCGTTTCTTAATGTTGTGAAATGTGACTAGTCTGTGAGTAGCGTCTGCTAGGGCAGGCGGGGTCACAGCTATAAGCAATCGTGATGGAGGGTGACTTGGCGCCTGTCAGCGCAGATGCTAATCACACCCTCCATGGTAGCAAACATCAACATAAAAGAGAGACTACCCCGAGCTCAGTCCATCTGAAACTAGGAATACCCCGTCTGGAACTGTCGAGCGTTCGAACGTCATGTTGTAGGTCATAGAACAACAAGCATTGGCTTAGCCTATAGGTCTCGCCTTTGGGACCTTATGAGTATTCAGCCATGCCCATGCAGCACATTACTCTGAGGGCAACAACATCTTCTGTTACTTTATGTGCCGCTTGTGAACGGCCACGCACAGCAAGGATGGACTTCCGTGCTATTTAATGAACATATGGTAAATTCTCTTCAAGATTCAAAAAAGTATATTTCTTTAACAAAGAAGCTTTGACACTAATAGGCACGTTATAGCATTGCAATGAGACGTACTTATTAAAGGGTTCTTTTTGTACAACTGGTAGTCTGAACTTATATAACTTGAAGTGCTTTTATGCGCGATAATGAAGAACAAGCACTGGCACAGCCAATAGGTTTTGCCTTTTGGACCTTATGAGTGTGTAGCCATGCAGCACATTATTCTGGGGGCTGTTCCGCCAGGGTTTGAAGGAGCTGCTCTGTGGGAGGAAACAAATGACAAGGAAGCAAGTCAATCATTATTCTATGACTCTGGATAGGAAAATTGCCCCAGTAAATGCATTTAAGTGCACACTCAAGTTTAACTTAAATGTATAAACTGCTTTACAAATTAGGTTCTACATTTCACAATCAATGTTAACATAACTTGTATAGATGCTGCACAAACGTCTGTCACATTAAAGATGGGTGTCTGCCAACTGATAATAACTTAATAACAACAACAAATCTCCATTCCTAACAGTAGGTTCAAAGGAGAAAACCATCAACACCGAGCCAACAATAATCACAAACTGCACCCTATTAACAGACTTTCCTGAAAACAATGACGTGTAGATAGAGAACAAGTTCAAGTCCCTACTCCACTTGCTAAACACGGCCTACACCACTAAGTCCTGCCTTCTAAACTTTGGGCCTCCTCCCACGATTATTACTGAAACAACAATTTTTAGGAATCCGTGGAGTGAATTAGATGCACTTTAGTTACTTGGGAATACTGTTGTAAAGCTCACAGAATGCTTTGGAGTATTTAGACACATGGTAGTTACAAAACACACTGTGCACTGACTGCAAATCAGTTCCTGAACAACATGCAGGGTCGGATTGGTAACGCGGGCACTCGGGCAATGCCCGAGGGGCCGGTATCCGAAATCCAGCTGTGGACTGCTTTTCTGAGCAGCCAGGGGGCCGATTTGGGCGGTTTCTGCATTGTTCGGATGCCGCCAGCGGCCCAGTGGATGCCTGAGTGGCCTTTTAGGAGGTGGCCTTTTTGGAGGTAGATGGGCATCCATTACCTCCTTTTTATCAACGGGCAGAGGTGTCACTCCCTTTCTCTCGCTGGGCCGGCCCATTAATATATGCAGATTGAGCGGGGGCAGGGGGCCTGAGCAAAAGTAGCCTCACTTGTTTTCAAGTGTGTTTCACCAGTGTAAACTAATCCGTGCATTTTGTCCCGCCCCCCTCTTTTTATAAAATTTCACTGAAGCAGTGGTTTGCGGAAAGGCAATATGCAAATGTGGGCCACTTTTTTTAGCGTGCCCGGCCCGGTTTTTAATCCCAATCCAACCCCGACAACATGGCTTTATTAGCACATTTGGTACAAAGCAATGCACACAAGGAAGTGTTCACAACCAGGCCACAATTTGACACAGATTAATCAGAAGAGCAATGAAAATATACACTCAAAAGCAAAAGTGGGCACAACCCAGAATCAAAGTTTCACAGTGGATGCCCAAGACCTGTCAAAATTAAATTCACTCTCAAACCATACTCATTACATAGCGCAATAAAAAGTTAAATGGAACAAATAAGTTGTCTTTGTTTTCAAGTACTAATGCACAAATTGCCAAAAGACAAATTGCTTTCATATTATCTTCAGTCACAACTGTAGGCTGAGACTACATCCTCCCCTGATTTCTCTAAATCTGATGCTTCCTTGCTATCAGTCAAGATAGGAGAGAAAACCCTCAGCTTTTGTACTTTGCCCTCGAGCTAATATAATTCAACAAATCAGGGTGGGAAGGGCCCTTCCTATCAGATAGGGGGAGAAGAAACCCCCAGCAATGGAGAAGGAGAGGGGCTGCATATCATACAGTGGGTCGGAGACAGCCCGTGACGGCAGAGCAGGGACCTTGTTGCACATTACAGCAAAGGAAATGATACAGGAGGGTATGGATGTTATGTGTGTTATGACACACATAAGAGTACAAACAGGGGCCCCATATGCTATAAAGCCATAACCATTGTGGTGCTGACTCCATATTAAATGCCCCTGTGGCACATCCACTAAAGCAGAAACTGCGTAAAGGTCCTTACTGCCATCAAACTAAATGAGACTCATCAATGCAACCATTACAATAAGGGATTATAGAGTACAAATTAAGAGCATAAGATAATTACAGCCTTCCCTGGCTTTATATGGGGGCTGTTAATGGGGAGGCATTTTAGTAATGCTTATTACAGTGGGGTTTAATGAAGAGGGGTTTTAAGTCTCCATTCAAACTCTATGAAAATGACAACGGTGTGTGTGCCGTAGTTACAAAAATCACGTTCACCCGGCCTGTGTAAGGCACTCCTTGTTATGGCACCCTGTTTCACCAACCATTCAGCCACAGCATGTACATGCGACTAACAACATGAAAAGGCAACAGCGATTCCTGACATGACCTGAACATCTGGATGTCCTATTGTAAACCAAGGGGACAGGGTGTTTTGCCAGTGTAGTGCGACCGCTTCGTATTTCATGTTTCCCGTACTCCCTGAATTTATTTATTTGTCAAATCTTGCTGCCAAATCAAAATCTCATCCCAGAACTCTTCTGAGCCTCTCCATGCATATTAATGCCCTGGCTTAAAGTGGGGACATCAAAATTGTGTGCCTGCTCCACTGAGGTGGTGGCAACAGATATATTTGAGGCGCTTTGTGGAAGTGCATACCTTGCAGAATGCAAGAGAGAGCTGGCCAAGCATCTGTTTCATCAAGATGTCTTGTTCACGACAGCCAACCCTCCTGAAGCTCCTATTGGAGGCCGCCTGCTTTTCTGCCAGTCAGTGATAGAAGTGCTTTAAAAACAAGCTTCATGTGTGATTGCAGCAGCTCCGATCGGAGCACAACAGCTGGTCTTTTCCAGCTATGTGCCACGAGGAAGTTAAAAGCGAAGTGGAGCAGGAGAATTGTTAAAGGGGCAGGCACTGCAGCAAAGCGGGATGGGTTTGGGGGACGTGGGGAATCCTCTCACTTTGAAGTCAGAGAAAGAAAATTACCTTGAAAACGAAAACAGAGTCTACATCTGATCTCCGTTTTTGAATGGACAGCAAATGTGAGGAGATAACAAGAATTACAGCCCTGTTTACACAAACAGAAGTCGGAGCTCGGAGCAACTGAAAACATCCAGCACTGGTGTTAAAGGCTCTTACACAAAGGGAAAAGTAGTCCCTAAACAGATGGTAAAATGGGATACGTGGAAGCCTACAAGTACTGGGAGCCTACTCTGTGGGAGTGAACAACCAACGAAAAGGAGGGTCTAATAGGAAAGATTAACCACTTGGGAGGAAGGATTTTTTAAGGACACTGAAAGAAGCCAATGAAAATTAGCTAAGCCCACAAAGAAGTATATACTAACGTATATACAAGAGGTCTTGAATGCATGACTTAAAAAAGAGTTTTAGAGAAAAAAGATATCACAGAGGCACGTTAAATCATGACATATTAAATACCCAAAACCGGACAGCATTAAAAACGAAACTATCACATTGATTAAGCTTTCCAAAGTGGAGGGTCTGATGTTTTTCTCTCTCTCTCACCGCCAGGGAAAAACTGGCAGTTATGGATAGAAAAAAAACAATCACCCCACACCCTGTAAATAAACCTCCAGGGTGTGAGCATCAATAGTTTTTTTGTTTTTCAATAACTGTGTTTTTTAAAAAGAAAAAAATGTTAAAAGTTTGGTGGTCAAAACCAATGGGGCCGTCCACCAAACGTTTTACACCTTGAAGGAAACAGCAGTGACTGAATTTCCCTTCAACGAAAAGAGATGACCAGTGGGCCAGAGCTCATCTCTAGATAGGGCAGGCTATCATCCGTCAGGGTGGCAGACGTTAGGTCCTAACCACTCTGATGGATGGTACTCTGTCCACCATCGGCTAAATAAGGCCATTTGTGTTTACAAGTGAGTACTGGGTGGAGAATCTAGAGCAGTGGTCTTCAAACTTTTTAATGCTGCATCCCCCCCAGTGGAAAAAAAAAATCACGGGCCCCCCTTAAATCTTTTTACAATTATTCTGGTAAACTGGCAATGTTTATATATGAATATGTTTAGACTTTTAGAATATTTGGAGCCCCTTCCCTTTTGACACCTTCTCCCAGTCCCTTCCCTTTTGACATCTTGTCCCAGTCCCTTCCCCTTTGACACCTTCTCCCAGCCAGGATATAAATGACAAAATATGTTAGTGATGGCCCATTACAGAGTTGCTTAGTGCTGCTCGTTTTTGTTTTCTACAGAAAACAAAGCACTGTTATCAGCAAATTGGTTCTTTTAGCCAGAGTCTGGTGCCCCCCCTGGGATCACTTGAGACCCCCCTAGGGGGGCCAGCCCCCCAGTTTGAAGACACCTGATCGAGAGAGAAACAGTTATCTGTATAGAATTGCATGTCACTCTGCACCACCTAATGCCTCCAAGAGATCAACTCCTGGCATTCAGGACTATATATTTTGTGAACACATTCTTGGTCTGGACACTGTGCATAAACAGTGAGAGGGTAGACTTATACCACACAACATCATGAGCTGATTCACCCCACTCTTAATAGAGGTACCCATCCAGTTATCAGGTGATCTCGATTTTGGCCAATGTGGTAACAGGGGCCAGGGGAGAAAGTATGATTTGGTCAATTAAGGAAGCTAGGAATAAAACCCTGCCATCCTAATCCAGCACATTTGCCACTAGACTACTACTGCTGCCTGACAACAAGGTACAATATGTTTGAGTAAAAACGGCCAACTGTTCCAGAGGGTGGTGCACTGCACAGAGCACCTAAATTTAGGGAACCAAGACAGAAAACCTTCTAAAAAAGATTTCCATCCCTAGAACATGGAAGGTTACAATACTGTACTGGTTTTATTTTAGGTCTGCAATACAGGTTTGACAGTAGTAACACATTTCTGATTTCACAGTGTGTCTCAAAATCCAAACAGATCATCATCGAACAAATGGAAATGTTGGATTCTATTTTGGAGATGCAGAATTGGGTAAAGAGAAGGTGAATGGCCCCAGTAACTGAAGCAGTTCATGAAGGGCAAATGCATCGTCCAAGCTTTCATAAAAAATATCCCATTCACAAGACTTTATAAGGATGGATGTATCGTTCTTAAGCCATATCAAAATATGGTCAATTTAAAAGAGTCGCCATGTGGGATCTGTGGCATTTTTAAATTTCTCTGCCATTTTTGGAAACTGGTGAAGAGTCCTTGTGCATTTTAGGGAGTTTATATTATTTATTTATTTAGTTGTTTAAGAGTTTTGTGAAGTGGCAACATATCACCTTTTAGCTACTTCTCAGCGCTCAAGAGTCAGGCAATGCAGATTAAGATCCTGTATTTCATTAGATTGGGACCAGATAATGGGGTCTCTCACACATAGACAGATGGCATGTTAACTGTCCAAAGTCTCCTTGAATAGATGTATCTTCAAACCTCTTATGAAGGCTGATATTCTCTGTAGTATTGTACAGCTGTCTGTTGATGGCAGAGTGTGAAATGTGTGTGGGTTCAATATTGTATTTTATTGTAGAAGTTACTTACCTTACTAGACCACTAAGTGTTGTGTTGAAGCACTTGCCAGCACGCTATTGATGGAGCAAGGACTCATAAATGAGACTTGCTCGGATGCAATCTTCTCACAAGTATTAATGTATTAAACTTTGTATTGTTCATACTAATAATTGCATACACCAATATAAGTAGTAAGGAAGCTTGCCTATGTGTTTAAACTAACAAATAACGCTTGTCTTTTCTAAAATGGCCGCTAAAACGCGGGAACTTTACTGCGCATGTCTCAACCATATCACGTGTTGTGACGTCTTCTTTGCTTGGTGGGAAAACTCTTGCTTCTGCGCAGTATGCATTAAAATGGCTGCTTTATGTTTTCACATGCTACAGCTTGCTCTCGTGTTATAATTAAATTGTCGTTTTCTTAACGCTATTAATGCGAGATAGAATTTATAAGTAAAAGGGAATCGAGTAGAAAGAGTGGGTATACAGTGAAACCATTTATTTGTGATTTTAATATTTTCTTCTTTGACTTTTTATTAGTTCGTAAATTGGGCCTGGGGTTGGTGAACTGAAAACTCGTGTGACAATGGTTCTGCGCATGCGCCCTGAGTGGTTGCCCAGAAGAGCGGATGAAGTCAACCTGGACGTCGTCCAAGGCCGTGACCTGATGGCCAACTCTACTGTACCCACGATGTCTCTACTGAATAGCAACAATTTATATGAACAATGTATAAAAATTTGTCGTGAGACGGGTGGGAAATAAAGCAAATGTATTCATTGTGATGGGCGGCATTTCGAAACAATGGGCTTTAAGAAAATTTAATTAAATCAATATGGTGTGAGGATCAACCCGCTGTCCCCGTCCAATCAGAAGTAGTGGGCCCATAATTCTGCAACATCTAGGGGAGGTACATGGGCGTAGAAGGGTATAATAGATATAGAATTAGTCATTAGTTAGGGATTCGGGCTCTAGTATAAGGACGTACGAGTTCGAGGCTGAGATCCATGACGAGCTGATTGATTGCAGACTGAACCGCTGTCCAGAGAGGTCCTGAGGTGGGGGCGGAGGAGTCCATTAGAAGGAAGATTCGGGAGAACTCGAGGAGAAGCGAAGTACCAGAGAGGGGAACGACGCAGGCGTCGTTGATAGAGAGGTCACCTGTCCCGTTCTGAACTTGGTCCGGAGGCCCTTGCTCTTCATCCTTCCTGAGACCTATCTTTCCAACTCCTTGGCCAAGGGGTTTGGTTCTCGCACTTTTAGGTAAATATAAATGCAAATCTTAGTTGCGCTGCTGTCTCTATCTTCTCCTTTCTGAGGGACCGTCATTTAAGGCTAATTGATTATTATGCTTCATCCTTGATATACGATTTAAGTATCATGTGGTTCTGTATTTTACTCTGCTAAAATCTTTAGATAAACATTTAAAACTTCCTGACTCAGTGGTTATTTCAGGATTATGAATTGTAATGAATGTCACTCATTTTAAACTTCCCAATTAGCAAAGGATTCATTGGTAAGTCATTACTCTTCAATCAGAAAAGTAATTGGTAGCAGGGAATTTTTGATAAAGAGTATAACTGACTCACCAGTAAGTATTAGCGTAGTATGAATGTATGGGCCCAAGTGAGTATTTGGTGTATGAATGCTGTTTGCTAATATCACGCTGGATCACTATATTGCGCAGGGTAATTGGTTAGTGGGATTTTGTCCAGTGCTTTAAATGGGCAGGTACTGTCCGGTACTGAGTACCCGCACTTCTTTAATTTGAAAGGGAGAGTACCTGCACTTCTCAGCACTGCTGTAGTACATTTAATGGGAAAGTACTGGTACTTCACTGGAGCTAACAGATACTCTAATTAGTGAGAAGCAGCACTTCTGTATTTCCATTTAAGGTACTGGTTTTGTCCTTGTTTTGATCCTATGTGGGAAGTGTTTCTATGTTGTACGTGATGACCACCGAGTTCGCAGCCCATAGCGGTGCGGTGGATGAAGAAGTGTGAGAGATAGACGCGCCTTCATGGCTTGCATCATACAGCATGCTGGCAGCTCTGATCAGCTTTGCAGGTTCCTATCTCTTGTTTGGATTTTCTTTAATCTTCTCTGCCTAGTTTTCTGGTTGAGTTGTAGCCACAACAGAGAGTAAACAAAACCTGCATCATAAGAGACATTTTCAAAATAAAGGGATGTGAGGCATGTGCATTGGCCCAGCAAAGGAGACACCCAGGAACAGCAGCATGCCACACACAGGAGTATGCACTGATGTAAAGTGCTCTGATACCCTCAGGTCTTGCCAGCGCTATATAAAACACCTAAATAAATAATAAATTCAGTGGCATCCTGATGAATCTCACTGTTTAAGTAGGAAAGAGTGGATTTACCATTGAGCACTTTAAGCCACATGAGTAATGCCATGTCTTTATGACCTTCAGTACTGGAAAAAGGATTGTGTTAAGTCTCAGACGTAAACAAACCTGCAAGAGTGAGACTTTGGGTTGGGGTTATCCACTACTGAGTCCCCTGAGGATGATCTATTCCAGATTTTCAGGATAACCAGTACATAAATAACTCAGAATGCGAAGCATTGCATGTTAATTTATCACACACCGATACCCACAAAATATGGCATGAACCAAAGCACCATTTCCTATTGATGAAATGTTGGCCAACCTTGCTGCCCATGCGCAAAACGTATTCACTGCCCATGAGCGCTATGTTTGTCCCTGAGCGCTATGTTTGTCCCTGAGCGCTATGCTGAAATGGCCAGTCCCATATCCTGACTTGGGTGTTGTTCAGTGGCAAAGGCTCCAACTTTGAAAAACAAGAGTTGTGTGCCCAATATTAACTCAGGGGCTTGAGTTTATGGGAAATTCACGTAACCTCCCTTCTCTCATAACAATTTAATGCTGTTATATATATTTCTATGGAGCGCACTACCTCGTTGCAATGTAACTTGCACTGTCCCAATTACATGTTTCCTCCCCACTTCTCGTCAGATCCTATTTTATGTACTCAGTTTTCATGTGGTCCCCACTGCAGACAGCGCTTTTGGTTGGCGATGATCCTGCCACAATATATGTTCTGCGATGGGGACACAACGTTGCAACATCTTCTGTATGTAGGTTGGAGAGCCCATTTTGTAAGATATTCAAGTATGTTATCTGATAGCTGGTGATTAGGCTCGAGTACTCCTTGTAGACTCAAATATTTCGCACAAGCCAATCAGTCCCATCCTTTTTGATTTACATATACAATAACACAATGTGTTCCCTTTAAAATAGTGAACTGAACTTATTTTATTAAGAACCCTATTAATGTACCTGTTTGAGCAGGCCTCAGCACAACAATAACGGCTTCAGGAAGCTATCAATGCATGGGACCAGTATAGGAAAGTAACAATAAACCGAAGTTACTCCTGCATCCACTAAGTTAATCTAGACAGACAGGATGGAATGTAACTGGATACAAAGGGGTCTTCAAACTCTCAGTAGGAAGATGTCTCCAGGGATATTGTGTGACTAATTAACTTCACAGCATGCAGGCTTCCACAGGTGGCAGTGCTGGGAGGAAATGAACGGTGCTGAAATGCATGCACGTGTGGACAGCGAAGCACCACACGCATTTTTCTCCAGTGAGTGACTAGGGCTATGTGTAACATGAGACGTTTCCTAACTATTTCAGAAATACTATTATATATCACACATCATCAACTGAACTGGGTGAAGGCACTTAAATAAAAGGGAGGTATTACTGCGCAGCTTAAAGTAGTCCTTTATCTATCACACGCCGTCCATCAAAAGATACTTACCTGTGTTTTGCCAGTTACATTTTTCTGTGTCCCAGGCCCGCATTGGAATGGTTATCAGGGCACCTCAAAGGCCAAATTAACAAGCCTGCATCCTGGATTGTATCTGTCTGGCCCAGAGGGCGAAGGAAAGAAGCGGGGAAGAGGCAGGGGAGGGAATAAGTATGTGTGAATCACAGCCCCTTAAACACAATTACAATGGAGAACGGGTAGAGTCATTCACCCGTCCTTAACTAGAATGTTAACAGAGAGAATAGAAAGAAATAAGACAACACTGAAGCAGAGAACTGCGTCCGGTGGTCTACCAGGAGGAGAAATCACCAACACTAGACTGTAAGCTTCCTTTACAACGCGTCTTAAATAGTGAGAATTGGCAACTGTTCCTAAGGTGTGTGTGTGAAGAAATAAAGGCAGTATGGAACAATGGCAGCACCCCCTGGTGTAGCTCCTGGGTGAGCAGTAACAAGGCTGAGTTGCATTATTGCATTATAGTCTCGTGTTAATATTGTCACCCTCTACCGCGTGAGTACCGCTCTCTGACAGCACCACAGACCCACGTGCTTGCCCGAGCAAAGAATATGTAAGTGACACTTGCTGCAGCGATATCGGGTGAAAGAGGGACCTATGCCGGGCTGTGAAACTCTGGAGGGTAAAGCTGATGAAGGCGGGGAAGATGACAGCAGCCGGTGTACACGTCATGCAGTACAAGCTGGGTGGTTCAAGGCGGTGAACGGCTCCACCTGAGCTGTTTCTGGATTGGAGTCATTCAGTCAGACTAAGGCTGCATTTTGGGATAGGCGAGGGTTTTACCCACCGGCACCAGCCCGTTCGCACTAGTCGCCATTACACCCTAGCGTGGGCACTGTGGATAGGTATAAATGAAGCCCTTCATCAATAAGCCACAAGCCAGCCCACTGAAGGAAGGAGAAACCCGGAAAGCCAAAACAATTCCAATTCACATTGAAAAGAAGCCTGGAACGAGCCTGGCCCTACCAAAAGTAGCCCAAAATAAGAACAGCCCTAATCTATCTCAAACAAGGGTTGGAGCTGATAAAAATGACCAAACAAGCAATGTGGAAGTGGAGGAGGGTTGAGCAACAGGGATGGCGACTCGTGATCACCACACTAATTAGGCAACAATCCCTTCAATTGGCCAGGCATGCCAAGCTTAGGGGGTTATTGCGCTACAGGGGCCTGACATCGGCTCAGAGCAACTGAAAACATCCTGGGCTCGTGTGCAGTGCTCTCACACAGAGGAAAAAGTAGTCTCTTTTACCGTTGTAAAATGGGACGAGTGGAAGGCCACAAGTAGTGGGTCGTCGGCCTGCTTCTTGGGGGGAACAAACAAAAAAAAAGGAGGGACAAAGAGGACAAAAAACACTTAGAAGGAAGGATTTTTAAAGGGCACTAAAATGAACAAATGACAAGCAGTGGGCGGGCTGTAATCCCACAGAGTGAATACAGCATGTCCCAAGGAAACAGCGCAAGCACTGCCTAGGCTCGACCTAAAAAGGAGGGTATGAGCGCACCTCTCGCTTCTTTGAGCCTTCAAGGAGTGTGACTCTCAGGTTCTTTTTTTATGGGGGATGATCCGATTAATACCAATGAAGATGAACAAAATTTAGCGAGGGTGCGGGGGCGTAGCAGGCCACTGACCAAGATGGGCGCATAGCACTGTAGCTCCGCCAGCCAGCATGTAACTTTTGCCAAAAAGACATCCTTCCGGCACCATCCTACCTGCTGAAACGACTCCACAGGTGTCTGGTGGTGCGGAGTGATGGACTGCGGACACGGAGACTGTGGAGGTGACCAAGAAAACGGGCTGCGGGGTCCAGTCGGGCAGACTGCGACCGGCGACGTACAGCAGCAGGGTGCGGACCAGCGGCACATCCGGAGGTGCCTGGTCCAGCGGTGGACGGAGTGACTGGGGACCACGCACCGGGGACAGGAGCACGTCAAGAAGTGAGCGACGTATAGCACCCCCGTGAGTGAGGGCCTTGCTGCGGAAGTCCCCGGGCCCACAGAAGAAGACAGAGGACGGAGGGACGTGCTGCGCCGCAGTTAAGCCGACCCAGATTCTCCCGAAGGCCCCGCGGCGACAGGGACCGCAGGCGGGCCTGGGGATGACCGCCGGACCTGACAGGGTTGGCCGGCTGTGCGCAGTAGCGTCCACGCGCCCCGAGGCCTGGCTGCGGACTGACTGATGGCCAGCGGGCGGCGTCCCACATCACCCTCGTAGAAGCGTGCACATCGGCACATGAGCGGGGCTGGCGAAAAGGGATCGGGCCTGAGTATATCGGCAAAGAGGGATTGCGACATCGGCCCTACCAGGGGCATGCATGGGTTATTGCGCACTCCCCCCCCCATCGAAGAAGGAGGGGCAGGACCGGCACAGCGCCATAAAGAGAAGTCGCCCCGCGGAAGAGCCTGGGGCGAGCATGGCTGAAGGTGGAGGAGCAGAGGGCCCTGCACCCATGGACCCAATAAGGGAGGACACCCTCATGCTTGAACTATGGGCGGGCTTCAAAGCCCTAGATGGGCGATTTGATGGGCTGGAAAAATGCCTTGACACGTTGGGAGCACGACTGGATACCCATGACAAACGCTTGGACACGGTGGAGGGCAGGGACTCTGATCTCGAAGATGGAGCTGCACAAGTGACAAAGAAACTGGACGTATGGAAAAGCTACTGAAAACCGTCACAATGAAAAATGAAGACCTAGAAGCGAGGGGCAGGCGCAATAACATCCGCATTCTAGGTATCCGATAGACCACAATTACAGGGCGCCTGGACCTCTTCATAGAACAGCTCCTCATCGAGTTATTTGGTAAGGAACCCTTCACAACAACGTTCGTGGTAGAGAGGGCCCACTGAACACTAGGACCGCGGCCAAACCCAGGCTGCCTCACAAGACTGCTAGTGGCCCGGCTGCTGAACTATCGGGACAGGGACACGGCATTGAGACTGGCCAGAGAAAAGGGGGCATTGACCTGGCAGGGCTCCACCATGTCCCTATATCCAGACTTCACCGCCATGGGGCAGGGCGCGTGCTGTAAATACACAGGCGTCAAGGCCACACTGCGCAACCTGGGTCTAGCATATGGGATGATATACCCTGCTCGTCTTCAGATCATGGTGGATGGCAAAGCACGAATATTCGACACTCCAACGGAAGTACAAGAATTGTGCTGCAACTACTCAGGGGCTCAGGGAACCCGTTGGAAAGACGCACCACGTGGATCACCCCCTGAAAGCAACTCCGGTGCCATCACCGACCATTTCTCCACACAGTGAAGCCCCATCAACCGCACCGCAGCTATGACCAAATGAACAATGCTATGGACTCAGATGCATAAAAGAAACCTCACACATCTCCATTAGAACCTTCATTGTTCCTTTGTTTCAAACACTGGCAAGTATAATGTATCATGCCAAATTTCTGACTTCGGGTAGCTGCCAAGGTGTCGCCACCCCCTTAGTATTGATCACACCTCCTTTTTTGGTTTTTGAACCAGTAAGACAATTTGGAATAGACATAACGTTCTGCAATTGGTTTAAAAGTTGGGAAGTCCTTACTATGTTCTCAGTTGGGGTGGTTGGGGGAGGGGCAGGAAGACTACGGGGATGCAGGGGAATGTTTACACAGCGTTACAAGTTCTTGACAACACTTATGACACACGGCGGTACATTTCGCAAACAATAACACATACAAGACTCCCCACATGAGTACCCACAATAAGATTAGCCCCAATCTAGACTTAACATTAATAACGTGGAATGTAAGAGGACTGAACAATGCGCGCAAAGGCAAACAAGTCCTACAGTACCTACAAAGACACCACGTAGACATAGCCTTTCTACAGGAGACACACCTCCCCCCGCACAATCGCGAGGATTTGCAGTAACATGGTGGTCACATCGATACTTTGCAGGATACAGCAACTACGCCAGGGGAACAGCCATCCTTATACATAAACGAATATCATTCCAACAGTTAATGACCCGGGTAGACAATGAGGGCCACTATCTTTTAGTAGTGGGCCACTGTATGGGACACACCATAACCTTTTTGAACATTTACGCCCCCAACACTGACAGCCCAATTTTTTTTTTATAAGTTACAGGCACAGCTAGACCAGATAGAAGCGGATCACATATGCTTGGGGGGGGGGACTTCAACCTTGTTTTGGACCCTCTACAAGACAGCACGGCCAAGACTCTGGGCCTTAAGCCATGGGCACGACATGCGCTGGCGGAACTCTGTGATACAAATAACTTAGTTGACATTTGGAGGAACAGGCATTTGGACGCCTCCTACAAACACTATGTGGCAGCACCCCACGACACATGGACACGGCTGGACTACTGGTTGATCTCGCCCAATGTCCCGAAACGGCATGACGAAACACGCCACCTCCCCAGAACGCTCTCTGGTCACTCTCCGGTTCTGCTTAAACTTAACATACCCATAGGAGGCGGAGTTGAGCGGCAATGGAGATTCCCGGGGCTGGCATTAAGAGATGAAATATTCAAGTCTGAGTTACGTGTAGCTACAGTAGAATCCTTGAGCTGAATAAGGGATCGGTATCGTCCTATTCCACACTATGGGAAGCATTTAAAGTGTATGCGAGAGAGATCTGTATTGCCAAACATGTGGGGATACTAAAAGACTTGAGGCGCACTCTATTCCGACTCGAGGAGGGTCTTGTAGCACTGGACCAAGAGTCCAGAACTCAAGAAGCACGGGCGTCCATGCACCGCCAGGCGGTATTACTAGCAGAATTCCGTGAAGCAGCAGAGAGGGAGAGGCACTTTTTAAGCAAGTATGCCACTGCCAGGAAATACGGCGAGAGGCAACGGCCCAGGAGAACACTTGCGCGAATACTGCAAACACCTAGAACCCAGCCATACATCACTAGCCTCAGAACTGGAGAGGGAACCCTAATAACCGACACACTCGTTATTCAAAAAGTAATCACTGCATACTACAGAGATCTTTACACAACCCGAATCACAGATGATGTGGAGGAAAGGACACATTATCTAGAGGAGATTGTGATGGTGTGGCTCAGCTCCGCACACCAGCAGTTTCTGGGGGAACCCTTCACAACAGAGGAAATCACCCAAGCAATTGATGCACTGGGGGGTGCAAAGGGGCCAGGGTTAGACGGATACACTGTGGTATTATATAAGACGTACACACACCTGCTTGCACCACATCTCCTCAAAGTATATAGGGAAGCCTTGGATAACGGTATACTGCCCCCACACTATGTGAGGCGGTAATCATACTGCTTCCAAAACCTGGCAAAGGCCCGCAGCTGTGTGGATCGTATAGGCCACTCTCCCTATTGAATTTCTATAATAAGATACTGGCCAAAATGATTGCCACCAGACTCTCTCTCCTGCTTGACCAAGTAATAGCACCGGTGCAGACGGGTTTTGTCCCACACCGGTCAACGGCCATGAACCTACGCATGCTATTTTCGGTACTGCATAGAATTGCACCCGACATACCCACCGCTGCAACGCTGTTGGATGCTGAGAAACCATTTAACTCCCTAGAGTGGCCATTCCTGCTGGCCACGCTACGTAAGATGTGTATGCCAAAGGGGTACGTTGCGCTCATAACCCTGCTCTATACTCAGCCCACGGCCAGACTTCGACTGAACGGTACTCTGACTCCCCCCTTTCCTTTAACGTGTGGCACATAACAGGGATGCCCACAACCCCCCGTTATTCATTATCGTCCTAGACCCATTAGTATGACACCTGCAAGAGCGCCACCTACATAGGAGACTGCAATTTAAACCAGGCCCATTGCAGCTCACACTCTACGCGGATGACATCATCCTCTAAATCTGACGACCCAGCGAAAACCTCAGCCCTGTGCTAGAAGAGTTAGTCCGCTATGGCAGGCTATCAGGGCTTCAAATTAATTGGAGTAAATCAGAAGCGTTCCCCTTAACAGCGGCAACCAGCGTAGCTCAATGTGATTTCTCGCTGGAATGGTGCAACAGAACAGTGAAATACCTCGGAATACATGTACATAGGGAAACTGAGCATATAGTGAGACTGAACTACGGACCCGCGATGGCCAAGCTAAACATGCAGGTAAAGCGTTGGCTGAACCTTCCGTTGTCACTAGCTGGGCGAGTGGCTATCATTAAAATGGTGGTACTGCCTAAATATTTGTACATGTTTCAAAACATTCCCATACCGCTTACCCAAGCATTTTTTAGCACATTGCGCGCCACTCTCACTCGCCTGGTATGGGGGGGCAAACAGCCCAGGGTAGGCTGGGACACAATGACCCTGCCATATGAACAGGGGGCGTTTGGGGTCCCCAACCTACAGCTATACTACCTGGCGGCACAGTGCAGTTTTGTACATCACTGGTACCATCCAGATGCGCAGATACAGTACACAAAATCAGAGGCAGATCTTGCTGACCTGACGCCCCTGGCAGTGCTGTTACCAAACGGCCTGCCCAGAGACCCCAAGGACATTCAAACGGTATCAACTACCTGCTGGGCCTGGAAAAGAATGGCCCGAATGACTGGTAATCGGCCGCTGTACTCGTCCGACATCCCACTGATTGGCAACCCATGGCTGCCCATTACGCAGAAAGCGCTGGTGGGCACCCATCAACAAATACTCTCTTACCATCATGGGAGATCTTTTCCCAGGGGGGCACGTGTACTCGAGGACAGAAGATGCCAGGTTCAGAGAGGCCCCATATATGGACCAGTTTGTTCTCGGTAGAATGCAGGGTGCCCTAAGATCCCAGATACGCAGCTTCCCAATGGAAACTGATAGTTCCCCCCCCCCGACACAATCATCTCTGACGCGGGAGGGGAACACTTAATATCCAAGCTATATAGCACTAGCTTAAACTTACTCCTCAGTAAGGACGCCAGGGTGAGGGCGGCATGAGAGCGGGACATTGGACGCCAAATCACTGACTTCCAGTGGAACCACTGTTGTGAACAGATCAAAAAAGTATCCCTTAATCACAAACATAAGTTACTCCATTTTAAATTTTTCAGGCGCGTTTATGCTACACCGGATAAACTGCACAAGATAGACCCGACGCGGGCATCATCATGCCCCAAATGCAACGCGCCGGGCGCAGATTTTGCTCACATGACATGGAATTGTACCAAGATCACGCTCTACTGGGGGGAAATATTCACAGCTCTATCGCAAATGGTCCACAGCACCATTACACCGACACCAGAAATGGCATTAATGGGCTATGTAAAGGAAATCCCTAAAACCATACAGTGATTCACACCGATTGCCCTCCGTATGGCAAAGTGGGAGATAGCAGTATACTGGGGAAGTAGACACAAAAGCAGTTTAATTCACCCTAACACCAATAGTGAGCTATACACAGACCTACAACCAATAACATCCAGGCCAAGAGACATCTGGCAACCGCTATGACAGTATCTTCTTGAGAGGGCCGACACCCAAACCCCCAGTCTCAAGAGCAAGGCGACACTCTGACAACACACACAACTGACCGGGTGAGCGAGGAGGGGGAGGAAGTCCCACACTCCCCCCCCCACCCTTTTGCGAGGGTGAGGAGTTACATTTTTTGCAGTTTATATAGCACAAACTTTGTCCAAAAGTATCAGAGCGCTTTACATGAGCACCAGATTACATTACACAAAGTCAGGCTTTTTTATTCATTTAGTTTAGGCACAGCCTAAACGCAGCCTACCCAGCATCAGTGGTGTGACACAAAATAACGGGGCCCACCTGCAGAATGTAATGAGCAGCCCCTGAGGCTCATATATCTTGGAGATATTCATTGGCCTTCAGCTGAATAGGGGGCCGTATTGAAGGGTTGGGGGCCCCCTGAAGGGTTGCCCCTGCCCAGAACAACAGGATGTTGAGACAATGCTGGGACTTCAACCTTGTTCCCCAGTTCCAAAGTTGCCCGCTCTGGCCATTGGGCTACATCTCCTCCCAAGGTGGGTAATACCACATTGGTCAATGGGGCAATATTGCTTGGATGATGAGTCGCTACAGGGTAACACCTTCTAAATGAGGGTGTGTTAAGAGATTTAGTTTGAGACTTACGCTTGTGTGCTGCTTCCATGATGTAAACAATGCTTTTGCTCAGTAGATAAGTTGCATTTTGCTGCACATTAAATTCACATGGCAGGGGAATTGTTAAACTGGGACTACAAGGACTTGGAAAGAAGCTGGTCCGTCCAACTGGAACAGTCAGCCACAACTGCCAGGCCAGTGTAGTGTCTTATAAATATGAATAGCAGGACCCTTCTGGTCCCTGATGGACTCCATAGGAGAATCACGTAATCATTTGGGTGTGATTAATAAAGTGCATCATGCGGTGCATGCAGTTAACGGTCGCGCTCTAAAGGATAAAGACGTGCGCTACAGAACTCCATGTATGGCATGGTTATTTGCATGCTACCGGGCTGGAGAAGACGCTAAAACTGGTGACGATTTAGGAGATCTGTAACCCGAAGTAACGAAAGTGCTTTCCCTGAGAGTTTGCCGAGGTCGAGCAGACTGCTCGTGCGTGCCACATGCGCCTCAGTCGAAGTGAAGCAGTCAACGGTTGTGATTCAGCGTTTTCTGGGCCCACACTTTACCTTACTCTTGGTCCTCTGATTAATATTTCTTGTGCACACTGAGGAGTGAGGGGGGCTAGCATTTAATCATTTCAATCAAAATCATTATCCTGTGCTCACCCTCTGGTAGCTTGGCACAGAGCAGGCAGGCTTAACTTAGAAGACAGTGTGTTTGTGCAATAACTTATACAACAAAACAGTTCATACACCACAAAAAGACTCCGGGTTTAGAAAAATGTAGAATATTTATCGGAGTAAAACATGACCAAATGACAAAAATCCAATCAATAGAAGTTGAGATATACATTTTTAAAGCTTAAATCCAACAACAGTGTTTAGACGTCAATAGCGCTAAAAGGTTACTTGAGGTAGCACTAGACCGGGCTAAATCTCAAAAAGTCAAGCTGACCACAATAGATTGCAGGCTGGATACAGTTCCAAACTGGTCCCACTGAAGTTTTACCTTCTCAAGTTGAACCAAGAGTCCCGTTCGCAGGGAAAGAGTTCGCCAGGAGCACGGTGTGCGTCACTGGCTGTGGGGCGCGGAAAGCCGCCGGGCGTCGTGGACAGACGGGCTGGGGCCTCACGGTCATGAGCGGCGATGCTGCTGTGCGAAGAGATGAACTTGCTCTCACTCGCGGTGAGCGAGCGACGAGGTTCCAGAGTGAAAAGGCCTGTTTGCAGTCGCGAAGAGGCTAAAAGCTTGCTTTAAAGGGCTGTAGTGCAGAAAACCCTCTTGTCACATATGCAATTGTTTGTCCCTGCCCAAGAATTTATATTGGAAAAACTACGCAAGAGATTCACCTACGCGTAGTGCAGCACCGATCAAGGATTCAAAACTAAGGGGCCGATTCCGATTCGGGCCGGAAAACGTACCGACCGACTCGGTACGGGAATTTAATCCGACCGACACGTACCGGCGTCGCCCGACCTGGGAAGTACGATAAAATGCATGTGAATCACGACCGACTCGTACGGAACACAAGCCGAACGACCGAACCGCACGGAAACAAGCCATCCGGCCGGAAAACCACACGAATCGAACCGACCGACACGCACCAGGAATCAACCCGAACGAAACGTACCCGCGAACTCCGACCCGCGCAGTACGATGGAATGCGTGGAAAACCAGACCGAGTCGCACGGAGCTCAAGCCGTACGACCGACACGCATACAAAAGGCAGCAGAAGGAAGCCAATACTCGGAGAACGACGCGTACGCCGCACAAAAAACCTAGCAGAAACACAGCGTGTGCGACTCGGAGAAGCTCGCACGAGACAACTGCAGCGTCCCACTCGGTCAGAAGAACGTCTCCTACATGCACAAAAAATACAAAGGGAAAAATACAAAAAAAAGGGCCAAACAAGCAATGACAAAGCCAATAAATACAGGGAAAAAAAACATGGAACAAGGACACACCCCCAACTCTATCCATATAAAGCCCACAAATCCTTACCATGATCCTTTGCAAATTCAACTAACCTGCCAGCACAGAACACCATCACACAGCAACCACAGACACACTCACAGCTCATCCATCACACAAGCCACACACCATTAGCACCTCAACAAATAGCACCCTCACATACACCCAGCAAAACCTACACCCACACACCCTCACTTGCACACCCACATCAATCACCACCCATCACCATGCCCCCAAAGAAGAATCAAAAGTTCCTAGACAGTGAATTGGAAGTCCTGGTAGATGAGATCCTCAGGGTAGAGCCCCAGTTGTTTGGTACATTGGTCCAACAGACCCCCATGTCGCAGAAAACCAAGATGTGGGAGAGGATCGTCGACAGGGTCAACGCACAATCACCATGTTTGCGCACAAAGGAAGACATCCAGAACAGGTGGTATGATGTGCGCAGGAGGGTCAGGGACCTACTAAAGAAGGATTACATCTTGAGTCAGCACACCGGCAGTGGCCCTCCTGCCAAACCAGTATACCTCAGGCCCTTTCGAGGAGAAGGTGCGGGCCATCCTACCACCAGTGAGCGTATATGGACTATCAAACATCCCAGAGCCTGGTGAGTACACAACTAATATACACAATATTGTGTGACAATACACACACATCACTGTCAAGGGGATAGTCAAACCATGCACCCTTAGCAAATACACAGCAACCAAAAGACAATCACCCCAAGATTTGTCTGTCAGTCAGATAAACACAATACATGCCATCTCATAGTGATATGTAACTGTGTCATGATATGTACAAACCTAACTACAAATACAGCAAGGCAGTGGCACAAATATAACCAACAAACACAGTTAGACATTTTGCCACCACTAGAACACCACCTCACAGGGAAGCTCACTGAAAGGAAGGAATTCTGTGTATGCTGGTCAAGTCAGTGTAGCCAATAGCATGATGGGAGTTGTAGTCACAGATATTGCTCACCCTCACAATTGGCCCATCAACACCACTCTGAACTATGCTCACATCACAGGGAGTGGAAAAAAACTGACAAGATGGCTGACACTGGATACTGCTGTGGGGAGTACAAGGCCCTGCTGGGAACTGTGCACCAACCAACAGCAGGACACCACTGACTGACATCCTGAAAGACAACTTGCACTCCCTGCAATGGAAGCACGTTCCATGGTGGGATATCTGCCTGGGTGGGAAGGAGGAATGACAGCACTGACCATAGTTACCAGCAGCTTTTCTCACACACACCCTTAACACAAACCCCACACAACCCACCTGGGAGAATGCATTGCCTCACACTCGAATTAAATATCCCACAAAGAACCACCACCCTGGGTTATGCTGTGTGAAGCACAGGGACACTCCTGGGACTTGTAGCCAAACAAACGCCAGGACAACACTCTCAGCCATCCTGTCAGCACAGGCACACTACCCCACAGGGAAGCAGAGTCAAAAGGAAGGAAGTATGGGCAAGCTGGGAAGGGGGGTGTAGGCAATAGCATGATGGGAGTGGTAGTCACAGCTCAACATCCCCCACCTGCATGGCCCAGCAAGCTCACACTGAACCATGCACACCTCACAGGGAGTGAAAAGCCACCTCAAAGATGTCTGACACTGGCCTCAGCTGTGGGGAGCAGAAGGCGCTGCTGGGAACTGGCACCAACAAACAACAGGACCACACTGTCAGCCATCTTGCCATTGCTGTCACACTCACATACAGTGAAGTCCACTCAAAAGGAAGGAAGTATGGGCATGCTGGGAAGGGGGGTGTAGGCAATGGCATGATGGGAGTTGTAGGCAAAGATATTGCTCACCTTCACATTTGGCCCATCAACACCACTCTGAACCATGCTCACATCACAGGGAGTGGGAAAAAACTGACAAGATGGCTGACACTGGGTACTGCTGTGGGGAGCACAAGGCCCTGCTGGGAACTGTGCACCAACCAACAGCAGGACACCACTGACTGACATCCTGAAAGACAACTTGCACTCCTTGCAATGGAAGCACGTTCCATGGTGGGATATCTGCCTGGGTGGGAAGGAGGACTGACAGCACTGACCATAGTTACCAGCAGCTTTTCTCACACACACCCTTAACACAAACTCCACACAACTCACCTGGGAGAATGCATTGCCTCACACTCTAATTAAATATCCCACAAAGAACCACCACCCTGGCTTATGCTGTGTGAAGCACAGGGACACTCCTGGGACTTGTAGCCAAACAAACGCCAGGACAACACTCTCAGCCATCCTGTCAGCACAGGCACACTACCCCACAGGGAAGCAGAGTCAAAAGGAAGGAAGTATGGGCAAGCTGGGAAGGGGGTGTAGGCAATAGCATGATGGGAGTGGTAGTCACAGCTCAACATCCCCCACCCACATGGCCCAGCAAGCTCACACTGAAGCATGCACACCTCACAGGGAGTGAAAAGCCACTTCTAAGATGTCTGACAATGGTCCTATGTTGTGGGGAGTACCAGGCCCTGCTGGGAAGTGTGCACCAACCAACAGCAGGACACCACTGACTGACATCCTGAGAGTCAACCTGCACACACTGCAAGGGTGGCATGCTTCATGGTGGGATAACTGGGCGGGGGGAGAAGGAGGGCCGGATGTCCACCAAATACAACCAATGCTGGCCATGCACACACCTCAACATTCACATTGAAATGCATCAGGTTGGCAGGACAATGTGCAAACCCAATATCAACCTCTGACAACTTAGGACAATGCAATGTACAGGCCCGCATCCAGAGGTACAGTCACATCTGTCAGGTGTGTGAACCATTGATGCCTGTAGAAACATAACATACATTGTGTGTCTCTTCCAAAAACAGGTGATGATGGGGACACAGCAGCAGACGAGGAGGAGTCCCTGTCCCAGGCTCCGGGGGACACTAAGCTCACTGGTGTGGAACAGCCTCTGCCCACCTCGGATGGAGAAGAATTACCTGGCACCTCCGGTGTGAGGCATCATGCAGCACCAGCAGGACCAACATCTGCACCCCCTGCACCCACCCCTCCAACAACTGCCAACACACAGACCACCCCCGCCGACACGGACAGACCAAAGTGCACCGATGACGACAGCACAGGGACCCAGGCCCAACGTAGAGCTACGGACAACAATACCAGTAACAACCTCCAAGGGGGCCTAGGGTCACCTGTGCGTGCCACCGCTGGTCCTGCACGTGTCGCCAGGGGTGGTGGGAGGGGTGGGAGACATAGGTCGCTGTTTGCAGAGGGGTCTGGACTGCATGATGACCCACAACTGGCACGCATTGCTGATGCGTACCAGACTAGCACCGGAGAGGTCAGCCAGGTAGTGGGGATCCTCAAGGACATACAACAGCAGCAGGCTGCCCATCATGCCCGCTTGGACTCCCACATGTCCCGCGTGGAGACACACATGTCCCGTGTGGAGACACACATGTCCCATGTGGAGACACACATGTCTGGCATGGAGTCCAAGTGGGACACATTGCAAGAACTGACAGCGGTGCACAGGGACATATTGACATGCCTCTGCCAGATGAGCAACAACATGGCCACACCTCCCAGTGTGCCCACAACATCTGGTGCTGCAACAACTGACACTGCCACAGGGAGGGAGGATGACTCTGGCGGAGAGTCCTCTGTACCGCAGCAGCCTGCACGTGAGGGTCCCCCACCAAAGAAGAGGGGTCGTCCGAGGAAGGAAAACTGAGAGGCCAATGGCCACGCACATCCCCCAGGAACCCAACACCTGTTCTGGACATTCTCCTTTGTGTGCAAACTGTTCACCCTGTCGAATGCAACCCAACTCTCCCACATGACATGGGGAGTTTAAGTTGGACCAATGTATCACATGACTGTGGACTTTACTCTGGACATTTCTGCTACCAAGACTTCCAAATCATCTGGGAACTTTGGATTCCGAACCCAATGTACAGCACCCACTATCCTGTGCACCATACTCACACATGTATGTAAATAAACTCACCAATACACCATACTTGCCTCTCTTGTCATTCCAACGTGGTTTCTGTCATGGAGATGATGATCTGCTAAATGACACTGTGCATGCTAACTGCTACAGCAAGTTCAACACCGTCATGTGAGTCATGGCGACGTGACACATATGAGGGAGACACACCACTAGGGCTACACAACACATACACACCAGGGCCATCTGACTCATCGCCTACACTGATGTTCCCAGGAAATACAGTGCAATGCACAGACACCACACCTATTCACAGTCAGTGTCAACTAGCCCACAGGTGCAGTGAGCAAATGTCAGTCAGATGTGTGACCACAGACAACGCACATCCCAAAGTGAAGCACAGGTTTATTACACATTTGCAACATGTTGTTTCCACCACAGATGCAAGCTAATCCCACGTGGCAGTGGCCACACAGTCAACAAGTGTAGAAGAAAGAAGGTCCAGGGGTGTGTGGCACATCACCTGTAGGGAAACGACAGCTTCCACCCTGGAAGTTGAATCACGGTGTTGGGGGATCACAGTTGACCAAACAACTCCGAAAGTACCCTGTGAAGGACAGACATGACACACAGTCAAAAGCACTGAAGAACAGGACAGAACTGCAGAACTCATGCCCAATACATGTCACAAGATACCTACACAAAACCAAGTTAGCATGTCAACACTGTTGGGGAGTACAGACTACCTGTAAGGACACATCGCTGCACGCATACAGTCAAGTTGCACATGGCCACACACAAACAGCACCAGAGCACCACCAACATATATCACGCAAACCCACATCATTGACATGACATCTCTGGATACTCACATTCAGCTGAAAATGTTGGTGATGAGCTGTGTGCGGACATCACCCTCATCATCATCACCTTCACTGGCATCGTGGCCCAGGCCAGGATCCTCCACAGGTGGCGGATGTTGGTCATCGTCATCCAGGATGAGAGGCAACTCCTTCCGCACTGCCAGGTTGTGAAGCATGCAGCAGACGATGACAATCTTGCACACTTTTGCTGGGGCATATGGGAGGGCCCCTCCTGTCTTGTCCAGGCAGCGAAAGCGGCTCTTCAGGAGACCAAATGTCCGCTCGATCACTCTCCTGGTCCGACCATGTGCCTCATTGTAGCGCATCTGGGCAGGTGTCACAGGGTTCCTGAGGGGCGTCAGCAACCACGGCATGTTGGGGTATCCCGAGTCACCTACATACAGACAATTGCACATTAGCCGAGTTGGAAAAGAGGGTGGAATACTACATCGCAGAACACACACAATGGTACAAAGTCAGTACACACCGACAAGCCAGGCACGCTGGTTCGGCATCTGTGACATCATCCTCAGGATGCGACTACTCCTCATCACGTAGGCATCGTGTGCAGAACCGGGGAAACGGGCACACACGTGTGAGATGCACATATCTGCAAGACATACCACCAGAGCATTGACCGAATGGTAATGTTTTCGGTTCCTGTATGCCTGCTCATGTGCCTGTGGTGGTACCAAAGCCACATGTCTCCCATCAATGGAGCCAATTACATGCGGTATCCTCCCCAGGGCATAGAAGTCACTCTTGACGTCAGTGAGTTGGTGACGTTTAGGGAAATAGATGTACTGGTTCAGGTATCTCAACATAGCCACCAAAACATCGCGTAGCACAAGGCTGAACATAGTCTGTGACATCCCACCAGCAGACGCCACAGTGTGTTGAAAGGTACCGGTGGCAAAGACGTGTAGGGCTGCCATCACCTTCACCTTGGGGGTCAGCGCTGTAGGGTACGGCCGGCCAGGTTGCAAATGTGGGGCAAAGCGCACAGCCAAATCATCAATCAGCTGCCTGGTGAAGCGGTACCGTCGGATGCTGTCACGTTCCACCATCGTTGCAAGGTCAGGGAATGGTCTATGGACAGCTGGTGCCCTGCAGTGCATAGGTGAACAAAGAAAGATTGTCAGTCACCCCACATATGTGGCATTGACCATACTCAATATCACATGATACATCATTACGAGACACAAGTACTTGATGTGTGTGCCGTTCTGTATGGACATATGTGGCACCTACATGGACGTCATCTAACAGCTCAGTTCAACATGTGTTGCCAACAGGTTCCAAATTGTGCTATGGGAAACCATTAGGCTGTGTCACAGTACCCATTTACTGCTGTCACGTTCCAAACACACACCACAGTGACATGTCTGGACAGATGCGCCACAGGCATCACAGCTCATTGACAGGTAGATTCCCAGGGACCCTGTCTTGCCACATGGACACTGGCATGACATGGCGTATCATGTACATGTCAGCAAAACTAACATGACTCCCACAGGTAGTGGCCCCTGTTGCCTCCGCAGGACAGACATGGACGTCTGTGACACACACACGCACAACATCAAAGTCCATGCACAAACAACGTGGATGTGGAGACTGTCTCCCATTGTGCACATGGAATCAGAGACATCGGAAACACAACATGCACACAGACTGTGGAGGGCCATCACTATTGTGGCAATGGGTCACCCTGTGACGTACATACCTTCACACATGGGACTCTGGGGGTACGTGACATGACATACACATGCACAACCTGGAAATGTGACCATGCCACATGCTCAGAAATGAACAGTTGCACATCACAGTGGTCATGTGCACAACACACAAAGGATCCTGTCCCCATGAACACATGCACAGCCTGGGAGTGGCTGGCCCCAAGTGCCACCACAAAAACCACATGTTGCCCCCCATACACAGATAAGGTAATGCAGCCTTACATGCCTTAGGATACAGTGTGGACAGGCTGTGGTGTTGTAGGTGTGCCCCTGAGTCCCTGGCAAGTATATGTCACTGGCATACGTCCACCAGTGACAAGCATCGTGACATATGCGAGTGACCTGTACAGGGACGCATCGTACAGCAATGGACCGATCGGTGTGCACGCACTGGCCATTGAATCTGTTGTTTCCCGGAATACGCGTTGTACAGCAATGGACCGATCGGTGTGCACGCACTGGCCATTGAATCTGTTGTGAGCGGGTACGCGTTGTACAGCAATGGACCGATCGGTGTGCACGCACTGGCCATTGAATCTGTTGTGAGCGGATACGCGTTGTACAGCAATGGACCGATCGGTGTGCACGCACTGGCCATTGAATCTGTTGTGAGCGGGTATGCGTTGTACAGCAATGGACCGATCGGTGTGCACGCACTGGCCATTGCATATGATGTGTGCGGGTACGCGTTGTACAGCAATGGACCGATCGGTGTGCACGCACTGGCCATTGAATCTGTTGTGAGCGGGTATGCGTTGTACAGCAATGGACCGATCGGTGTGCACGCACTGGCCATTGCATATGATGTGTGCGGGTACGCGTTGTACAGCAATGGACCGATCGGTGTGCACGCACTGGCCATTGCATATGATGTGTGCGGGTACGCGTTGTACAGCAATGGACCGATCGGTGTGGACGCACTGGCCATTGCATATGATGTGTGCGGGTACGCGTTGTACAGCAATGGACTGATCGTGTGCACGCACCGGCCATTGAATCTGTTGTGAGCGGGTACGCGTTGTACAGCAATGGACCGATCGGTGTGCACGCACCGGCCATTGAATCTGTTGTGAGCGGGTACGCGTTGTACAGCAATGGTCCGATCGGTGTGCACGCACTGGCCATTGCATATGATGTGTGCGGGTACGCATTGTACAGCAATGGACCGATCGGTGTGCACGCACTGGCCATTGCATATGATGTGAGCGGGTACGCGTTGTATTTGAAATACGCGTTGTACAGCAATGGACCGATCGGTGCGCACGCATTGGCTAGGGCCTGCCATGGCAACGGACGCGTTTTCTAAGCATTAAGAGTCTGATGCAGTGAATTCAGTTGGCCAGCCACAACAATGTTGCAAATACATGGGTGTCATGAGGTTGAACTTTTGAAGGATGCTGTGGGCGTGTATAAGTGATGCTAATCCATGGATTGGCCAGATTCAGACGATGCAAACGACTTGGACCTATCACTTTGGACACATGGGACAGTATCTGCCTCTGCAGCACACATATAATGCTGGCTGTTCCCCTGAGGGCTCACTTGCCTGCACTACATGCTCAAGGACAACATCTGCCACCAACACTGCTGCTGTCTCTGCATCCTCTGGCTACTGCAATGGCACGTACTGTGGAGAGAGCCCCAGCCTTCAGCACTGAGGAGAACCAGGCCCTGCTGGACAGCCTCCTTCCACAGTACAGCAAGCTGTATGGGAAACCAGGGGAGCAGGTGAGTGTGCTGTCCACTGCCTTACTAATTGTGCATGTTGTCTGACTAGCAAGGCTTACAGTGTGCACACCATTGGCCAGCATGCTCACTGAGTAGTTCACCCCCCCAAAGTGTGTAGTCACATGCACTGAACAGGTATAGTGCAATAACAGTACATTCCAACAAGGTTTTACTTCCCAGGCAATGATACCATTTAGTAACTGCTGGACAACTGTTCATAGCCATAGTTGCACTACCTGTGTGCATCATAGGCCCCTGTGAATGAGACATGTATATCCAACTGTGTGATGCACGGATATGTTGCATGTGTAGTGATGGCCTTTTCACTTTGTCATCCTCACAGGTTGATGCCCACCAGAAGCAGGAGATCTGGCTGACCATCGTCCGGGCAGTGAGATCCGTGGGGGTCTACAAGCGCCGGATCCGCAACTGCCAGAAGAGGTGGCAGGACCTTCGGGGCTGGACCCGGAGGATTGCAAGGGTCCAGCTGAAGCTGTCGCCTCCTCGCAGGAGGGGCGGACACCGGACCCTGACCCCCACATGCTCTGGATCCTGGTGGTGGTCTTCCCTGACCTGGATGGGCAGCTGAAGGCCAGACAGCAGCAAGGAGGGGGTGAGTCCATGACTGCACTGTGAACTTTGTCTGACATGCTATGTGCCCTCCTCTGGCCTGGTTAAACTTCCACAGTACATCAGTCTTGTGGTCCAGGAGTCATGTCCCTCAATTGTAACATGCCCACTCCTCATCTGATACCCAGGTGTGGCCCTTGCAGTCAGGATATTTTGTCACTTGGGTACTGTGTCCTTGCGTTTTGCTTAGCTAACGGTGGGGGACAGCATTTGTTCCCGTTACTCTGTGGTGGGCTTCATGGGTGGGTCACTTGCTCACACAATGCCTGAGTTCTGACATGTTATCTGCGTGTGACTTTGATGTGTGGTCCAATTCCTGATCTGGCTCACCACATGTGCCTGGGGTATTTGGTGCCCCCCCCATGCTGCGGGTGGGAACAATGTTTGGGCCTCTGGAGTATGTATATCAAGTGTGTCACACATGCTTAGCCACCTGCCTACTGTCCATGGCTCATCCCTCTTACACGTGGCACAGGACAGTCATGTCTACTCTAGGCCATACAATACACCCTGTACTACCACTCCCGTGTATCAGCTGACACGTTGTGCTCAGTGGAATGTTCCCTCAGGTGTCTGCCTCTGTGTCATTGTGCTGTGGCTTTGTTGTCAGGACTACTGGGGTGTTTATCGGTTAGGGCTCAGCATGCCACCGGAGATGTGACCATAGGAGACAATACATGTGTGACATATAGGTGTCTGATCACTTGACTGTGCAGACTGGGATATGCGAATGTGAAGTACAGGCAGCTGTATCCCATTCACAGCAGATTGTGAGGTGCTCAGGTTCCGAGGATTGTGTTTCATGTCTCCCATATGTCCAATTGGTATGACGTGGACTAATAAGAGTGCAGATGATGTGGTTTGTGGGGGATGGACATGTGCACTTGTCAGCTACAGAACTTGCATTCCCCATGACCTAGTATTGTGACACAGTGCAGACTGTTGTTGGCTGGCTGCCCTGCCCATGTGACTGGAGACTGTGACGTATGACTTTGCAGGCATGCCTGTGCCATGGCATTGAACTCCCTAAGAGTGATCCTGCAGGTTAGTGACATGTGCCACATGCACCCCATTGTGGCATTGACTATCAGGACATGGGTGCATCATGGTGTCTGGTGCTGGTATGCATCACATGCATTTCAAAATAGACTCTGGCCATCCCTTTATCCGGACACCTGTACTGACTCCGTGGCAAGAGTTGTGATGTGTGCATGTTCACATACTTCACTGTGTTCTCTGCACTGTCCAACTACTGTGTAGGTGGTGCATGTGTCCACACTGGGGTATTGCCATCCGACAGGCACCAGACAGATGGGTGCAAGGCCAGGAGGGATGTGTGTGCCATGGTGGACCATCAGACTGACAATTGGCTTCTCCTACTCTGTTTGTGCACTTTTGGCAATGTTCAACTGAGGATGCCAGGGCTTGCTCTGTTATGTGCTGTACTCACTGTGGTGTGTGCGGTCAGTGCAGGTGACTGATGTTTGTCTGTTTGCCTAATTGTTTGCAGATACATCCACGGCCACAGGAGGGGACAGCTCCACGGACCAGGAGGAGCCGCAGAGCCAGACTGGGTCAGCAGCCGATGAGTGGTCGGAGTGACCCAGTGGCACGGAGGGCGAGGGGAGCCACACCGAGGAGTCCTCAGCAGCATCCACCTCAGCTGAGGACCACAGCAGCTCGGAGGATGACTCCCTTGTGGAGGCGGGTGTCAGCAGCCACCACACCCCAGCTAGTATTGCTGTCCCCGCCACCACCACGACCACCACCGCCCTCCCATCGGCTCCCATTCCAGAGGTCCGTGGAGGCTCCCGTGTTCGGGAGCGTGTCTACTTTGTGCCAGACACCGCAGCCCCTGCCCCTGTGTCCCCTGCTGCCCTGAGTGAGGAGTCTGTGTACCTACTTCGCCAGCTCCATGTAGGGCATACAGCAATGCTGAGTGTCCTCCATGCCCACACCACTCTGTTGACACAGCTGGTGTCGTTTATGGAGGGCATCTCATCGGGCATGTCTGCCCTACAGAGGAGCAATAGGTCCATGGACTCCTCCCTGACGGCAGCAGTGTCCCTCCTCCAACAGTCCCTCACCCCTCCTACCTCTGCCCCATCCACACTTCCTGGCACCCTACCTGTCCCAAGCACATGCACACCTGCACAATCACCCAAACACACAGACACGAGCAGCACACACACATCCACTACAAAAACAAGACGTGCACGCAGGCATCCTCAGGGGACTGATACCACACCCACAGGGGATGGGGAACAGACACACACACAGGCATCCACAGTCACTCCGCAGTCCTCCGATACCTCTCCCTCCAAGGCCCCTTCCCTTGCCTCACCTGCAACCCCACCTACACAGCAGATCTTCCTCTGTGACCTCGGCCTCTTCCCCTCCAATCCAGCTGATCCTGCATACAGGGGGAAGAGGAAGTCCACCCACACAGAGGGGAGTGCCCCTCACCCCCGGACACCCTCCCCCAGGCGCAGACAGACTGAGGCCCCATCCGCAAGTCCCCCCGGAGCCGGAAGAGCAAGACCCCGCCGCCTCCCTGCAGCTCAACAACCAAGTCTCCTTCCTCCATCCCTCAGGCCCCCACTCCACAGATTCCCCCACCACACCCTGCCCCAGGTTCCCCCACCCACAGATACACCATCCCCAAAATGATCCGGCCTTCTCCCCCTACCACTTGCTCTTCCAGCACCACACCCCCCGCTGCGCATGTTTGTGCCACTGGTGTGGAGGCCGTGTCCTCCCCCTCTGTCCTCCCCACCTTACCTGAACCCCATTCTACTCCCCTGGAGATAGGCACTGCAGAGGAGTCCACTACCACCCTGTCTGACTTGGGCACTGCAGTGGGGAACCTGTCCACTCCATCTGCATGGCCCACTGCAGTCGTTCCGGCACCCACACCATCTGACTCATGCCCCCCAGTTGTGCCGGCACACACCATGTCAGACACCTCCACTGCAGTTGTCAGTGACTCTGTGGAGAAGTGTGGCTCAATGGTTAGAGCGGCAGACCCTGATGCAAAGATCTGGCCCGGGACCAGGGTTCAATTCCCGCCTCGGCGGGTCTTTGGGCTCAATTTCCTCGGACCTGATAATTCTCGCCTCAGTGCCTATTCTAATCATGGGTCCCACTCTGCAACTCTGGGCAATAGCTTGCTTAATCTCCACAACGACACCACCAGCGCTGGGATGCCTGGCTTCACCTTGGGGGTGCCCAGGAGTGGACATTTCACAGGGAAAAGACAGGGAGGGTTCCACATCGGTATGCGTACAGCGCCAGGACACCCTAGGGTAACAGTGCGCTTTACAAGTACAAATTTCATTTCATTTCATTTCTCCAGCACCCACCACCCCTTCCCTGTCTCCTTCTGGTGAGCCCTGATCCTGTCCCTGCGGTGCCTGGCCTGCCCCCCCGTATGCCCCTCCGAGGGGAATGTCCATGGTGTGTAGCAGTGCAGGCATGCAAAGGGTGACATCTGCCACTGTCACCCTGTTTGGACTTTGTAATGGACTGCCCATTGGCCTTTGTTATCTTTCTGGACTTTCACATTTTCACACACATATGCTGAATAAAGCTACTTTCTGTTCTCTAGTGGTTTTGCTTCAGATGTACATGATGTTGATGATGCTAACCATTCCCTTGCTGCAGTGATGGTGAATTTTGATCACAGGAAAATGAAGTGTTACTGTGCAGGACCCCATGTGGTCCAGGGGGAATGTGACCTATCCTGGTGTGTATCCATGTCATCCTATGCAGCAATATGGGGGTGTCATGTTTTCAAGATTTTGCAATGGGATTTCCTACTTTTATTTGCAATATCACATCTGTGGCTTACACCCCTGCACATCTGTTGTGCTTGCCATTGTTCAATTTGTCTATTTCCCTGACCGTGTGACCATCTCCACTGGACATGCAAGTTTGGGCATCAATGGGGAAGGACTCATCTGTGTTATCAGTGCAACTTGCTATACATGTGTGTTGGATCTGTGCTGATGATTTCGGTGACACTCCCATGACCAGGCTGATATGACGGGAGCCTTCATTTTGTGCTAATTGTTGACTGAGTGACCAAGTGTTCTGCTGATATGATAGTGCCCTACTGAGACAACGTATGGCACAGCTTTCCTTACACAGGAGTAGAGTCCCCTCATGGCAGTGTGTAATTCTGTGACATCGCCTGAGCACAAGGTGTGTGTTGTGTGAGCATGTCTGTGTGTGTTCACTTCCATTTTGCTAGGCAGGCTGGGATCCCTAGTGATGTTCCTGTTTGTGATGCTTGCTGAGTTGACCTATGTTCCCCCAAAGTCTTCTCCCTGGCTTCTCTGGGATGTGGGTGCATGGCACATTACTGGTCATCAGGGTGTCACCCATAGGTGTGTTTGCTGTCAGGGCTGAGTTTGTAACCAAACGCAGATGCGACACAGTCAGGATTCCCCTTGGCACTTGTTGGTTACACCTGTCATGTAATTTACAGTTTGTGTTAGCTTTCAGTGATTGTGACACGTTGTGTGTGTGACTGCTGCCACTCCTCAGGGTCAGAGCTGCAATGTTGGAAGTTGTCTATGTGTGTTCTTTGTGGGTGACCTTGGCTTCTTCATTGGTGTGTGACTGTGGCCGGGATCCCATTGGTTGGTGTGGTATTGACGTCATGCCCATGTACGGCGTACTGTGCAGTGTGTCAGACATTCACGAGTCTTGTTGACTGGCCATGTATGATGGGTTTCTGCACCTTAGTTCCCACCACCACCCCTGGGATTGTCATGGGTGCATGTGCAATGTCACCAGTGCATGTGAGCTTCACTGCTGCACATTGGTGGAGATCAAGGAGTGTGGTGTTGAGTGTGTGCAGATGAGAGTTGTTTCACGGCTAGACCCCTGCCTCCATATTGGTCTTGGCTGACAGGCCGTGCTGATTGATTTGTGCTTGTGTAGGTGTGATGGTAGTTTGTTGCTCAGGACACATGACTGTGGTTCACGGTGTGAACGACATCACGCTTTGTCATCACAGTGGGATTATCATGCAGGCCAGTGTCACCACAATGTGGGGACCCCGGGGGTAGTGCTGTTGTGGGTCTGTGTCTTGCTGTGTTAGTTGCTGTTCCTACAAGCTTGTGTGACATGTGTAATTTGGGCTCCCTCTCATCTAACAATGCCTGATTGCCCACATAGGGGATTCGGATCCATGAGTTACTTTTGTGTGGCACTGTATGCACATCTGTGTAATTGGGAATCAGGCCTCCTCATGTGTTGTGTGGTTGCCTGGGGACACTGGCACACACACACCCCTCACCTGTTGTGTTTGATATGCAGTGTGGGGCTGCCTGTTTGTGTTTGTGCATCTGCACCACTGCATTGGCATATCTTTAGTGTGGCATTGGCTGTATGTTGTTTGGTGGGTTTCCCCGCTGTCCCTGGGACTCCTAGGTCATCAGTCAGCACAGTGATCATGGTTTGTATGTCCCATTGCTGCCATGGTATGGTATTTGTTCACCTCACATCTACAGTCTCCACAGGATATCTACATTTGTGTGCCCATTGGTGCAGATATGTGGTTCTGCATTATGATGGTCACTTCTGTCATTGTGTTATTGATGAATGTTGACAGTGTCAGCCCTCATGGGTGATGTTTGTCTGCACATGGCCAAAGGTATGTCTTATTTGCACTGCACTGTTTGCCTCACCCAATCTATGTTGCTATGGGACACAAGCACTACTATGTCACTGATGTGTTTGTTGTTCTGTGACCTGGGATAATCCATGCTGTTTGGCATTTCCAGCTTTTGCCATTACAACACTTACAATTTGGTCACTGTGATGATGGGGTGTTAGGCCCCATTGCCACAATGTTCAAAATGTGCTTCAGCTATGGACCCCACACTTACCTTATGGTCACTGTGATGATGGGGTGTTAGGCCCCATTGCTACAATGTTCAAAATGTGCTTCAGCTATGGACCCCACACTTACCTTTTGGTCACTGTGATGATGGGGTGTTAGACCCCATTGCCACAGTGGTCATGGTCTGCTTGAATTGTGGAGGCCACACACATTTATGTGTGACACATGTGATAGGGGGTCACATTGTATGTTCAATTTCATGTTCAGTGTTGTAGGCATTTGACACAGTCTACACACGCTTGTCATGGTTTTGGGGGGATGTGTTTTCCTTACATTCCTTATGTTGGAGTATGCTGGTTGTGTAAAGCATTACCCGTCCTATGAGTAGGGGTGGTGTTGGTGGTAGGCATCCATCCCACTATGAGTGGGGATGGTGGTAGTGGTAGGCATCCAACCCCCCATGGGTAGGGGGGTGTTGGTGGTAGGCATCCAGCCCCCCCTGAGTAGGGGTGGTGGTAGTGGTAGGCATCCAGCCCCCCATGAGTAGGGGTGGTGGTAGTGGTAGGCATCCAGCCCCCCATGGGTAGGGGGGTGTTGGTGGTAGGCATCCAGCCCCCCCTGAGTAGGGGTGGTGGTAGTGGTAGGCATCCAGCCCCCCATGAGTAGGGGTGGTGGTAGTGGTAGGCATCCAGCCCCCCATGGGTAGGGGTGGTGGTAGTGGTAGGCATCCAGCCCCCCATGGGTAGGGGGGTGTTGGTGGTAGGCATCCAGCCCCCCCTGAGTAGGGGTGGTGGTAGTGGTAGGCATCCAGCCCCCCCTGAGTAGGGGTGGTGGTAGTGGTAGGCATCCAGCCCCCCAAGTGTAGGGGTGGTGGTAGTGGTCAGCATCCAGCCCCCCATGGGTAGGGGGGTGTTGGTGGTAGGCATCCAGCCCCCCTGAGTAGGGGTGGTGGTAGTGGTAGCTATCCAGCCCCCCTGAGTAGGGGTGGTGGTAGTGGTAGGCATCCAGCCCCCCATGAGTAGGGGTGGTGGTAGTGGTAGGCATCCAGCCCCCATGGGTAGGGGGTGTTGGTGGTAGGTATCCAGCCCCCCTGAGTAGGGGTGGGGGTAGTGGTAGGCATCCAGCCCCCCATGGGTAGGGGGGTGTTGGTGGTAGGCATCCAGCCCCCCCTGAGTAGGGGTGGTGGTAGTGGTAGGCATCCAGCCCCCCATGGGTAGGGGGTGTTGGTGGTAGGCATCCAGCCCCCCTGAGTAGGGGTGGTGGTAGTGGTAGGCATCCAGCCCCCCATGATTAGGGGTGGTGGTAGTGGTAGGGCATCCAGCCCCCATGGGTAGGGGTGGTGGTAGTGGTAGGCATCCAGCCCCCATGGGTAGGGGGTGTTGGTGGTAGGCATCCAGCCCCCGAGTAGGGGTGGTGGTAGTGGTAGGCATCCAGCCCCCCTGAGTAGGGGTGGTGGTAGTGGTAGGCATCTAGCCCCCCATGGGTAGGGGGGTGTTGGTGGTAGGCATCCAGCCCCCCATGAGTAGGGGTGGTGGTAGTGGTAGGCATCCAGCCCCCCCTGAGTAGGGGGATGTTGGTGGTAGGCATCCAGCCCCCCATGAGTAGGGGTGGTAGTAGTGGTGGGCATCCAGGCCCCCATGAGTGGGGTGGTAGTAGTGGTAGGCATCCATTCCCCTATGAGTGGGGATGGTAGTAGTGACAGGCACCCAGCCCCCCCTGAGTAGGGTGGTGGTAGTGGTAGGCATCCAGGCCCCCATGAGTGGGGTGGTAGTAGTGGTAGGCATCCAGCCCCCCATGAGTAGGGGTGGTGGTAGTGGTAGGCATCCAGCCCCCCATGAGTAGGGGTGGTGGTAGTGGTAGGCATCCAGCCCACCATGAGTAGGGGTGGTGGTAGTGACAGGCATCCAGCCCCCCATGAGTGGGGTGGTGGTAGTGGTAGGCATCCAGGTCCCTATGGGTGTGTATGACATTGGTGATGACCATCCTGCCCCTAAGGTTCTGCTGTTGCTAGTGTACGTCATTTCTGCATCCCTATGTGTGTGTGGCATATGTTGTGTAGTGGGTGTTTGACTTACCGTCTGCGCCGTACGCGTCCGTACCTGTTCCGGTAATAGATGTAGAGTATTGGTAGGACCTGCGCGATGGGATTCATGGTTGGTTCGTCTCGCTCGTGTTTCTCGTTGCTTGGACTCGTACTCGTGGCTGGCTTGTTCGTCTCGTAGCCGTGGATCGTCTTGTGGCGCGAATCAGAGCTTATGTGCAGCTCTCCCGGATGCTGTGATGTGCCGGACGTAGCGACGGGTTCGGCGCATACGGAAAGCGCATCGTACTTGTCCGGCCGGAAGGTGCTGTATTTTTGCTTCCGTGCGACTCGATTCGGTGTTTACGGATCCGGCTCGGGCGGTGAACAGGAGCTGGAATGGGTAAGTACGGCTCGCTCGGAATTTGTGCTGTTATGCGCATCGTACTTGCTCGTTCGGACGACTGTTCGAATCGGTCGGGAAACACGCATTCGGCTGGGGGTTTTTCCGGGCGAATGGTGTTAGGTGCCATACCGGCCGGGATTGGAATCGACCCCAAAGTTGTAACAGCACCGATGGTGAACCACTTTATTGATTTCAATCATCACAACCTTGATTTCAAATGGACCGTGCTATCAGTCATTAAACCATCACCAAGAGGTGGCGACACTGAAACTTTGCTGTCAAGGAAGGAAGCTTATATGATAGCCCGATTCAATAGTATTACTAAAGGACTGAACGAAATGTCAGAATTGGGTAGATGTTGAAACATCAATAACAGTTCAAGTACACAACTTCCTTTCCCAGTATGCACTTTGCAAATATAAGCCAACCCATGAAAGCATGCGCACAAATTTAATAATCTAACCACCAATGTACACACAAGCTTCAAAAACCTTTATTATCCATCATGTCCCTGTATAGGGTCTGTTTTATATTTACACGAGGTAATGATAGTTGTGGAGTTAAGTAGTCAACGCACGGACATGCCCGATAAACTCACTTATCCAGAATGCCCTTGGACAGGGTCAGTCTTAAAATACTTAGAGACCCAGAAGTATTCGCCAGAGAGAAACCGGGAATGCGACACGGACAGACGCCTTGCACTCTGCTGAACAAAAGTAAGATTACGCGGTTTCTCCGTACGCAAATGCTTTAATTTTTTCTTTTTTCATAACGTGCCATACGCTGACGCTTCGCTTTTGTTTATATAGCGAGACGTTAAGCTGTCCGATTCTGTGCAAACTGGAATCACAAAACAAAGTAAGCCTGTTTACCGCCTTTTGAAAGATGTTCCATTGCGGCCCCTCTTAAGCCATGTGACAACATTCTTATTTATTACTAACAGGAACCGGCTTCCAATAAATCGTCAGCAAGCAACGTAGATGCATTAGTTAAAGCATCGCTGGCTCAGCGAAAGTAAGTGTCCTTCCTTGTTCCTATGGCCACAAAGTAACTAAATACCCAAATGTATGTACACAACTGATGGAGCATTAATTTTCATTTTATATTGTGCCTTTTACATTCTAACTTGGCTTCCAACAAATCGGCAGCGAGCAATGCAAACGTATTAGTAAAAGCATCGCCGGCTCAGCGAAAGTATGTGCCTGTCCTTGTTCCTCTGGCTACAAAGTAACTAAATACATCATATTATGTACACAACTGATGGTGGATTCACTTTCATTTTAGATTGTGCCATCTACATACTAACTTGGCTCTTCGCGCCTGCAGCGTTCGAAACTATTCCTCTGTTTGATCAGGTACTTTTGAGGAGATTTTATCCCAAAACTTTAACACTTGGGAAGTTTAGAGTCCTTTCTTATTCATAATTCATACACCCTCTTTCCTCAGATAAACCAGTCCTTGCCCTGAAGAGAATCCCACAAACCACCCTGGAAATCAAAACGCGTCGGCATTACAGGACGCGGGGACTCTTGCATCTAATTAAGTTCCCCCTAGTAGAAATGTTATTTGAATTTTCTTACTACTGGGCCTAATGGCTTTTTCCCCGTGGGTAGCAGCGCTCTAAATGTGCAATTTGGATGTTAAAGGCTGTCCTAGTAGCTGCTACTTTTGTGAATTAAGACTCATGTTATATTGTATATATAATTGTTTTTGTGCATCATTCTTCATGTATTGTTTGTTTTATCACATTACCTTATCATAAAACTCTTATGTTTTTGTCATATTTGTTGCTTTAACATGCATAATTTGTACTAATTGAACCGTATCCGTACTTACCTGACCCTTGAAAAAATGTGGATAAAGGTTAAAAGAATGAAGTAGCAAATAAATGCTTGAAGTCCATATTAATTGAATTTATGGTCTTTAGTCTGGTAAATTGTTTTAACAGCATTTGAATGTGATGGCTAGGACAAATCTTTTTCCTGTCACTTTCTAAAAGAGGCATTTCTAAAATAGTAATGCTAAATTCGACCTTACCAGTATTTATCATTACCATTCCAAAGATATGACACATGAAAAAGCTACTCCTCTCTGATCAGGAATTACAGCTTTAAAGTGTATTAAGGAATTCCCAATGCTGGCCTATGAGAGGGGTAGGACTCACAGAAGTAAAAAACGAAATAGGCTGTTTATCAGTAACAGGACATGCAAAACACAGAAGTACATGTCCTACCTTTTACTTACATGGCATACTGCTCGTAGGGTTACCTAGGACCTACCTTAAGGGTGACTTATATGTAATTAAAGTGTAGTTTAAGGCTTGGCAGATAGTTTTAAATTCCAATTTAAAGTGACAGTAAACTGCACCCACAAACCTTGCAATGGCAGACCTGAGACATGGCTACTTATGTGGGTGGCACAATCGGTGCTGCTAGCATTTAATTTACAATCCCTGGACACTTATAGTGCACTTTAATAGAGACTTACAGGTAAATTAAATATGCCGATTGGGTATGAGCCAATGTTACCATGTTTTAGTGTAATTGTATTTCATTTATCATTGTCTCATGCAAACACATGTGCAAAGTGCACGTACATTTTGTGTCTCTGTGAACATTTTATTAAACTTTTGTGACGTGTAAAGAGTGGACAACTTGTGCTGCACAAGTTGGTGTATGTGGAGTCAAAGCGCCACTCCAGCCAGTGCGAGGCTTTCAAAGAAGACGAAGCCCTACGGAAAGTTCAGTCACAGTCGGCCTGGAACCTGCTGCTAAGGCCGAAAGAAGAGGCCAGCATACATACAGTACGATAGCGCGAAAGGCAGCAACAACCAGATACAGAGAAGCACTGAAGGCCGCTATAGCCAGTTGCAAAAGAGCACCAAAAGCAGAATCATCCAGAAGCCAAGAAATGCTTACGGCAGTGAAAACCAGGTATGATGTAGAAGGTTGAGAATGGTAACAATCAGGCACAGGAGACTAAACAGTTACTCACTGCCAAAGATGAAAAAGAGACCATACAACATCAGATTGGCCGAGACGAGGCTGTTGCAAGCGCGCGGCTGGGGCTTAGAGATGGTATGAATGGAGCAGGTCCAAGTGGGCAGCAGGCGTCGCCCAGAGCGAGCCCTGCTCTTGACAGCAGGAAGTTCCACAGGTGGTTATGATGCGGCCATGTTCTGGAAACCTCTGCTCTCGCCCTACCAAACCAATCCACTGCTGGAACTGGGAAGAACTCTGCTGGAGTAAAGACTGCTGTGCTGTAAGGATTACCACTTTGCTGTGACTGACTGTTCTGAGGAGCTGCTTCTCTGCTTTGCTGAGCTGCCTGCTGATCTCTGCCCTGCTGAGGACAAGGACTGGACCCATCTCACTTGATCCCAGAGTGACTCCAAGGGCTTGCTGGCTTGCCTCCTGTTTTCTGAAGTCTCAGGAACACAAAAGGCTTCCTGCAATCATGCTGGTGCTGCTGGACACTGCCATCTGTGAGTCCTACCCTTGCCTGAGGTGCCCCCTCCAGCGCTTGGCCTCAGCAGTGGGTTCTGCAGCTGATTACTTCGAAAACTGATGCATTGCCTCGACTGTGTGAGAAATTCCGCCGCATCGCCCTTCGACGCAGCTGCTGTTTGACAACATTGGATCCACAGCCTGTGTGGCTCGACGATGATACATTGCCTGCATTTCTACGCAGCCTGATGATGACGCAGTGACCCGACTACGTGGAAAAGATCGATGCATCGTGCCCTCGACTTCGAAGCTTTGCTCCGTACAAGGTACTCTTTCAGCAGACCCTGCATGGGTTCTGTAGCCGTCCTGCCCTCCATCGCAGTCAGCCTGAACTTTGAATTTACACTGGTCCCCTGCAACCTCAAGTAATCTTTTGACTGCTAGTGGTGTCTAAGCGCTGTTTCTCATTTAATCTTTAAAAATGAATATCTCGACTTCTTATTTGATCTTTGTTGTTTTGGTCTTGTTTTAATCAGATAAACATTCTCTATTATTCTAAACCTATGTGGAGTCTTTTGGGGGTGTTTTCATTGAGTTACTGTAATTTAAGTGTTACACAAATACTTTACACATTGCCTCTTAAGTTAAGCCTTGTAGTGTAGCTCCTATTTCCCTAATAGGCTCTGCGCATTGGAATAATATCCCCTATAGGTTTGACATAGGACTAAGGTCAGTATGTCCCTATCGAGTATATTAAACTTAATTACTTGTGCCAGCTAGCTCAGAGGCCACTAGAAACTCCTTGACGACAAGAAGGGAGTAGTTTCTGGCAGCCGCAAAACATGACAACTTTGTTTCCCTTTAGAATCAGAACGTGTCCCAGAGTCGTGGAAACAATAGATAACTATTTCACTCAGCTCAATCGTGCATGCTTAGTTTTTCTCAAAGTTACACAGAAAGAATAGACGGGCGTTTCAATAAAAGATTTATTGAACAGTCTTATTTCTCGTGTAAGTTAAATGTGCTGTTACGATCACAAGACAGTATGCGAGATAAATAATGTACAGCGTAAGCAGTAGAAATAAATAATACTGCGATAGCATTATCTTTAGCAGATATTCACTTACATAAATAACACAGACTAAAAATGCGAGTACTCATAAGATGCGTTGCTAAGCTAGTTCTACCCCAATGTACCTAACCTAACCTAGGTGTAGGGAGAGGTATGAAGTAGGTGAAGTATTCCTTACTATGGTATACTACGAGTATGTTAAGTCTAGTATGCCTAGTATGCCAAGAGTCCCTCTACGTTCTAGTCAGCTCCATACCTTAAGAATGAGAGAGGTAGGAATCTCTTGCCAGATTCGAACTCCAACACCCCGCAAGGGAAGTCAGATCACTGGAAGCTGGATTCTCTGCGTGCAGGGATGACAGCGTCTTCTCAGTGCGTCAGGCCGGGAAACGGGCTCCTCTGAAGTCGAGGTCTCCTCTAGTTTACAAGGGCTAGGGAAGGTATATTTATACCTGAAAGGTACCTCAGAACGTTAGCATTGACGTGAATCGGACAGCGGAAGACGTCATGAATGAACCCCTAAGGTATAATGGTTCATGCATAATAGATGAGTCCTTGAAGAAATCAATAGTCCTGTGCTAGGGAAACTCCCGAAGCCTAAGGGTCTGTTCTTCAAGAACTCGTTGTGACGTTAGGGTGGACGGATGTCGGAGACCATGCCTGTATTTGGAGTGCACGGTTTAATGCCTAAATAAGGACTGGGATTTTATGCCTATATAAGGGCAGGGCGAATTGTGCCTATATAAGGACATGATACAGGAAAGCCCGTGTATGGACACCCTAAGAGGAATACAACACCCACTCCACTTTCGTGTGTACGATAATACTAAAATGCTAAACATTTAAAATGCTAAACATTAAATGGAGTACCGCATATTGCTAAAATATTTCATAAAACCATTTAAAAGGCATTTAAAAAACCTATTAGAATGCAAAAGGTACTGTACATTTGAAGCATTGCTTTTTATTTCAAGCATATATTTAAAAATAAAATAAATTTATTAATGAAATTAGCAGTAATATTTACATTTGACAAAAAATGATCGATAAGTTGTTCAAAAAATCAAAGTCATTTCATGTCATGAAAATGAATGAACTTTCTAGACAAACAAGATGACTAAGTGTCTGTGGAAGTACCGCGAAGTCTGTACTATAAGGCTAGTTCTACTTTAAGCAGATTGAAGTGTCATTTTTTGTTCGAAAAATGGACAAAAGTTCAATTTTGGGAAGAGTTCCAAGTTTTTGGAGTATGAAGGCCAAATTGTTACTGCATCTCTGGAACACTGTGGGCTGAATCGGAGTCAGTTTACGGGTCTGGTGTAAACATGAGATCATCTATTTCCGTAGACAAAACATCGTCCACTGAAGTTGGTGTCAGTTGGAACACCTCGTGTAGTAGATTAATTGCACAGAGATGTGAAGCACCGCTTTCAGCATAGGTTGCCGTAGCAATGTTCGCGTCCGTTGTTACCTGTGTGCCTGTCGATCTTTCTCGTACCTCAGCAGCAGCCGGAAGCGTCTGTGAGATCTCAATGAATGCTGACATCAGGATTGGCAGCCTCTGGGGGCAACACAGAGCATGGGCCGTTATCGGGACCAGCAGAGTATCGACATCCGTTGGCGTAGCTGATGGAAATGTTAGACAGGTGTCTAACACGCATTCTTCACCGCATAGCAGGCATCGTAGAACAGGTAAGATGCAATCTTGCCAGATTGGTCTGAATGACAGGAACCACGTTGTATTAAGGTCCCGTAGACGAGTCATGCCCAAAAGCTGTACTATTTGCTCACGGCACTTTCATTCAAGGAGAGCTTTCTCCATTTCGCTCTGAGTGATGTCTGCGAATAGGCTGGCCATAGCGCAATAGCAGGAAGAGAAATAGAATTCCGGCAACAAGTGCTAGAATTAATGGTATGCCACCAAACACCGAATGTGCAAAGTTCGGGATGATTCCGAGTATTGCCTGGAAAGGTGCTAACAGACCGGAGCAGTTGCTCTTAAATACATGTACAATTCCGGTTGTATCAGACATGTTGAAGATACGTGCTATCATTTCTACGAAATGTATAGGGTAGTTTGTACGTATTAAAGTCTGTATCTCAGCCGAAGTCCTTGCTACTTGTAGATCATAGGTTTCTTTGGCCGAGGTCAAAGGCACTGTTTGCTGTAAAAGCATGGCTTTCATTCTGCTTAAAGTATCAAATCTTATAAAAGAGACGTTCAGCGAAGGCCATAGAGGCGACTCCCTGACTGTGTCTATTGGGGCAAACAATACTTGCATACAGCAAGTGACCCTGGAGTTGACCGTTACTAGATATGGGATGCCTGGCAACATGCCGCAGCAACTTTGATCATTCAACATGAGGTAACTCCCATTAGAAAGTTGTCCAAACGTTGGATTAATCACAGCAGCTGGTGTACCCTGCTGATGGCAAGACAAATTTGCCACAGAACCATTACAAGCCCCGTGTAAAGAAATGTCCTGACATATCAGTGAACCGCTCAGTGCACGTTTACAGTGTGTACCGCTGAAAAACACTTCACGATCATCCCCACTCCAACATCTATATGTATACGGTAAATCCCAAGATGTCTTAATGTATTCCTTAACCAACCTTTCATATTTGCCAGCTTGCATTTGTCTGAGGCAATATTGAAACTGAAAAGTAGTCACAGGTAATGTGATTTTGCCATGAATGAGCCATTCTGTAGCTGGTTTTTCAGCCACTGTGAATGGTAACTTTTCCAGTTTTTCAATGTTCAGCACTGTATACTTTGCTCCTCTTTGTGCCAGTTCGATCGGTTTATCAGTTAGATTGTATTCTGCAAACAGAGCCGATGTGTTGATGAAACGCCAAGGCACATAGCCCGCACGCAAAGATTGCAGCGTCCAGCTTAATAACACAATAGAACGCAATTGAGATTGGCCTTGCTGTAACATCGCCAAATCTTGTTCTAGTATGTCGATAGCAGAGGATACAATGCCATCCAATGAATATATTCTGGAGGACAAAGTTGTTAACCCATTGTCGACCACAGAGAGGGTTTTCTCTAAATTAATACGATCAAGTTCACGTATTCGTTCTGCAGCCTCCATCTGTGACACTTTCCATGCTTCATTATAGGCAGCATAAATGCCGGCATATATGAAACGTTTTTGACGCGGTTTTCTTGGTCCAAGCAAGAATTCCCTAAGGTCTGCGTCCTCTTTAAGTAAGGATAAGTGTTGTTTCACATCCTGTAGTGTAGATTTCTGCAGCCAATCGAGGCATAATTTACCTACACTGTACGTTGTTACTACCCCCAGATGCTGTCTTTGGACGTATCTTGGGTCTGGCCTATGAATAGTAAAGCCCTGAGTTTTATTCAGGAATCTTTCCTGACAGTTGTTTGTGTCTGTGGGCCAGATCAACCATTTTTTCCAATCAGGATTAGATCTGTTGAGTTGTAGTATATTGTCAACTGTCACCACTGCCTTTGTATTATTATCAGTGGCAGGTGTTGGTACAGAAGGTGTGTTTATCTCTTTGATCTTGGCTACTTCAAGACAAGATGTTTGTTGGACAGTTTCATTCAAAAACATTATTTGTTCAGGGATGATGCAGGCTCTAAATAAAGCTTCTATCCCCTGCACTTGCCACTCTTTAGTACCCCACACAATTTTCGTGTCTATTGTGTCTTTCCAAAAGTCGAAACCCTGTCTAGACAGTTGGGCAATAAATGGTGCAGAATAAATCTGTTTTGTATTTGTTAACATAATTTTCAGTCCTGTTTTCTTTACATTTTTATAGTAAAACATTTCTGGATCAGATGTATTGTACCCTGAAAAATATGGAAACTTGTTAGCAAATGTTTTTGAACTACCTTGTGGTGGTGTAGGACAATGCTCCCATTGGTTAAACATAAACACATTTCTAGGGTATGCAGATTTATGCAAATAATGATGACCATAATGGTTATAACAATACAGTTGTTCATAGTCTGATGAACCCTCTAAATATTCATTTTTAGAAAATGCAGCAGATTTTTCTAGGTCAAACATTATGTGGTTAACAGTCTCAAAGTCCCAATCATCTGAATAGGTACTGGACGTAATTAGATCACTCAGTGAAATTTTAAACAAATGTGGAATGTTCAATTGTTCCGTCGGGCCGAAGATATCAAAATCTGTTTTGTCCCACACTATACCATCCTGTTTAGGAACAGCTGTGATGTTCACTGTTGACAGGTCTCTTACTTCACAATGGGAAGATTTATGAGGTTTCAAAAGAACGTTCACGTCTTTTCCTTCAGTATTCACATGGATGTATCTGCCACTTATAAGCACGCTCACAGTTGTAACCAAAGCTAGCCAGAGCAGGAAAACAAAAAGTCCAGATGTAATCCAGAGTTCAATCCATGGAGAAACCAAATAAGTCTTTTTCAGAAAGTGAAGAAAGTCTTGTACTTGCTGCTTGAATTTCAATGATGCTGGCGTCGTTTCAGGTTCACTCGGATCTTCTGAGAACGTATCAAAGTTAATGAAATAGCCAGAAGCAGTTCTGTCAATTGTTGGAATTGCATCAGGATTTGTAGAAATCGCTGGAACCAGTTGATCACTCGCTACATTGGTGTAGACGGGTGTATTTGGATGAACTGTTACTTGGTTTTCAAGAGGGATGAGTTACATTGCATTGTTGCTTAGTCCTCCATCTGTTACAGCTGAATTCTCGATTGTTATTAGTCTTTCAGTCTGAACCTCTTGGATAGTAGCGAGAGGAGTACGTCTGCTACTAGGTCGGAGTCCACGAGGCCTACTATTTAGTATTGGCCACATACTGTGGTTTGATGAGGTCGATGGACACAAATCTTTTCTTCTTTCTTCCAGCAAGGGGCGGCAGAAGTACTGTTCTTGTTCCTTGAACTGCTAGGACAGGTACTGGTTGTCTGTAAGAAGGTCCAAATTCCTTTTTGTCCGCAATTTTTTCTCTGACTAGATCCCCAACTTTTGGAATCCAGACAGGCCTTGCTGGGACCACCGGTTTGTCCCCAGTGGTGGTTGGCTGTAGGAATACGTTGCTTTGTTTAGTTCTTAACTCATTCAGTTCCTGTAAAACAGCCAAACGATCTTTGATATCAAACGTTTTATTTTCCACCACTGTGCCTACATGAACGAGATCTGGTACCCACATTCTTGTCCCAAATAGGACCTCATATGGAGTGACCCCCCCTAGAGAACTTCTTGGCAGATTGTTCAATGAGCGTTGGACCCCATTGATATGTTTGACCCACCCATCACCCGAACCTAATACCCTCGCAGTTATAGACTGCTTTATGTCCCGGTTTTTCCTTTCCACGACCAAATTTCCCTCAGGATGGAATGGAGAGGAGTACCGCAATGCAACGCCCAGACTGGCCATGGCTTCTTTGTAAGCCAGAGAGCTAAATGCAGGGCCCTAGTCAGAATGTAGCGTGCCTATTGCGTATGTGCCGATAAAGACTCGCACATCTTTTATAACAGTTCGAGCGTCAGCCGAGCGCTGAGGCCATATCCATAGGAACCTAGATTCAGTATTTGTGGGATTGCATTTGTCCAGAAGGACGCATGCGCGTAGATAGTCTAATGCTGTCTAACAGTGGTGTCTGCACTGGGCAGCTACATTTGTAGCATGGTATCTGGTGGCTTTCTCGCTGTAATTTACAGTCTAAGCAGTTATTGATGAATATATGTGTATTTCTGTATTCATTCCAGGCCACCAGTACATCTCTTTTAACGTCAAAATTGTTTTAGAGATCCTTTGATGGGACAAACCCTCCCCCAAATGTGTTTCATAAATCAAGGCTGCTCTACGTTCCTTGTTTGGAATTACCCTATCCCCCACTCCAGGGATTCGAGCAAAAGGAACGTTGTTCGCATCAATTACATATGAGTACTTGAGTGGAAACTTTTTGGTAACGCTGCACTGCTGCCCTTGCTTGAAGCATTGACAGCCAACATTATCTCACCGTCTATTTTTGTTTTTGAACGAGTGATCGCAGCTACGGAAGCCGTCTGATCAGCCCCTTTGCGGCTACGTCAGCCAATGAATTCCCTGCAACGTGAACGCCATCACGTTGATGACTCAGTGTGTGGATCACGTGAGCCTTTGGTAGTTCGTTTTTCAACTGAACTACTTGTTCCCAAAGCATTTTGTGCTTTATTGTGCCACCTTTCGCATCTTTGAAACCATTTTCAAGCCAGTTTTGTATATATTCATTATACGACTGAACACAGTAAAAGGAATCGCACACTATTAGCGTGGGGAATTCTCGATCTGTACTTTCAAGTGCTAGTTTGAATGCTTGTAGTTCAGCTCGCTGAGTAGTACAATCTCCTAGAGATTGAGTTTTTGTGACCATAGGTCTGAAGATGCCATCTCGCATGCGACCTTTAACGATTGCACACGCTGCACTGTAAGCTTGCTTACCCCCTGTTGCGGGTTGTGCGGATCCGTCAGTGTAAATTATGAATTCGTACTGATCGAGAGGCAGAATTTCAGTAGGCAGAGGACATTCTTGTTCATATTGCAGGAATGCTTGTGTTTTTAAATCTGGATCAAAAACATATTCAACATCTGTTGCAGCAAGAGAATTAACCCATTGTATCCATCTTGGATGTAATGCTTTAGCATTTGGAATGCTTGCTTTTGTGACCGCCTCTAAAGCTGGTACTGGGGTTACGACAATGATGCGTTTCCCTTGGACTAAGGCTCTTTCTTTTGCTACAGCGGTTTGAACTGCTGTTAGAATTTTTTCAGTTGAACTGAAGCGCATTTCCGCTTGTGTGTACAAATGAGATTTGTATGCAATTGATATTTTCTCACCCTCATTGAAGATTAAGTAGGTGAATCCACATTGACCCGAAATTATTCGGATCACCAGGTTGCGTTGACTTACGCGTGTTTGTAAGTGATTTGTTGCTAACATGTTAGCCTGTGGTGAACGCAAGATTTCTATGTGTTCGTTTGTCCAATTTTTAATTGAAAAATCAGGTTTGATTAATGCGTAGAGAGGTTTAACCCTTTCTGCGTAATTTAGAATGTATGTTCTTCCAAAGTTTAGGAAACCCAGAATGGATTGCAAGGTTTTTAGCGTTTTTGGAGGTTGGAGCAGCGCACACTTTTCTAAAAGTTAGCTGCCAAGCTCTTGCCTTCACTTGAAAGCTCATATCCTAGAAATAGGACATTGAGATGGGCAATTCTGGACTTTTTAAAGTTGAACTTGTAGCCCTCAGAGGTGAAGCCCAGTATAATGGTGCTCACCCTGTTCAAGTGTTTATCCAGGTCATCGTCTGTCAGATAGATGTCATCGACATAGGACAATGCCTCATTGTCATAAATTTGTAGTAACTCCGTTACCCTCGCTGAGAATAAACCTGGGCTGTTCTTGAACCCTTGTGGGAGTCGACAAAAGTGACGCTGGGTCCCCATTATGGAGAATGCAGTTAAGTACCTGCTTTCAGGTGCTATATTTTGACAAAAGAAACCATTTGAGATGTCTAATGTGGTTTTATATTTTTTACACACAATGCTATTCATTAATGCTGTGCTATGTGCATTTTGCACTGCAAAGGTTTTTGAACAAGTGTTTAGGTGTCTGTAATCCAAAACTAGACGATATGTATTGTCTGGTTTGGAGACAGGAAACAAAGGATTGTTCATTGAGGAGGTGCATGTTTCAATCACCCCTTGGTATTCAAGTTGATCTAAGATCTCCCTGACCTGTTTTTTAGCTTCTTGCTTTATTGGATACTGCCTTTGTGCAGTTGGTTCATGTTTCAGATGTATTTTATGGGGAGGTGAGTCCTCATCCCATCCTACATGATTTTTATATAATGCTGGGGCTTGGGCTACTGCCCATTTCCTGGCATATGTATATTTTAGATGAATTGGAATATGGTTGGAGAAGGCAGGCATAATAATGTCCTCGCCATGTGGGCACTCCCTGACAAATTGTGGTGGCCAGTCTTTTTCTGCTAGAAGTATGTCATAGCCCCTCGATAGTCTTTCCCAAAAAAGTGCTTTCACCTGTCTTGGCTTGTCTCCCTCCATCCGGAGTGTTATTTCATATAACTTTTGTGGAGTACTAACCCTGGTGTCTACAGTCTCAACTGTAATGTACTCATTCAAGTCCATTATCTCCAGAAGTTCCTTCAGGTTCTGGCGAGCTATTGTGACTTCTGCTGCACTGTCCAGCATTGTCTGAGCCCATTCTCCGTTCTTGAGTTGTGTTCTCAGTATTCTCGGCATGTCTGATCTTCAGACCTGCTACTTTCTTTTTGGAGAATTGAGGTTTTGTTTTGTTTTTTGGAGCGTGTTTATCTTCCTTGGATTTCACGCGTTCTTCTCTATGTTCTGCTCGTCCTCTTCTTTCCGAAGTCTGTGATGAGATCTGAAAGGGACGAGAGGAACGTGTATCAGTATCTTGATACCTGTCAGGTTTTCTTAAATTATCCCTATTCCTGAGGTTATACCTCCTTTCAGAGGGCTCCTTTGAGGAGACCTACCTCGGGATTGAGAACGTTTCTCATTTGAATTTTGTTTATTAGTCTCCCACTTCTTTTTAGAAGATGTAGGAGTTTGTTTAATTGAGTCCTTCTCAGGACTTTCAGATAGTTTCGGCTTCACTGGTCTTCCACCCAAACTATCTCTGCCTAATTCTGCATAAGATTGTTCAATTATTCTGGGTAGCTCAGTTTGATGTTCTGTAACATCGAATTCCCTTAATTTTTGGCGGATCGCCACTGCTGCTGCCTCTCCTTTAATATTAGATAATATTATTGTTGAGACCTGGTCGAAATTTTTCAGTAATTTCATACCTAAATTCAGAGCAGGCTCTGCCCCGTATTCATTTTGAATTTGTTTCAGGACATCTGGGATTACCGCAATTGACGGAATACCATGTGTTTTAGTATAGATGGCAGCAAAGACTGAGCCCCAAGTGGTGCAGTCTTCCAGTTGTGGTGTGATTTTTAGTGTATTCCCCTGTTGGGGAGTTGGATTTGGAAGTGTTAATGGTGGTTGGACTGTGAAAGTCCGCATGACATATTGGACCAATTGTCTGTAGATTTTTATTATTTCTTGTAGTTGAACAAGTATTTCCTCGTCTGACATTTCTTCAAGTCGGGATGAGGTGTGTAGCCGGCTAGAATCGGCCATGTTGCTCCTGGTCTACCTAGTGGACCGAGCCTGGTAATGTTTCTGTGATGTTTTAGGGCGCCTTTAAACCAGAGCTGATGCTCTTGGTATGTTAATGGAATTTCTATATCCTCGAAAGGAATGTATTCCTCTGGTAGATCATCTTCTTTGTAGAAGTGAAACAGTTTTGTTACTGGATTGGATTCAGGAAATATTACCCATGAATAGAATACCTCTGTCTGAAAGGATTCGTGTGCCTCTATCACGAAAACTGCTCTACCGCCTCTCGGTGGTAGGCCGTGTTTTATAAGTTTTAGAGTGATGGCTCTTCTTAAGTTTGGATGGATGTCTATAACACCCTCCTCGGTTTCATTTAAACCTGTAATGTTAAAAACTGCTGCTTGGGCTGGATCAGCCGCAGCTCCACCGTTTCCGGTTTCAGTGTTGGAGCCAGGCATTTTGTTTTTTGAAAAAATGTAGAACAAGTTTCAAGGAAACAAAGATAAGGTGCACAATATTTTGGAACACTGTATCCTTCAACGTTGAGCAAACCAAACAGCTAATATACAGGGTGTTTCCCTACGTAGCCGTGGTGGATACTTAACCCTGCCCACTCCAGACGTCTTTTGGAGTATATGGGTAGGGGTCTCTGAGAGAAAAAGCACGGCTGAGTTACTCAGTATCTAGCGTTAAATTACCGCCTTCCCAAACGTTGGGCGCCATGTAGTGTAGCTCCTATTTCCCTAATAGGCTCTGCGCATTGGAATAATATCCCCTATAGGTTTGACATAGGACTAAGGTCAGTATGTCCCTATCGAGTATATTAAACTTAATTACTTGTGCCAGCTAGCTCAGAGGCCACTAGAAACTCCTTGACGACAAGAAGGGAGTAGTTTCTGGCAGCCGCAAAACATGACAACTTTGTTTCCCTTTAGAATCAGAACGTGTCCCAGAGTCGTGGAAACAATAGATAACTATTTCACTCAGCTCAATCGTGAATGCTTAGTTTTTCTCAAAGTTACACAGAAAGAATAGACGGGCGTTTCAATAAAAGATTTATTGAACAGTCTTATTTCTCGTGTAAGTTAAATGTGCTGTTACGATCACAAGACAGTATGCGAGATAAATAATGTACAGCGTAAGCAGTAGAAATAAATAATACTGCGATAGCATTATCTTTAGCAGATATTCACTTACATAAATAACACAGACTAAAAATGCGAGTACTCATAAGATGCGTTGCTAAGCTAGTTCTACCCCAATGTACCTAACCTAACCTAGGTGTAGGGAGAGGTATGAAGTAGGTGAAGTATTCCTTACTATGGTATACTACGAGTATGTTAAGTCTAGTATGCCTAGTATGCCAAGAGTCCCTCTACGTTCTAGTCAGCTCCATACCTTAAGAATGAGAGCGGTAGGAATCTCTTGCCAGATTCGAACTCCAACACCCCCGCAAGGGAAGTCAGATCACTGGAAGCTGGATTCTCTGCGTGCAGGGATGACAGCGTCTTCTCAGTGCGTCAGGCCGGGAAACGGGCTCCTCTGAAGTCGAGGTCTCCTCTAGTTTACAAGGGCTAGGGAAGGTATATTTATACCTGAAAGGTACCTCAGAACGTTAGCATTGACGTGAATCGGACAGCGGAAGACGCCATGAATGAACCCCTAAGGTATAATGGTTCATGCATAATAGATGAGTCCTTGAAGAAATCAATAGTCCTGTGCTAGGGAAACTCCCGAAGCCTAAGGGTCTGTTCTTCAAGAACTCGTTGTGACGTTAGGGTGGACGGATGTCGGAGACCATGCCTGTATTTGGAGTGCACGGTTTAATGCCTAAATAAGGACTGGGATTTTATGCCTATATAAGGGCAGGGCGAATTGTGCCTATATAAGGACATGATACAGGAAAGCCCGTGTATGGACACCCTAAGAGGAATACAACACCCACTCCACTTTCGTGTGTACGATAATACTAAAATGCTAAACATTTAAAATGCTAAACATTAAATGGAGTACCGCATATTGCTAAAATATTTCATAAAACCATTTAAAAGGCATTTAAAAACCTATTAGAATGCAAAAGGTACTGTACAGGTTAATGTAGGGTATGTATCTGACTTACACTGACTAATGTGGTGGTCCCTACTTGGACAGGGTGCAAACCTCTGCCAATTAGAGAGCCATTTCTAACAGTAACTGTAATATTCCTTATTATACTACAGTTCAAGAACAGTAAATGTTATAGTTTTTGGTACATTCCACCACCCCTGTGTTACGACTACCCTTTGAACATTCCATGGTTTGTCAGTTTAGAATGTTAAGATGCTTCTGTCAGATCCTGACAGGAGAGCTTGGAGTTGGATGACTAAACCTGTTCTTTAAATAACCACAAATGGATTTTACTTTTTGTATCAAGAGTAAACATTTCCTCAGAGACCGTAACCTGTTTGTGATATCTTCTGATCGTGAAGATTCAGACTTTATTACAATCTGAATTCAGGTTGGATGTTTTTTCATCAGACAAGGCTGGAACTCTGAGGTAACATGTACTCTGAGATGTTATGTATATAACAAGCCCATGGGGCATACCTTTTAAAAGACTAACCCTACTTGCAACATCTTACTATTTGTATGTGATGTTCATCAATGTGTAGTGTACTTCCTTGCTGCAAAACATACATTTCATCAGATGATCTCGTCATGATTTACCCCCAAATTCTCAAATTTTAAATGACCTTAGGTAGTGCTTGAGCATATATTCTGGGTATGTACTGGAAATTCTGTACGCTGTGATCTCGGTGCTCTGTACTGTGCATGCATGGGGTTCTTAACAATTATTAGCAGTGATGATGGGTTTCAGCTTTGAAATGTTATCTATTTACGACTCAACCCCCACTGGTAATTTATTTACAGCCCCATTTTCCTGGTGGAGCAGACTCTGATCAGAACAAATGCTCGTTCTTCAAATATGTGAAGGAGTAAAGTCCATTCTGTTCATCGGTCCTTTTCATTTTCCACCTTTCTTCCTATTTTCCTACTTCGTTATTGACCCTTCTTTAAGGACTGGACCTATCCCATGCACCACTTCTGTGGGTGTCTTGGTAAATCGAACGTCTAGAACATCAGAGTAGTATCTCATTACCACAGTGTTGCTTGTCATGGTCCTCACAGTGTCAGGGTGAGCTCAGGGTTGTAGCGTTTTAAAACAATAAACCAGAACATGTTCCAAACACAGAAGAAGGTCTACAGGTTTGCATCCACCATAGATATAGCAATGTGGGCCTCGCACTCCCCATCTAGAACTTTAATATATAGCGAGTCAACTCCAACATGCAACTGGGTATAGCAGAAGATAACTGGGAGAAAAGACTATCAGAGGATTCTTTGAGGACGAAGCCTTCACACTACTCTTTATGTGAGAAGGGGAATTGTGACCTGACCACCTGTATTTGTAACGCCAACTTAAAATTGCCTGGGAAACAGCAATTAAGAGAGTGCTTCAACTGCCTCCTTCTTCACGGGAACTGGAGATATGGTGGCTGGAGTCCCTCAGGTATATGTCAAGATATGTAAGTGACATGATGGGGAGAAACACCTTAGGGATTTATACCAGGGGGGAATTTTTATTACATTCAGCAAAGCTCAGGGAGCTATTGGGGTATGACCTACCCAATTTCTCCAGTATGCTAGAGTGGTGGGGACTCACAGAGAAATCTGGACAGGTTTCCCAAATATCCCTAGAGTGTCCCCGACACTGAAGGCCCTATTGAACCTAGGATGAGGACGCAGGCAGGTTTCACGAAACCAGAGACCCTTAAAGGCAGATAGAAAAAAAAAGGTGCCCCTGAAGGTGAAACAGTAGTGGTAGAACAACATAAATGATCCCATCACAGAATCAGAATGGAGAACATGTTCATATGTCAGGAAGGTCACAAGCAACGCTAGACTTAAATTAGCGCGTTTTAACTTCGTACACCACGCTTATTCAGAGATGTTAAGAAAATGTACCTAAAAATGTCATCCTCTTGTTTCAGATGTGGAGACAGTGATTCATCACGTGGTCATGCAGAGAGCTAATTAATTACTAGGAAAATATAATGATGAGACGGCACACTAAGGGGGATATTCTCAAGGACTTATCACCGTTAGCACTTTATCGCAGCCAAAGTGGCGATAAATTCATCGCACTATTCACAAGCAGGTGCTAACAGCCGTTATCACCAGTTTTCCCGCGTTAGCAGCCGCAAAAAACATCGCCATGGATGACACCCGCAACAAACGCTAATGATATGCAGAGTAGGCGTTCCCGTGCAAAAACCCGCGAAAACCCCACTCCGCAACATTCTCAACGACCAGCCAGATCGGCGATAAGATTCAAAAACATGCGATAAGGCGCGTTAGCAGCATGGATTTAATACCTGCTCCTACCTGGTGTTAAGTCGGACGACAACCTGCACCATAAAAGGGAGCCCAGCCCACAGCCACACCAGAAAAACAACAGATGCCATGGAGCTACTGATCATGCAGCTCGGAGCCCCAAGAGGGCCACAACAACCACCGCCACTACCGCCAGGACCCCCACCCCCCCAGGAACCCCCCCCCCTGGACTACCACAGAGGCAGGCAGACAAAGACACCGGACCTTCCGAAAACGCACCAGCCTCGGAGACTTAACGCCAGAGGAAGTCATTACCCACTAAAGGCTGAAAAGGACAACCATCCTCCGCATCCTGACCCTCATTGCCCACAGGCTGACGGTACCAACACAGCGGAGAACCAACATCCCTCTGCAGACAAAGCTGATGGCCGTGCTGCACCTGTTGGCCTCTGGGACTTTCCAACCAACAACTGCCAGAGTCGGAGGAGTCTCACAGCCAGCCCTATCAAAGTTCCTCACACCTGTCTTGGATGCCATCATCAGCTTGGTACCCCAGCACCTTCACTTCCCCCACACTGCGCAGGAACAGCTGGAGATCAAGCAAGGCTTCTACGCCATAGCTGGCTTCCCGCACGTGTTGGGGGCAATTGACTGCACACATGTACTCCTCGTGCCCCCTGCCGCCACTGCACACAATTACCGCAACAGGAAACACACGCATTCCATCAATGTGCAGGCAATAGTGGACCACCGGGGACTCTTCACCAATGTCGCCAACTACCCAGGCAGTGTGCATGATTCCTTCATCTTCCGACAGTCCATCATCAACCAGCGCTTCCAGGATGGCACCTATGGAAATGCACTGCTCGTCGGTAAGTAACAACTGAACACCACACACCTCAACTCCACCAACATACAACTCACAACTCTGGGAATGCACACGTCACAAAATCACATACAACATGACAACCAACATTCCCACATTCCAGACACGACAATACAACTTACTGTGGCAACCTGGGCTAGCCATGTACACAAGCCATCAACGGCATGCCACCTCAGCCACACAATAGCAGAATGTGGGGAGAGGTGGGAACCAGGCATGTGCGAAGGAGGCAAGTGACCCATGAATGTGAATGTACACAATGCCAAGTGTGGCGTGGATGTGCTGGACAGACTTGAGTATGCAGACCACAGACATTTCCATGTCGAAATACACTGCTGGTGTCTGGAGTGTACTGGACAGTGGACGCAACCATGTTACCGCAGCCAGTGGGGAAGAGCGCGAAAATGTAGCTTGTTACGTCCCCCCCCTGTAAGCGTGAGCGGAGTGGGCTGGCCCGGCGTACGCCAGGCCAGCGTAGGGGTGTGAATAAAAAGCCCGTTGCTCTGGGCGTGGTTCTCTTCCGGAATGGCCAACGTGTCTGCCAGGGCGGCGCCTCTCACCCCGCCACGAGGCCGACGCCGTGAGCGGCGGTGCCTGCGATCCAGTGCGCCTGCTGCACCCCAGGCCGCTGGTCCCAAGACCCGTCTTGCCCGCCCCAGCGCACCCAGGCCTCACTGCTCACCTGCCGACACCGGCGTTTGTCAAAGAGGGCCCACCACATGCCGGTGCAAGCTCCAAGCCCGAGGCCCGCGACCTTGGCAGCCTCCTCAGACCATCACGGCCTCCGCGACACAGGCCCCCAGCACTCCTTTCTCGTTGACGTACTCCACCGCTGCCTCCGGCCTACACTGCGGTCCAGTAGGTCACACATTTGGAACTGAGTCTTGATTATACAATGGCAGAGTACATATGTTTATGGCAGATTTTAAATCACCGTACTCCCTTCGATGTGGTGCCACCAACTCTGTGCATTGCATTCCAACGACACGTGTCTGTGGGCCCTTGCTGACTACTGCCTTCGGCCTACACTGCGGTCCAGCACCGCGGGGTCCCCTGTGTACTGCCTACACTGCGGTCCAGCAGGCCTCACACCAATCCAATCCAGTCCGGACCAGGCAGGACACGGCATCGTCGCAGGCTGCACACACGCTCAGCTCTGGTGCTTCTACCTCCGTCAACCACAAATCATCGCCACATGGCATTCCAACGTCGTGTGTGAGAGTACCAGGAGGAGCTGCCTGAACAGCGGTTGGCCCGCACTGACCGCTGCCTCCGGCCTACACTGCGGTCAAGTAGGTCACACATTTGGAACTGAGTCTTGATTTATTTATGGCAGAGTTTATACCATTGTACAGGCCTCATCGCAGACTGCATCCCCTTTCAGCTCTAGTGCCACTGACTCCGTGCCCCGAAATTCATGGACACTCTCTGGTTGAACTTTGGTGGCGTCTGAGTCTATGGCCTGGGGGTTGTCTTCAACATCATGTAGCTGATACTGACTTGGTGTCAAAAATGAGTCTGTAGCATTCATCTCCTCCATATTGCCTGTGTCTGCTTGGTACTGCCCTCTGTATCATGCCCTGGAAGAACACCTTCCACTGTCCCCCAAAACCCTCCGCGACATTCACCTTGGACATCGACGAGGACCCGCTCAGCTCTCGTGGCCCTACCTCAGTGCACTGGTAGTCACCGTCCCGTGGCGGTGTTCCATGTGCCGGCCGCTGTGCATCCGGGGCCACTAACTCTGTGCAGCTCAAGTCATGGACCCTTGCTGTTTGAACTGCGAACTTCTGATTGTCTGATCACTGTTGTAGTTGTTGCCAGCACCAACCACTCCTTGAGGGCTGGCTCACACTCACCCCACACCCATCCAGCACAGGCGTCACTGGACATGTGACCCTGGCAATAAAAGGGGCCGGGCGCACGTGCCCGTAGCCAGTTCCACAAACTATCTAAGTGTGTCCGTGTGGTCATTGTGTATGCATGAGGGCCCCGGGCCCTACCACATTGCATTGTGCTGTGTACAGCGGACGCAACCATGTCACCTCAGGCAGTGGGGAAGACCTGGGACATGTAGCTGTGTCGTACCCCCCTGTAGGCGTTGCCGGAGTGGGCTGGCGTACGACAGTCCAGCGTAGGGGTGTGGATAATCACCCCGGGGCTCTGGGCGTGGTTAAGTGTTGGGCTTGCCAATGAAGTACCTAATGCGTGTGTCTCTATTGTAGTGTCGGCGCCACCCATCCCGCAATGGACAAAGTTGCAATGTAACATGCCCCCGGAGTGCGGGCTCGGCCGAAGGGATAAATGAATGAGCGCAAGCCCGCTCGGGGTCCGGGATCATACATGCCAACTGTTGTGTGTGTATCGCTATTACTGCAGCAGAAGCCGAAAGGTCTTGCCACGACCGCATCGCGAGTTCAGCCAGCCATGAACTCTACATCTGTGTCCGCCCTATCCTTACCATAGGCCTACACACACGTGGCCGCCCACCTTCAGCGCACAACATCACAGTGTCATTGTCAGGCTTGTGGACATGCGCAGACAGGCATGACAATGGTGTGCCGTAGGAGTGCAAGTGATGCAACCGCACAGCGCACACAAGTAAATAGGCTCGGGGGGAGGGAGGAGCAGCAGTGAGGCTACGTAATACACATTGATGGCGCTCATTTGCTACAAGCAGTACATGTCAAACAGGAATCACTATGACAAACATATCACACGCCAATCAACTAGTGAGCCTGCCAACACATCATGCAGAACCAACTATTGACTCATGTCTCTCTGCACTGTCACAGGTGATCAAGGATATGCACTCTGCCCTTGGATGATGACACCCCTCCGAGCCCCGAACACACAGGCCCGGAGGCAGTACAATTGGGCCCACAAACGCACCAGGGGCATCGTGGAACGCACATTTGGCATGTTGAAGTCACGTTTCAGGTGCCTGGACATCACAGGTGGAAGGCTCCTGTACAGCCCAGACGTCGTGTGCAAGATGATCGTTGCATGTTGTGTGTTGCACAACATATGTGTACATACCAATGCCCCATGAATACAAGTGCCAGATGCACCGGACGATGATGAGGAAGATGAGGCAGGTGGACCACACCCCACTGCAGCTGCAGCAGGAATAGTCCGTAGGAACAACATCATTGACAATTTCTTCACATGAGGACGTCACATTGTGACAGTCCTTAGCAATCATGAGACAGTAAAAAATGACCACAGGCACAGCATGTGCAAATAAATACATTACAACACACATTCCCTGAGTTTCTGTATGTGTGCTGCAGTGTGGCACAGGGATCAGGGACATGATCCAGAGTCATTGTGGGTGTGCAGTGTGCTGTACTTAATTGTGCATGTGTGCCATTGTGCCCATCTCCCCCCGTCCCCCCAGTCCCTCGTCGGTACTCACCCTGTTGATGTTGTGTCAGGTCATGTTGAGCAGTGTCCCGATCCCCAACTCCTGGCACCGTATCCCGACTGATGACTGTGGCCACCATTTACTCAATGTCATCCAGCTCCTGGTGTGCCGCTGGTCCCCCACCTCCAATCTGCGTTGTTGCTTTCATGTTGGCATCGAGTTTCTTCTTGGTTTTGCCCATCACATCATTTCAGCGCCTCTTGACCTCTTCCATTGTCCTCCTCGACACTCCGACTGCATTCACGTTGTTCACGATGTACTGCCAAATTTCCGTTTGTGTTGCCGATGACACAGTGGAGGTGACGAACAGTTGTTGGTAGTGTTCTGTCATCTCTGTGACGATGATCCGGTTTTCCTGCGGACTGAACCCCGTCTTCCACTTCCTCTTCTCCTTGCCCTTCCCCGGCCCCGGGGTTCCTGGCTGGTCGTCTGTGGGGCTTGTGGGGTTCGCGTTGTCCTCTGCACTCGGTCCGGGTGCGTCCATGGTGCTACGCAGTTACATTTTTTTCTCTTTTTTCTCTCTCTGCTTTTATAGTGCATTTTCCCCCATGTCGCGTGGGAATCGCAGGCCTGTCGCTGGTTATCGCTGATTTTTGTTTCGCGATTTGGGACATCGCAACTTTTTTCGCGTTAGTGTTTCGCATTTTTTCAGCGTCGCGTTAATTTTAACGCGGGCATTTGTCGCGTTATCGTGAGACTATCGCATGGTGCCGCCGGGTTGAGAATACTGCGTTAACACGGTGTTATTTTCCCGCGATAGACTGCGATGTGAGAAGTTGCGTTAAGCGAATTTGGCGATAGTTAACACACGTTCTTGAGAATATCCCCCTAAATCTGCAAAACTAGGATTAGTACTCTCAAAACGCCAGCTAACCATACATTGGCTACACCCTAGAGGGCCCACAGAGAAAGCTTGGGAAAAAGACATAACAAAATGTTCCATGCTGAAGAGATATGCATGAAAAGTGTAAAAAGAGAAGAAGAGCATCAGAAGACAAAGATGATCGATGAACTAGTTAGGATGCCTAACGATGAAGTGTCTCCAAACCAATGCTGGTGAATGGAATAATTGTTTAACACAGTGAGATCTATGCACTATGCAATGCAACTAGATGCGGAAAAGTATTCCTGAATGTGTGACAGAGTGAACACTTAATTTGATGTCCTGCTTGAAACATGATATATGGTATGTACAATTATATCTCTGTGAAAATATTCCTGTGACAACATCAAAGTACTTATGTTTCTACTTACTGTTTACAAAACTATAAAGATTTTAAGAAAAACATGGATATAAGAAGAATGGCAATGACACCACCAACAACACAGAAGAAGACTGTAGTGGCACCTTGCACACAGGAGATATACTAGCTATAAGAAAATCAAGACTGTCAGTGTTTTAGAGTTTATGCATTTAGTTTAATTTAGGCAACTTTTCATTAGCTCAAAGAAAAAAAAATCTTTGAGGTTAATTTTATAATTTTATTGCAAGACTGGGGACTCCTATTATGCTTCTCTAATCTTGCATTTATTTCAATGGTAGCAGTGAAGAGAATATAAAAAAAACTACAAATACCATGAGGCTTTGAGACAGCTAGCCAATGGAAAACAAATGTGGTACCAATAACAGCCAATAAGGTGACAGCATTTCTTATAATACCTATCTTGACTGCGAATAGTCCTCTTTTCTTGCTGCTCACAGTGAAGATAAGCATTTTACCTGTTCATTCCTCCTTTAATTACTCAATTGTGTTATTTGACAACAATTTATTACTCACTGTACGTATTTTGAACCCTTATTCCATGCACATTGCTGTTTTCTTTTGTCCGTTTCTTAACTAGACACAAGCGCTTCCCAACCCCCTCCGTGTTCCGGTCTTGCGTACCTGGCCACGTCCGCCATTTTCTGGTGGCGCAGCACAAGAGACACTCATTTCTTTCCATTTCTGCTCTGTTTTCTCACTTTGCGGGCCCTTTCACACTCCACTTCCTCCTGCAGCCTGTTATGGGAGCTCCGGTCGGCTTCTTCAGACTTTCCGACTTCGGAGTTCTGACACGCCTACATAGCTGCCAAGGTTTCAGATTGCTATGTGTGACATTTGCATAATTTCAGTGTAATTATGAGTGACATTTCAGGGACTATGAGTGACACTTTCTCGCAAGCAAAATAAAGCAATAAAGATGAGGGAGTCATATAAATATCAGAAAATACACTCATTTCAGCAACGCGAAACTCTAAGAATATCTTAAAAGTACTGCACAGGCCCATAAATGGGAGGGGCACTAATCTAGTACACAGATAGATTGTCGGGTGGGGATGGCAAGTGGAAACTACTTACTTACCTCTGTTACTGGTGATCAGATTTTCCTCCAGGCAGCCGCAGCGCTGAGTGTATGGCATCGACGATTAACTCTGCAGCAGGCTCAAGGCTGCCAGGGGTGCATGCTGCTTGCGCAAGCCACATTGAAATATGACTCAACACATATCTATACATTTCTTTAGCTGTTTATTGAGTGACCCTGTTTTCATCAGTTGTACCTTTTTTGGAAGGAAAAAGTTCACGTTGACTCATTCATCTTCATGCGTTTATTGGTTCGTGGAAGTCGAAAATACAAATGTTCATCCACTTGATTGATATGTATTCTTTAGTTTTCACATCGTTCACTGAATAAACCGGAAACGAGGTGCATGAATATGTACTTGGTCTTATTTCGATGCGTCTTGTGCCAGAACATAGACTGGGGCATACCTTTCTAAGAAATAATAGAATATTGAATGAATGGGCATCTCGTGGAACTGAAAGTCGACACGTGACACTTTAATGTCTCACATCAATCAGCTTGTTAGCTCTCAGTCTATCGATTGTATTGTTTGTTCAGAGACACGGTTCGCTCCCAGCTATACAAATTTAGGGCGCTCGAGTTTCCCAGATCCGAGCGGGAGTAGCGCAGCTAGGCCAGTTTTTTTAAATTCGTATTCCGGGATTTGCAGCCCTTCTGCGCCATTATGAATTCACCACCACAAGTCCCAGAATGCAATGAAAGAACCTGGACCCGATGAGCTGCTCTCGTGTGACCTTGGGAAACGTGAGATCTCGGAAAATAGACAAAATACACAAATATTATATAACTCACCTCTTCTCACAAAAAACAACAAGATACAGCCATGGTTGAGTGAGTTCTCGGAAAGCTGAGCCGTACAACGAGCAGGCAGCGCAGCTGCGGGAGCCATCTTCACAAGTGCAGGGTGGGCCGGTTAGCAGGTGCTCAGTGCTGTGAGGGGGGCATTAAACACTATTTCACGTTTCGCCTCTTCCTGTGTGTCAGTTTCACAGCCTGCCGAGCGGCGCCGGGAAATAATTAAGGCTGCCTGGCAGGCGCGGCTGAGGCCGCAAATTGTAACAAATGTAGCTAGCAGCACTCTGACTTCCAGCCAGAGCTGCGATCCTTAACTGTTTATGAGCCAGAGAGTGCTCAGTGGCCTGGCTGCAAGTGACTCTGCTGGGAGCAGCAGAGCGGCGGCGCGCTAGTAGTAGCACCCAAGACAGTGGCATTAAAATGCGTGACAAAGCATTTCAGTGCGGCGATGCGGAACACCACACTGAAATGCGTTAGTGTCACATGTGATGCGTGATACTTGGCAGGACTGCGCCTAGGGGTGCGACTTTCTCCCACCTCTCCTGATATTTCTCCGGCTTTTGTCTTCAGCACGTAAACGCTCAGTCCTGCCAAGTGTCACACATCTCGCGGTAAACTAATGCATTTTAAGTTATGTTACCGCATTGCCGCATGTAAAACTATTGTCACGCAAGTCAGCTTACTTAAAAGCTGAGTGTATCACCGGTTTTCATGGTTCGTAGAGTCCGATATTTCGAATGGTTAAACTTTAAAGAAACACAAAGCAGGCAGCGCACAGCAGCCAATGCGAGTTCTGCTGTGCTTTGATGGTACCAGGCTGGTTCACCCTGATTGGACGGTGTTTTGCTTGTGTTACGTAACTTACGTAGGTAGGCTGACCTGACTACATCGCCCGGCACATGCGTGTAGCCGTATGGCCTGCCCACACAGGGAAGTTACATTTACTACTCAGCAGTCCGTGCAGCATTAGTGCTGCTAAAAGAATAAAGTTAATCAGTCAACTGCCTCGTGTTGAAAGACAGGGACCGAAAGGATTCAGTCGGATCATGCAGGATGTTAAATTTCAAATCTCTGCTGCAGCCAGTGCGGGCCACCAGGAATTGCAGCCGCCGGAGTTAAATTAAAGGAAGGGGAGTCCTCCTCAACACGTGCTGTCTTCCCATGCTGGGGGTGGGGCAGAAGCAGGAGTGTTCTCTGGAGGCTGTGTCCGGTCACAGTAAGATAGACAGCGTGCCACGTCATGCACTCACTCTTCAAATGTGGCAAGTATTTCACATTTGATTAATGATCAGTTGTTTAGATAAAAGTGTCAAAATTTAGCGCTATAATGTAGTGCTCCCATCACTTGTAAATCTTTGTCTAAAAATGAGACATTCAAGTTTGAAATTATCGATCCTGTGTTGATTTATTACAATTTGGGCTAAATTGAGATTCTGGTTTAAACAAAAGACCAATCGATAGCGGAGGTTCATTCTCGTAAAGGTTCAGAACATATATTCCCAGTTCGCACCTTCGCTTCCACTGTTACAGAGGGCAAAGGAGCTGTAATCAGCTACTAGTTATTTGAAACAGAGATAAGGTTGACTGAGATTCGAAGTTGTTCCGTTACGCAGATGTAAAAAAAATGTTGATTAGTAGAAGAGACACAGCATACATGGGGCAAAATAAACTGCTAGGCAGTGTAGTATTCTCCCTAATTAATCCGGTCCGAAGAGGCAGAGTAATGCTTAACCGTGAATGATCTACACCTTGAAACATGTTGAAAATTCTGACCCTTGTCTGAAAAAAGCATGCTGTTCCATCAGAGCTAGATTTACAAATGCACAGTCTACTGCTGCAGATTAGATGCAACGCAGTACTTTATATGGTATACAGAGAGCAGCGTCAGAATCATCAGGTCACTGTGCTAGCCTGCCCTCTTCGTACTAGCAACTGTCTCAAGCACAACACAGCGCTGTCCACAGTCTAAGCAGCTGTCTGCAGGGAGAGTGTCTCCACAAACTGCAGCTACAGTGTACACAGGCCGAGCAGCGGAAGTTATTTCCCCAGCACTGACTCCATTGTTAAGTTAAAGAGAACGTGGGGTTTCTTTCTGGGGAGAGACAGATTTGTCCCGTGCAAGTTGACTCACCAGTAGCGCAGAGGGTTAATGTGCCTGCTGCAAAGAACGTGCATCATTCATATCACATAACCTAATGCTAAAAGGGATTAGTTTGGGTAGAAATGTATTTTTATTAGCAAAGCCAACCCCAGCTAGTGGTATGTTTTAAATCATCAGTTTGTGCTCCTCCAGATCAAACATTTAAAATATACTGCACAGTTATACAATTGTTTTACTGTACGATCAGTTTGCAAGGTTACTAGGTGAGTGCCCTTCGATTTCAGCTGCTTCAACATCTTACAGTTTTTTGCTGCATCTATATATATATGCTTCCCTCATCTTCATAGCTTGATTTTGCTTGTGAGAAAGTGTCACTCATAGTCGTTGAATGTCACTCATAATTACACCAAAATTATGAAAATGTCACACATAGGCATTCTGAAACCTTGGCAGCTATGAACGCTCATTAAAAGGAGATGGTGCTCCTTTTCTTACCCATGGTCTATTAACCCTTTCTGGGCCGAATTTGTCTTGCCTTTCCATTTTTTTTCATTAATACTACTACTAAACCTGTTTTCTATCAGTTTTCAGACATGGAACTGGATAGTTCCCCAATATTTAATGACAACGATGAAGATGGGGAAGACTTCAAAAATAATTTAAATGGATTCATTCAATCCTCTGTATAACAGGCTGTTGCTGGCTCGATGGACAAAGTCACAAAGAATATTGAAAATTCCGTCATTAATCTGGTGTCTTAGACTATTTTTTCCATTCTGCAGGGGAAAGCAGAAAGTGCAAAGCCGTGACGAGTCCCACTTTGGCTAAAAGTATTCAATCAGTTCCCAAATCTAATATTGCACTTGTGACTAGTGAGACTTCCTCACACATGACTGAGGACCTGGATCTTCCTAAGGCCTCCTTCTAATGGGGGGAGTAATATTAAAGCTGCAAAATGCAAATCTAAGTTATAAAATATTGATAACAAAGCGTTCAAAATTGTGATTTCTCAAATCCTTGACATAGATGATGACATGGGTGATCTGGATACAGATGATGACAAAGATTTGTTGTGTGACACAGACCCTTTCTCAGTCCCTCCTGCTAAGAAAAGCAAGGTGGCTTCACCCTCTCTTGATCCCTTTACTTCTAAAACTGTTTTGGATTCAGAGGGTATGCCCACGTTTGACCCCAAACTTATCCATTGCCCAAATTCTACTGAATGGTTCCCAGCTGATCATGTAGGCAACTACATTGCCTTCAGACTTCGGTTGCTACTGGACAAACAAACCAGGGCCAAATTAAAATCGGAATGCCCTAGACCTACCTTACCATCCAATATCACATCTAACCCTACTATTGATCCTAATATGCTTATGTTTATCTCCAACTTCTGTAAGGATCCTCTTAAAGGAGTGGATAAGGCCTGGTCTACTTGCCAGGATAAGGTACTGGACATTACAGGTCCTCTGGCTCGTATCTTTGACTTGGCTGAATCCACCGGTTGGATAACTCCATCATCGATCCTGAAGAGTTGTCTATGTGGATCCAAAGAGCCTTCTGTTTGTTAGGCAATGCAAACTCTGCCATTACTCACGAAAGGAGGAAAAGTCTTTTGCTGAAGATACTAAATTGGCAAACCTTGCTTTTATGGACCCTGGTATTAAAACAGAGGGTCTCTAATTTGGAGATTCCTTCATTAAGGAACTCAGCAAATATGTCACTGCTTTTGTCTCCTTAGACAAAACCCAACAGTCGCTTAAAAAAGTTTTTTCCCCAACGTGTTTTTGAAAGGGCCGGTAGAGGCAGGAGCCACTTTGCTGGCCGTAACTTCCAAGGATTTAGAGGTTTCTACAATGCAAACTATCAAGATCACAAACCACAATTCTAACCCCAGAGAGGCAGAGGTTTACGCAGATGAGGACAAAGAAGCTACAGATACCCAACCCAAGCAGGCAAGTCTTTTTTCTGGCCACCTTCCTGTAGGATGCCGACTGATTTTTTCTAACAAAATGTCAATCTATAACCTTGGATCCCTGGGTCCTAAACACCATGCAAGATTATTATACAAAACATTACACAATGTCTTTTCAAACTGTGTTTCCCCTCCCTCCAAAATTTTTGTTCGAAATGTCCAGCCTAATATCTCTAGAAATCAAGTCGCTCTTACACAAAAAAGCAATCCTCGGGTTTCGTCAGTTCTTAGTACAAAAGAAAAACAAAAAGATGAGACCTGTTATCAATCTCAGACACTTCAACCAGTTTGTGATTTACCGTCATTACACGATGGAGATGATCATCCATCTCAGAGACTTATTACATCAACATGATTGGATCGTATGGTTAGATCTTCAGGATGCATACCTGACAGTTCCCATCCATCATGACCACAGAAAATTCCTTCAGTTCCAATGGCCTGGAAAAACATATACATTTTTTTCTCTTCCATCCGGACTTTCTTCAGCACGATGGTGCTTTACAAACCTAATAAAATCGGCTGTGGGTCATCTCAGATCACAAAGGCTAAAGATTTGCCATTTATGCAGGGGCCTTGCTTACTCCGATTCCATCAGTCTCTAGATCCAGAATCCAAACTAGAACTCCAGTGGAGGAAAGAACATTTAGATGAATGGAACGGCAGAACCATCTTCGCATCAGCCCTCGATCTTGTATTAGAATCTGATGCAAGCCAGACAGGTTGGGGCGCCCAGTGTGGGCCGATCTCGACTGGGGGTACATGGTCATGCGAGGAGTCCAGATTGCATATAAATTGATTAGAAATGCTTGCAGGTTCCTTTGCAATCAGAAGCCTAGCAAAAAACAAGGTGCATTGCTCCATCCGTCTCTGCATAGACAACATTACCGCAGTTCGGTACACCATTCATCTTGGCGGCACCAGAGGCAACACCCCTTGCAGAACTGGCAAAGAGCTTTTGGGAATTCTGCCTTCTACACAATATATCTGTCCTTGCAGAATATCTCCCAGGAGATCTCAATACAGTAGCCAACTGGTATTTTCATTATCTTCATTACTCAAGCAATTGGAGACTTCGCCTTTTGGTATTCAAGTCCCTGTTTCTCAAATGGGGTCCTTTCCAAATAGATCTGTTTGCGACCAGACTCAATTCTCACCTTCCCCAATTCTTCAGCTGGTGCCCTAACCCAATAGCTTTAGCTTCAGATGCCTTTTTACAGGACTGGTCCCAAGCGATCAACTATGCCTTCCCTCTTTTTCTTATTTTTTATATAATTTAATAGCATTTCAAGTCATAATCATACATTAGCAACATAATACACTGTCAGGAACATATTGTCTTCCCTCCTGGACCGTTCGCTTATTCACCATACGTAAAAGGCATCTCTACATACATTTCCCTTGTGGTGGTTGTGCCAACAATGAACCATATAACTCTCCCCAACTCCCCCCACCCCTCTTTAATTGGTGCTAAACAGGTTCATGTCTCCATCTGTCTGAGTTAATCAGGAGCATTTTAGGCGTCCCTCGTGTCCCCATTGCTGTTTATAGTCTCATTTCCTGCCATTATAGGTTCAGGTGCCTCCCCCCGCTCGCCCCCTCTCCCACCCATTTGTTTGTCTGAGTGGGTGATTCTCGCAAGTCTGATAGCATTGCGGCCCATGCCTGGAGGTCATCCTCGAGTTTCTTGTCCTGTCAGACGTGTTTCATACGCACCATCTCGGCGGTCGCCCACTCACACATATCTCTTAGCCACGCTCTCACAAGCGGAGGCGCAGAAGACAGCCACGTAATCGCGATTCGTCTTTTTGCCAGGACTAGCCCCAGCAGGACGAACCTCCTGCTCAATTTCTTATTCTTGGGAGTAGGGAGTAGTCCCAGGATCACTGTTCTGATTTCTCTAGGAATCACCCAGCCCACAACATTTTTTAAGCGTGTCAGTATGGTTTCCCAGTATGGAGCAAGGAAAGGACATGTCCATATCATGTGTAAAAGGTCTGCTTCTATAGTCCCACATCGGGGACAGGCTCCCGAGCGGCCTGGTTAGATCACATGTAGCATCCGAGGTGTAAGATATGACTGATGTATGAAATTGTACTGAATAAATTTAAATTGAGCATTAGTGCTCACCTCCCGGGTGCCCTCATGAACTCAAATCCATGCCCGGTCTGTTAACGGCTCCCCAAGTGCTGCCTCCCACTTCTCGCCACTGGAATAGGTCCACCCGCGGCATCATCCCTGATGGCCCTGTACAGATGAGACATTAGTCTATTGCCCTGCGCCATGTACAACATCACTTTTTAGCACATTAGTACATGGGGGCTCCTCAGGGAAGAATGGCCAGATCTCCAGAGCCACCCTCGAGATCTTCTCATACTGTAGAAATTGGCCGGCTCCTAATGTAAAAGAGGTCTAGGCTTCCCCCCTCGTGATGAAGTGTCCATTCTCGTGTAGGTCACCCATCAACTGGCACCCACCCTCTCGCCACCTCCGTACCGACATTGATTCCCTCCTTTTCTTATGATCAACAGGATTTTGGCTCAAGTCAGACAACAACAAGCAACCATAGTCATTGTAGTTTCATTCTGGCAATCACAAGTATGGTTCCCTCCTCTCCTAGAACTGACAATCGATTTTCCGGTTCTACTACCTTCCTTCCCCAATCTCTTGCTGGACCCGCAGGGACTTCCTCACAACCTTGTACTAGACAACTCCCTCCTCTCTCTTCCTGGAAGATAGTGGGAAACCCCAGTCTATCCCTTTTATTTCACCAGAGGCTACAGAGTACATCAATAAATCCTGGGCTTCGGGTACCACTAAGGCTTACAAATCAGCCTGGTCTTTATGATCAAACTGGTGCTTGGGAAAATCTATCAGTCCCTTTTCATCGGATATAACTTTCATTGTCGATTTCTTGGCAGCCGAAGCTAGCGGAGGGAAAACTTATCAAATTATAAACCTTTACAGATCAGCCATTTCCAGGAACCAGCCTTACATCAATGGAAAACCTGTAGAAGAACATCCACTCGTTTGCTGCCTTTTAAAGGGAGTAAAATTCTGCAACCCTCCTATTCCAAAATGCAGTCAATTGTGTGATGTAAATGTTGTTTTTAAATTGTTTACCTCCTGGCCAGATAATGTTGTTTCACTCAAAATGTTATTTGCAAAACTTACAATGTTATTGTGTTTGATTTTGTTTTTTTTGTAAATATTCTACATTTTTTTATAACACAGGAACAGAAGAAGAGGCAATCCTACATAACAAGTCATTAGCAGTAATAGAACAGAGACGTGTACATATAGAGTGGCCTTTGACAGCAGCTGAGGCATATAGTGTTCAGGTGTAGGTTAGAACTGCTTTGGGTGGTTACTTCACTCAGCAGCTGAGTGTTGTCCCTAGTGTTCTGACTGATGTAGGAGTGCCTAGTCAAAAACTAGGGGTGAACTGCGGGTAGTTGAGGGGGTATGCAGTGGCGGGAGGAGGGGCGGATATGACAAAGTCCGATGATATCTGTGTAGAGAGAGGTGTTGGGCGCAGGATCGCGTGGGCGGGCCTTCATGCACATGGTGGTTGTAGGCTGTGGGGTGCTGGGGGCCATGAACTGGGGCCTCTGGGCCTGGCGGAGGGTAATCCTCTGGGAGGTGGTGAGAGCTAGTGGTCTCATGGGGGTAGATCGTCATTGCCGGGAACCTAGAAAGTGCAGCAACAGGGCTGTCCATTGTGGGGAGATGAGTCGTCGACAAATGCGTTGGACCTCTTCGTATCGGAGGGCATCCTCCTCCACAGCACCCCATTTGTACATCGCCCTTCTCCATGCTTCCACTTGAGCGGCCATGGGTGAGTGCCAGTGCATTGTGAGCGTCCGCTTGGTGAGAAGCAGTGTAAGGGTGTCAGAAGTACCCACGGCCGGGGCCACGTAAGTACGAAAAGAGAACCAGCACAACAAATCGTCTCAGTAATTGCTACTTTTATTCCAAGGTTACAGGTGTGTGGGGAACTGTAGGCAGTCCGGTGGTTACAAGGGTCTTTGGTAAAGAGCCGTGTCGGGTCCAGTCCAGATTCAGGAGACGCTGTCCTCCCCAGCGAACATGGAAATCAGAAGGAAACAAAAGAATATAGAATACCACAGTCAGTGGTTTGGCCAGTATTTTACGCTATATTTGGGAGGGGGTCAGTGAGGGAACACCGCGTACCGCCACCTCGTGCAGCCCCACTTAAAAGGTGTCCTCCCTCTTATTACCTCCCTTCCCCACCCAGTGGCTCGAGAATCCTCGTAGACTCTGCAGTACCTTGTCCAGCCACCCCCCTCCAGGAGAGTGGCGGGGCGGCTCGTTTCCACGTTGGCCTCCTGGCGTCTTCTCCACTTCTTGCAGCTCGGCTTCCGCACCCTCCGCCGAGTCCACCCGACGGTTCTCGTGTTCTCCTCCTCTCTCCTTCGTTTCTCTGGCTCCTTCCTTCCTCCCGTTCATCTCTCGCTCGAGTGGAAAGCCCTCTTCCATCTTCTTTGCTCCGCAGACCTTCGATAGGCCAGTTAGGTGTGATGTCGTAAGGCGGGGCTCCACCTCTCGGCCATCGCGTTCCGAATTAAAGGGCCAGTCTGCAGCCTGTGTGTGAAGCATCAGGACTTCAGTGTCGTAACATAGGGGGCCGCCCGTCATCTCTTCCCCTAGTCCGGTGCAAACCTCCTGACACACCCCTCCCCTAGGATTGCCCCGATCGGGGGAAACAGGAAAGCGAGACAAAAAGTCAGCATTGCCCTGGTCACACCCTTTTCGGTGTCGGACCTCGAACTGGAAGGGCTGTAGAGCCAGGAACCACGGAGGACCCTGTCATTGCAACCCTTATTCCTCTGGAGCCAGGTAAGCGGGGCATGGTTTGTATACAAAATGAATGGTCTTCCCTCCAGATAGTATTTCAGTTTCTCAATACCCCACTTCACAGCTAAACAGTCCTTTTCGATGGTGGGGTACACTCTTTCTCGAGGAAACAGTTTACGGCTGAGAAAGAGGATCGGTCTCTCGAGTCCATCTGTGTCTAGTTGGGAGAGGACTGCCCCTATGCCCACCCCTGAAGCGTCAGTCTGGAGAATGAAAGGTTCCTGGAAGTTGGGGGTCAGTAAGACAGGAGAGGTGGTCAAAGCGTCTTTTAACTTCTGGAAAGCTAATGTCTCAGACTCGGAAGGGGCGCGAAGGCGTGAAGGGGAGGCCGACTTCGTTAAGAGGTCGGTAAGGGGGGCAGCCATCGTAGAGAATTGGGGTATGAAGCGTCTCTAATATCCTACAAGACCTAAAAAAGCCCTCAACTCCCTTCGGGTCTGTGGAAAAGGGGTGTCTTGTATAGCCCTCACCTTCTCATTTTGGGGCTCTATCAGGCCTTTGCCTAGCATGTACCCTAGATACTTCACTTTTTGGAAGGCAAACTTTGATTTCTTTGCGTTGATGTGCAATCGAGCCGTCCTTAGCTCCGTCAGTATGGACCCCAGATGTATCAGATGTTCTTCCCAGGTGTTGCTGAATACTATAATATCATCCAGGTATGCGGACGAATATTTTAGGTGTGGGGCCAGAACTGTGTCCATTAGCCTTTGGAAACTGGCTGGTGCGCCATGTAGGCCGAAGGGTAAGACCGTAAAATGGTATAGACCGTCTGGGGTTGAGAAGGCCGTTTTCTCTTGATCGTTGGGATGTAAGGGGATCTGCCAATAGCCTTTGGTGAGATCTATTGTGGAAATGTACCGGGCCTCACCCAACCGTTCAATCAGTTCATCCACCCTGGGAAGGGGATAACCATCCTGCTTTGAAATCCGGTTCACGGCCCGAAAGTCGATGCAGAACCGGATACTGCCGTCCAGTTTGGGCACTAGCACTATCGGTGAGCACCAGTTGCTCCGGGACGGAACTATAACCCCGGATTTCAACATCTGGGCCACCTCTTGTTGTAGGGCCTTCCTACGGGCTTCAGGCACCCTGTAGGGTTTTTGCCTGACAACGACGCCTTCTTGGGTGGGTATAGAATGCAACGCTAGGTGAGTTCTCCCTGGTTGGTCAGAAAAGACATCCCTGAACGAGTGGAGGAGGTCATGTATGTTTTGAGACTCTTCAATCGTCAGCTCGGAATTAATAACAGTCTCATTCACCGTATGGACGGAAGAGACGGTGTGTACTTGTTTTGGAGGGGGACCCAACCACTTTTTTAAAAGATTGATGTGGTAAATCTGGTTTTTATTTTGGGAAAGTCTCAGCAGGTAGGTAGTTTTTCCTATTCTCTTACTATCTGGTATGGTCCTTGCCATTCTTTTCTTAGCTTATGTGTGGAGGAGGGAAGCAGGATCAGAGCCCAATCGCCCACCGACAACTCCCTCCAGCGTTTGCCTTTGTCGTAGAAGAGCTTTTGTGTAGCCTGGGCTCTTTCCAAGGATTCATGAGCCAGGGCCCTTAATTTGTGGAGGCGAACCTTAACCTGGTTGGCATAGTCCAGTAACGCCTGGGCTTCGCTCGCCCCCTCCTTCTCCCAACTCTCCTTAGTGATCTCCAAAAGAGTTCGGGGTTTTCTCCCAAAGAGGAGCTCGAAGGGAGAGACCCCAGGCTGCTTTGCACCTGACTTCTGATGACAAAAAGAGCCAATGGCAATAATTGATCCCACTTTTTCCCATCCCCAGTTAGCAGCTTCTTTAGAGTGAGCTTGAGGTTTCCATTATATCGCTCGACTAGACCATCTGTTTGTGGGTGATAAACTGAGGTTTTTATATGTTTAGCTGTTTACAGATTTCCGTCATTAGTCTAGACACGAATGGAGTCCCCTGATCCGCAAGGATCTCGTGAGGAAACCCCATCCGGGAAAAGACCTCAATTAGTCGTTGGCGATGGTGGTAGTGGTGGCTGCCCGCAAAGGAAAGGCCTCAGGGTACCTCGTGGAATAGTCCACCAGGACGAGGACATACTGAAATCCTCTGGTGGACTTGGGGAGGGGCCCTATGATATCCATCCCGACCCTATCGAAAGGTTTGCCAATAACGGGGAGAGGACTTAGGGGGACCTTCGGGGGAATGTAGGGGTTCTTCTTCTGGCATATTTCGCACTCTTGGCAATACCTCCTGGCCTGAGCACACACCCCTGGCCAAAGGAAACTGCTGAGAATGGACTGACTGGTCTTTTCTGCCCCACAGTGACCCGCCAGTAGGTGAGAGTGTGCAAAGAAGATGATTTGATCCCTAAAGTCTACCGGAACCAAGAGCTGGGGTTCCTCTCCTTCCTTAGCCACCCGATATAAAAGACCGTTCTGTTCAATAAAACAGGGAAAGACTTTCCTGGTGCTGTTTTGGGTGTCTCTGGCGCTTTGCCATGCATTGCTAAGGGTAGCGTCGTTCAGTTGAGCGGTCCTAAAGTGGTGGTCTATTGCCCACGGTTCTGAGGTGAGGAGTGTGTCCTGTAGGCCTCTCTTTGGTGCATGGGGCCCCAGTTTACCCGCTAACAGCTTGGAGAACCAGGGATTGTCTAGGCCTACTATCAACTGTTCAGGGAGGGAAGGAAGAACCCCTACGTCCACTAACATTTCTGTACCAGGTTCAATCTGAAGGGTCACCCTGGCAACCGGATAGTCCTTAATATCTCCGTGCACACAACGTATGCTAACAGTCCTCCCTGGGATATACTGACTCTGGGGAATTAACTCACGTTTGGCCACTGAGTGCCTACACCCTGAATCAAGGAGGGCTGTTACCGTTGTTTTATTCAGTTGTACACTACATAATATATCAGACCTGTTTCTTTGGCGTAAAGGATCGACCGTGGCAGACAGCTAACGTCCATCGGTTCTTCCTCTGACTTATCCTTCTTCTTTTTGCAAAACCTGGCAATGTGGCCCCACTCTCCACACTCGAAACATTGAGGCCCTGAGGGGTTAGGCAAGTCGGTTCTTCCTGGGCGAGCTCTAAAGGGTTCAAAGGGTGGTTTGCTAGGTCTCTTCTCTGTTTTGAGTGGGGGGAGGGGGGGCTTTTTGTAGTCGCTCTGTCTATTCGGAATCCGGCTTTGTGCTCGTGCATACGAGGAAGCCATCTCCACAGCATGTTCCAGGGTCAGTACGGCATGTTGACGAAGCCAGCGCTGGGTCCCATAGGGCAAGGCCTCCAAGTACTGCTCTAAGTATATTTTGTCCATGATCTCCTCGCGTGTGGAGTCCAGAGGCTTAAGCCAGCGGTCGGCGGCATCCTTTAGTTTATAGAACAGTACTTTCGGTGTGTCCCCCGGTGCGCCACTTTTTTGCCGAAACTTAAGTCTATGGGACTCATCATCCACGCCCAACCGATCCATGATGAATTGCTTTACATGGCCGTATGTTGCCGTTCCATCCCTGTTAGCAATCTGATAAGCGGCTTGGGCCTCGCCCATGAGCAGAGGGGCAAGATAGAAGGGCCATCGGTCTGCAGGCCAGGTACTGGCCCTGGCGGCCCTCTCGAAGTTCAGGAAGAAGGAAACGGGGTCGTCCCCTGGAACGTACTTCTGCAATGGAATTACGGTTCCGGGCAATGTAGATCCTCTTCCTTGACCCAGAGTCAGTAACAGCTGGTTCTGTCCCTCCGCTAACCTGGTCATGTTCTCAGCCTGTGCCTGTATGGCGGAGGTGAAGACTGCTCGGTCCATCTCCGCTTGGTTGGCGTTCTTCTCGATCGCCCATTCCAACTTAGTATGTCCTTCTTTTAATTGGTAAACGAGGGTATCCATCCTGTGTCAGATGGAGGCTGCCCGCATTCTCCACCAAGATGTCAGAAGTACCCACGCCCGGCGCCACGTAAGTATAGAAAGAGAACCAGCACAACAAATCGTCTCAGTAATTGCTACTTTTATTCCGAGGTTACAGGTGTGTGGGGAACTGTAGGCAGTCCCGTGGTTACAAGGGTCTTTGGTAAAGAGCTGTGTCGGGTCCAGTCCAGATTCAGGAGACGCTGTCGTCCTCAGCGAACAGGGAAATCATAAGGAAACAAAAGAATATAGAATACCACAGTCAGTGGTTTGGCCAGTATTTTACGCTATATTTGGGAGGGGGTCAGTGAGGGAACACCGCGTACCCCCACCTCGTGCAGCCCCGCTTAAAAGGTGTCCTCCCTCTTAATATCTCCCTTCCCCACCCAGTGCCCCGAGAATCCCCGTAGACTCTGCCGTACCTTGTCCAGCCACTCCCCTCCAGGAGAGTGGCGGGGCGGCTCGTTTCCACGTTGGCCTCCTGGCGTCTTCTCCACTTCTTGCAGCTCGGCTTCCGCACCCTCCGCCGAGTCCACCCGACGGTTCTTGTGTTCTCCTCCTCTCTCCTTCATTTCTCTGGCTCCTTCCTTCCTCCCGTTCGTCTCTCTCTCGAGTGGAAAGCTCTCTCTCGTCTTCTTCGCTCCGCAGACCTCCGATAGGCCAGTTAGGTGTGACGTCGTAAGGCGGGGCTCCACCTCTCGGCCATCGCGTTCCAAATTAAAGGGCCAGTCTGCAGCCTGTGTGTGAAGCATCAGGACTTCAGTGTTGTAACATAGGGGGCCGCCCGTCATCTCTTCCCCTAGTCCGGTGCGAACCTCCTGACAAAGGGCAATGAATCATGTCTGTACCTTGTGTTACTTTCTACATTTGAATATCCCCAGGGAGCAAGCTTCCCATGTATTTATGTCCGGTAGTCCTGTGATCTCCTGCAGCGTGTCGTGTATGGTACGCCAGTAGGTCTGGAGCTCCTGGCATATGCAGAGCATGTGTATTAATGTAGCGTCTGGCATCAAGGGCTGGAGAACTGTACTTCTGGGAAGTAGCGGGGCAGCTGGAGTGGGGTTAGATATGTCCTGTGCAGAAGGAAGAATTGTATATTCTTGAAGCGTGAGTTGCAGGAAACCTTCTTCTGGAACTATTGCGCTTGCTCCCACCCTTTGTCATGTTTTACTCTCCTAAATTCGTCCTCCCATTTTTGTCGTAGCATGGTGAGAGGGTGGTGGACAGCTCCCGGATGGCTTTGTACAGCCATGTGATCAGGTGCCTCCTTGGTACCATGGTAAATATGGTCTGGAGCACTGGATGCGCCTCCGGTTCACCTCCCGACACATCCCAAAGGGCGCGGCATGTGTTTATGAGTTCTCTGTGTAGGAGAAACTGCCCCGGTAGAAGGCCACTCTCCTCTACCAGCTGATCAAAGGGAAGAAGCTGTCCCTCAGTGAATAGGTCGCCCACCGTGAGGAGCGAACAGTCTGTCCTGGCTTACAGTGCCCTAGCGGTGTAGTGTTCCCGTCCCCGGGGTAGGCCGACTAGGGTTAAGTTTTGGGTGTAGAGAGAGGTATACCGGGAAAGACGATGTATTCTGGTCATGCATGTTCTCGTTCTCACTAGGGACACCTGGAGGGGCCATGTGTAGGCAGGGTGCGTTCCCAGTAGGAGTAATTGACGAAGCGCAGATGTGGAGATGTCCCTAGGGACCACCCGTGTCTCATCCAAATAATGCCCAGCTGTCCAGCGAGATAGCCACTGAAGTTGTGCGGCTACGAAGTATGCCTCGAAGGAGAGGGCCCCTAACCCCCCCCGATCCGTTGGCAATTGCATTTTGTCCAAGGCTACTCGCTGGTACCCGGGTCTCCAGATAAGCATACAGAGGAGTGCATCAAGCTCCTTGAAAAAGGAACGAGGCGGTATGGCTGGAAGATATGCAAAGTAATATAAGAGGCGCGGCAAGACGATCATCTTTGCTAAGGCGACCTTGCAAATTGGCGCCAGGGGGTGAGTACACCAGAATTGTATCTGGGATCGGACGCCCGCAAGAGCCCTATGAAGATTCCCCTCGTAGAGGTCAAGGGGAGTAAGGTACAGGTGGATTCCCAGATAGCGAGGCGCTTGGTCATGCTAGGCTATGAGGGTGTCGCAAAAGTGCACATTCTGTATCGGCTGACCGAGGTGAAGGGGGTAGACGGCTGACTTCGTCCAGTTTAAACAGAGTCCAGTCTCAAAGGAGAATTTGGTCAGTATTTTCCAAATGGGTGTGAGGTCTTTGGTTATATCGCGGATGTAGAGAAGAACATCGTTCGCATACAAAGGACGCTGCATGGGTCCTGTTCGCCAACGGAATGCTCCACACGCGCAGCCACACCACCAACGACTCCATGGGGAAGATGAACGGGAGGAGGGACAGTGGGCACCCCTGTCGCGTCTCACGCCAGACCAGGAAGGCAAAACAAGGTGGTCCAAACAGACCCCTGAGGTCAGGCCTGAGTATAGGAGTTTGGTGTAGGCCAAGAACTTGGGGCCTATCCCCATATGAGTAAGCACTGTAAATAAATTGCCAGGTTAGAGTATCAAACACCTTTTCCAGGTTAAGTCTGAGGTAGGCTGTCCTGGGAAATTGCCCCATTACTTGATCCTGCATGTGGAATAGGCGACGTATGTTTTAGTAGGTGCATTAGCCGGGGACGAATCCATTCTGGTCCCAGTGCACCAACTCTGGCAGTACTTGGGCATAGCGGACGGCAAGGATGTTGCTAAGGATCTTGTAGTCCGCTCCGAGGATTGCAATGGGCTGATAGGAAGCCAGCTGTCTAGGGTTGCGGTCTTGCTCTGGAATAGAGACCAAGAGGGATTTGTGGAGGGAGCATGGATGGATACCGCTGCTCAGCGCTGTGTTGTACATTGCCTCCAATCATGGTGCGAGCTAGGACGAGAAAGCATGGTAGTACTCCGGGGCAGACCATCTAGGTCCGGAGTTTTATTCCAGGCCAAGTCTGGTGGAATTTGGAATCCATGGGTGGGAAATGTCAGACAGGAACCCATCTGTAGGTGCTGTCTGGATGTCCTGGGGAGCTCCGTATAGATTGGAGTAAAAGGTATAGAAAACCTGTAATATGTCTGCCAGGGAGCTGACTGCGGCCCCAACAAGGTTGATCACTTCGGTTATAGGCTGGGTCACCGATTCCTGGTGGACGAGCCAGGCCAGGAGCCTCCCGGGTCTGTCCCCCTCGCGGAGGACCCTGGCAGCATTGGCAGTGAAATTGTAGCGTTGCAGGCTCAACAGGTGGGAAGCATGTGTATTCTTTGCGTCTGCCAGTAGTGGTGCAAGCGAAGGGCCTGTGTCCGTCGCCTTACTAAGAGCCACAGTGGTGCGTTCGGCCTTATCTATATCTTTCTTGAGTCCTTGGCGTACTCCCGAGATCTGTTGGATGCACATACCCCTGGTGACCACTTTAAATGCGCCCCACTCCAGTGTTCGTGAGGACGCTGTGTTGTGGTTTTCAGCAAAGTATTGCTTCATGCAAGTTTCCTTCTCCTTCCGGAATACCGGGTCTTCAAGGCAATCCCAAGGCAGCTTCCACGTGGATGTAGAAGGTAGAGGGCCACCCAGGCAAGGTCAGCGACGTGTGCGTCATGGTCAGAGCCTATCTGCCCCTAATAGTCGGCAATGTTGTATGAGGGGTACCAATGTAGAAGTGCAAGGAAAACGATCCAGCCACCCTGACAGGCTGTGGCAATGTTATTGTGTTTGATATAAATAAAATGTCTGTCTGATGTTAAAGCTTTGGGTGTCTCTGCTCGCCATTGTTCTCCCACAGGCATTCTTTTTTCCATAAGTAAACACACAAAAAGAAACCTAACTATTATGTTCTATCCTTATTTCCCAGATCAACCCAAACTTTGGGTTGGAAAATGTCTTAAGGTTTATGAGCAAAACACAGTGTATCTCAGAACCTCCTCAGATACCCAACTTCTCATTTCTTTCAGAAAGCCCCACAAACCTGTTTCTTCCACTACTCTCACCCGTTGGGTGAAGTCGGTCATGTCTCTTGCAGGGAATGATACCTCCATTTTTTGTGCTCACTCTTGCAGGGGAACTATGGAATCTAAAGCCATCTGGGCAGGTTCCTATGTAGAGGACATTTTGAGATCAGCTTATTGGTCTAATGATAATGTTTTTTGCACATTTTATTGTAAGCCTGTACATATTGCTTCTTCTGTTGTAATTAATGTGCTTTAAACAAGCATAATAGGAGCCATCAGTCTTGCAATAAAATGTAGATTTTCCTATTAATTTACAAAGGAACGTCTTAATTTTATTAAAGACACAGAAGAGAAAATTATGCTTTTCTAATCTTGCATTTATTTCAATACCAGCAGTCAAGAGAGTATAAAACACTACAAATCCCATGAAGCTGTGAGACAACTGGTCAATGGGAAACAAAATGTAGTACCAATAACAGCCAATAAGGTGACAGCATTACCTATAATACCTATCTTGGCTGCGAACAGTCCTCTTTCCTTGAGCGAGAAGTTAAGAATAATTATTAAATAAAATAAAAGTAAAAAGTACAATGAAAACAGCTAAAGTAAACGTAAACAGTTCTTGGAAAAAGTCTGTAAAGCTGGGTCCAAAAGGGAGAGCCAGAAACTTGGAAGATTGGAAACACCAGGAAGATCCGTAACTGAAGATTTTGGAGGCGATGATAGATGGTCTGGTCTGCTGGATTGTCCTTAAGTGGATGAAGGTGATGGAACAGCAGTAACTGCTAGGGTGGAAAAAACACTGGATTAATACAGTGTTGTGGTGGGATAATGTTCACCTCCGTGTCTTTCATAAAATTAAGACTTTCGTTCATAAATGACTAGGAAAATCTAAATTAATTGACAGGCGTTTCCTAGGACAGAATATTGACAGGGGCATGCCACCATATTTATTTGGCCAAAGTCCACATGATCTGGAGTGGATGGGCACACATTTCCTGGAGGTCTAATGCTTGCTTCTGTAAAGAGAGGATCTCGAAACCCTTGCCCACTTTGTATTCAAGTGTCTCAGATATCAACATCTTAGAAAATGACTGAGATAACACATAATTGTGCTGTATTGTATTATAACATTTGTATAGCGCTTATTACCTCTGTGTGGGTGTGCTGAAACACTTTCCTAAATGGTTACACGCTGCACAATGTAGACTGTGGTTGGAAGGGTGTTGTTTTTTATTTGATTGTATGTGTTTCCATGTCATGCGTGAAGACCACCAAGGTGCAGTTAATTGCGTTATGGGACACAGAGCTTAGCAGTGTGATGGATGAAGACATGTGAGAGAGGTGTTCAGTTTATGTTTTTCAGTAAGCTGGGCAGCTTTGAAAAGCTAATACCTGAGGTTAACACACAACTCCTCCCTGCATTTCCCGGTACTATTGACTCTTTTTCTCTTGGCTTTAAAGCTTACCTATATCGGGCTTTATTTTTTAATATTTTGGTGATTCATTTTAATGCTGAGCGTTGTGAAAGAAACCGTTCCACTTCCATTTGAAATATGCATAAGTAACTCCACCTCAAAGGAGCCAAAGTAAACTACCTGCAACTCAACATTTGGAGGAAAGCTTTTTAGATTTTTAGAGGCAAAACCATTTAGGGAAGTTGTTTCAGATTTCTGAGAGGCAAGCAGTCCTGCATACCTTTGCATCATAGCTCATAGGTTGCCCAGCAACGGGTGTAAACACAGCATCCATTGTAAGGACCTGAAGCAGTGATTTCCGGCTAATACAAGTTCCGTGCGATCCTTTGAGGAGGGCACCATGACTTTGCTGTTGAAAGGTAACATTTTGGTCTTCTCTCGTTGGTAAAATATTTCACGTTACAGAAGATCAGATGTAAAGTTCAGAAAGTTATTATAATCAGGGACTATTAGAAACGCAATGATGACTACAAAGGATGAGATGACACGAGAAACGTCAGAATCCCCTAAACAGTTTTAGAATACCGGTCCACAGAATGGTTTCCAGAGTTCGAATAAAGAGCTGCAATGCCGACGTAGATCAAAAATGTACCAGATTTGGGCGCCATGCTGCATTACAAAACAGCTTTAGAATCCTTCCCTAGCCTGCGCTACAGGCTGAACATCTAGGTAAAAATGCTTATTGTCTGTGCTGCCGCTACTTATGAAAGCAGTAGTAAACCGAAGGGACATTGGGGCATATTAGCAAGACCGGCGATAAAATTATCGCCGTTTTAGCGCCTGGAAACTGCCGCTAAAACGGCGATAATGGGCTTGCTAATATGCGTTATGGAATTCCAATAGAAGCCAAGGTTAGATGTGCAGGACATCTAACCTGGGCTTCTATTGGAATTCTATAACGCATATTAGCAAGCCCATTATCGCCGTTTTAGCGGCAGTTTCCTGCCGCTAAAACGGCGATAAATTTATCGCCGGTCTTGCTAATATGCCCCATTATTTTATTGTATTGTATTTTGTTTTATTTGTTTATTTATAGGTTGTTACAGCACAACTAGACTCTGCAGCGACGTAGAGCTTTACACAGGGCCACGTTATCAGTTACAGATTACAGACGCGAACCCAGGACCATATTAGAACAGAAAGAATAATATATTGCACCAAAATGCATGTTACACAGCGCGTAAAGGGGATTTACAAATACTATAGATAAAAAACAAAAATATGGGGGCACACTGTAGGAAATATAAAGTTAGTGTCAAAAATGTGGGAATGTATCATTCATAATTACATATTAAGATTTTTTCAGAGAGTAAATAAATTAGTACAATTATGGGAACCTCGTGGTGTGAGGTGACGCAGAACATTTTTTTAATCAAAAAAAGAAAGGGGCATATTAGCAAGAAGAGGCGATAATCATCGCTAACCCTGCTTAGCGTGATTTATTTTATCGCCGGCTATCGCTGGAATATATCGCCACGCTAACGCTGTATTAGCAACGATTAGCGCTATGGCGATGAATATTCCAGCGATAGCGGGGAAATGGGCCAACATCGCTGAAAAACCAGCGATGTTGCATGGAGAAGGGAGAACACCTTGCTGATACGACCCTGTGGTCGTATCAGCATAATCCACCCCCCATGTTAAGTATGGCTAACACCTGCTAATTGCAGGTGTTAAATAAATGGCGATGACCTCGGTTAGCGCGACTTTTCACGTCGCTAACTGGGGCCATGGCCACCTTGCTAATAGGCGATAGGCCTGTTAGCGAGTGTTTCCCAGGTTTGTTCGTCGGAACGCCCACTTTGCATGTCATTAGCGATAAATATCGCTGACATGCAAAGCGGTAACAAAACGGGCGCTAATGCCCGCAAACTGTCGCTAACTGCTGTTAGAGACAGTTTGCTGATAGGGCGATATAAATATCGCCGCTTTAGCGGCAAAAAGTGCCGCTAAAGCGGCGATAGTGCCCTTGCTAATATGCCCCAAAGTTTCCTAATGGCTAGATGGATAAAGTTTAAAATCTAGGGGCACTTCTGGAGATGGAGTATTTAAGTGTCTGTCAATTTGAACAATGGACTTTTAAGGAGAAAGAGTTGGCTCTTTGAAGTTTAGTTGGCACACATCAAATGACCGATTTCCTGGGCTAGATATGCGGAGAATACCGAGTAAAGGGCCTTGTGAGTGGTGCAGGCTAGCTTGTAGATATTGTTGCCTCATTGAGAAGCCAGTTCAGAGTGATCAGGATTGAGGTTATATCAAGCTTTGTTGTGCCAGTGAGTAACCAGCTCCCTGCGTACAATGCTACTTTAAGAGAGGCCAGCTATATTTTAGGAATCCCTTCCTGTAGTGAATTTCCATTGTCCAGATTTAAAAGCTCAGGGACTTGGAAAACTTAGTTAAACTCATTTATGGCGATGAATGATTTAATTCCACGAAGCAGCCAGAGCGTAGATTGTGCCTGCTAAGCCAGAGAGTTTTGTGCTTTCATGTTCAAATTCTTGTCCAGGAAGAAGCCGAGTGATTTAGTGTATTCACAATGACAGGCTACCAATGCAGCACAGAGCATGTTGTAAGCAGGGGCATAGATACCATTTGTGCAGCAGGTGCAGTGCACCGAGGCCCATTGCTCCCAGATAATTGCTGTTTTTTACGATACCAGCCACTGTCTAAGTGGTCATTTCCTTTATTTGCACCAGAGCCCAATGTATCAGTGCTACGCTACCGCTGGTAAGCTAGGCTTGGAATGGGTGGGATAGCACAGATTTGGGACGCAATCAGAAGGAACCCTGTCTAAAGTAAGGTGACTTTGTGCTGGTGTGGTGCCATCCAGGTTTGGATCTCAGCAACAACCTGGCAGCATCTTTTACAGCCCGGAAAACATCATTTGAGTGTAGGAATCATTACAAATGTCAATGTTTTAAAATAATTACCACATTATTCAGATATGCACAGTTGCCATTTTAAGAAATCGACTATTTTGTTATTGCAGTGGTGTTGCTGGTTTGCAATAGCTTCTAATTCAAGAGAAGAAAGAGGCCCACCTCTGTTGGGTGTCAGTCCAAGAGAAAAGCCCCCCAAGGAGTGGCAGCTATGCCTGCGACTCCTCAACCCCCTCCGACACAGTCTGCACCTGCCACATCAACACTCACCACCATGCCCACCACACACTGTTGTATTTCTTTACACTATACTGCTGTTGTGCAAGCTAAATCCATAAATCCAAAAACAGAAGGGCAGTAAAGATCGTACATGTTACTATTAGCGTTTCTTGGACTGCGGTAAAACACTGCTAACTAGCAGTTTGCACGCATTTTTTCTTCACGAGTCAAATGATTTCACTTCTCTCTCAGCAGCATTAGGTAGTGCGAACTCATTCTGCAGTAGCTCGTTGTCTCTCCTGCCTATGAAAATGTATCCCAAACTACAAATGCAGCCAGAAACAATATTTTTTAAAACTGATACTAAAGATGGACACTATAAATAAAAATTGTGATTATGTTGCTAACTATAAATTGAGACATTATTATGTTTTTCATTATGACATTATTTCTTAACAGTCAGTTTCTGGTTACTTACCTTTCTGATTGTGCAATAGGAAACTCACAGCTGTCTAAAAAGATTGCTCAGTGGCCTTGAGCGCCTGCTGAAAAAATCCTTGTTCAACTTGCAGATCACATGGTTAAAACCTAGAGAAGAGGGTACGTTCTTCTGTCCTTAAAAACTATAAAAGTAGCAGTGCTGAACTGAAAAATAGAAACACTTGGCATGTGCAGTGCTATGAAGCATCCTGACTATGGCAGCAGGCACCGCATACAAACTGATCATTATTATTGACACCTACCTAGAAAGAAGCAGAACACGGTTTCCTCCCACAAGGCATGTAAAGCACAGGGCAGTAGTGCAAGCTTCCCCCACACACAGAACGCATGCAGATCTAGCCAGAAGCAATGCAAGCTTTCCTTACATGCATAGAACAGGGACATCATCTACAGCAGCAGTCAATTCCTATGGGTGCACACATGCACACAATCACTCTGGGTACAGCAGTTGGCAGCAGTAAAGGGCTCCCTGACACATAGAACAGATACAGGCTGGCCAGCAGTAGTGCAAGCCAAGATTCCCTCACATACAGGGATGCAGCTTCTTGGAGGGTGTATTGGGAGGGACACCCCCTAATAGTTTCTTAGTCGGCCATGGCCTTGCAGTGACAGACGGGTCTGCAGTTTACATTTGAGAATCATAGAATTCAAGAGAAAGGAGGATTTGGTCTGATAACATGCATTAAAGTAAACTCGTCTTTCACAGAACATGTGGAAACGTTTCTTTAAAAGCATGTTTTACTAGAAAAATAGTGACTTTTTGTGATGGGGATGGGTGGTAATATAAATTAAAAACATGCAAAACACATACAAATAAATCAAGAAATTGTGAGAATAACAGCAACAACAAGTCACCGGGGAACCAAAAGTAGCCCTAGCAAAAATGCTCAAACCAGCCCAGCTTTTCTCTATCTTTTTCTCCACTCTCCATTTCCCCTTTCTCACCAACTCTCTTCTTTCTCTCTTTTAAAGCTCCACTGTGCCTTATATCATTAACCTCGGGGAGCTGGGGAAAGTGACAGAGGTACCAAGAGCAGTCCTGGCCTTTCAAAACCGGTCTCCAATGCAGGGCCGGACTGGCCACCGGGCGTTTTGTTGTGCTGCCGAGCTGGGGGCTGATTTCGTTGATGGGGACCTGCGTGTGCTTAAAAACATTCGTTTTGCTTTGTTTATTTCGAAGCTCACGCAGGTCCCCATCAACGAAATCAGCCCCCACCGCAGTGACATCAGCCCCCAGCTCCGCAGCACAACAAAACGCCCGGTAGCCAGTCTGGCCCTGCTCCAATGGCTCCAGCCTCCCGGGGAAATGCCCGAAGGAATCAAAGGCCAGTCCGGCCCAGCTGTAGCTTCAGGCAGGGAGTTTGGAATGGCAGAGACCTATAAAGATATGTGTGATGTTCCAGCAGGGCTCAGGCAGGGATCTGATTGGGACCCTGCCTGTCACTCACTCCACATCTGTGTGCCACCTGCAGGGCTTTAAGAGACGTGGGTCCTTCCAGGTCTTAGACGTAGTGATGGAGCAGGGAAAATATAAAACTTTTAACCTCCTAATATTTTCGTACAATATTAATAAACATGTTCGTTAAGTAAATAACCAACAATGTATGTTAAGGGTTGATGGTAACACGCAATTAAGTGTGCAAATTAATTAACTTGTATTTGTTTACGTGTCTAACCTAATATACATTTTTGCGTATTAATAAAATAATAAATGCATGTTCTGTGCTTTTAAAATAAAACGTGTGGTTGCAAAATAAAGCGATGGTAAGTAAGGGACCGTCTTATATGTTGCTTATGCTAGGTAATACCTAATTGGGGTACGTAGAAAGACGGGAGGGAAACGAAAGGGTTTATATTTCTTTGTTTTAATAACATTTTGTTTATCTTTGAAAATAGTGCGCTTAGGCCTGCCGAGCAGCAATATAAAATGGCCGCGAGTTATTAGAGTGCGCATGAACGGATGAGACCATGTGATAGAGGAGAAAAGCTGTGGAAAAGGGATGATCAGGTGCTGATGCCAAGAGGCTAAGATGAAAGTATGGTCAAGGCTGCTGTGACCCTTCTGAGCAGATGTGTGCCAAGATGATCAGCAAGAAGCGTGAGAAGCCTGGTTGAATCAATAGACAGTACCGTATTACACAAAATGTAGCAGAAAAAGATACAATTTGGACTGATCGAAACGGATGAGCAAGTGCATGAACTGTGAGAAACGATGCTTGCATGGACATTCCACACGGAACTGGTTAAGACCAGGAAGTTTGATAAAAGAATATATGGACCCGAGAGTTTGACCAAGAAGAGTGAATCGCGCCATGAAGAAGAAACATTTTATGTTGTAAGCTAGAATTAGGGTATAAGAAGACCTACTCTTGGTGGGAGGGGTTGGAATGCTAGAGAGAGTATGCTGTTCGAATGCTGCGGACATGCTGCGGGAGATGCTGAAGAAATTAGATGCTGTAGATGGGAGAGTTTGCGGTTGCTGATGCTGACGAGCTGATGCTGCTGCTGTTATTTTCCTTTTTCAGTTGAGTATAAAGATGCAGCTTTAGGGGAACTTTAATTGATAGATTTTATTAGAATTATTAGGCTTTCCCCAGAGAGATAGATAGATTGATCTATAGAGTACTTATTATGATAACTTCATTTTTCCGTCTAATAAAAGTGCCTTGCAATTTTAAACTATTCTTATATTGATGATAAATGGAATAATCTGAATAATAAAACTTAATTAAATTTTCTTGATTTCAAAACTTATATAAACTTTATTATTCTTTAAGCAAATGTCTCAGTGAGTTTCTTTAAACTTAATGATTTCTACTGAAATGGTAAAAGAGTTCATTGTGATTGAGCTGGTCTTAATCACCATCAACTGATTCCTACTAGTTGGTCCATCGACCAATGAGCGGAATACCTTAAAAGCAAACGAGATTTATTATGTCATGATAAAGAGGTATCCCGTCTCCTTCCAGCAAATAGTTTTTCTCCTAGGTTCTTTGTTGAAGGAAATCCAGGGAACAAATGAGTAAGTGAATGCATATGCGGTGTTATGGGCCCCACTGTCATATGGATATAGTGTGTGTGTTAGAGAAATAATTGCACCTGGAGGACCAAAGCATAATAGGAGAAATTATTTTTATGGTTAGCGCTGGATCAGATTTCTTGGTAGCAGAGTTATGGTTACTATAGATTAGTTTGGTGATTATTGATTATTGATTTTTGTTTATAGATTATTGATAAGTTTATGTCTAACACTTTTTGTTGAGTCGCGTTATGTTATATGTAAGTTTTCACGCTTCCGGGAAGTAGGAAGTGGAACACGTGTGGCAAGAGAAGTCACATGTAATTTTACACTGTCTGAGTTCATTTTTGGTAATAACACAGGTTGTGTTATATTAGGGATATTTTGCGTATAAAAGGTGTGTAAGTGAAATAGTGATCGGTTTTCTTGTGAAACTCTGGCCTTAATTCTCAGGAGCAGTATAGTCTCCACATGTGTTTTATCCCCAGAGAAACGAGTTTACCGTTTGCTTGAAAGAAGGGTAAGGTAGAGGGAAGTGCTACTTTATCGGCGAAACTGAAAATTCTGTGGTAGGGTAGAGGTAAGCGCTGCCTACTGGAAAATACAGAATTCTTGTGTAAATGGTCAAAGCTATCTTTTCGGTTTAGCGAATCAGACAATGGAAATGTGGATAAAATGTTGTTAACTAACAAAAATTGTTGAAAAAGAAATTGCTGATAAATTTTGTAAAGGAGGGGTCAGGAGCAGAACTGACGTAGACAAAAGCCGCGCTGGGATTGGACAGTGCGATAGTCACATGAGAACAGGAGCAGAACTGACGTAGACAGAAGCCGCGCTGGGATTGGACAGTGCGCCGTAGACAGAAATCGCTGTGATTGGAGTGTTGGTGTGAGTCGCGCTAGTATTGGTTGGAAATAACGCATAGGGAACAGGGTTGAATTGCGGATTTGTTCGAGGAGAAAAAGGTTGAGAATCATGTCATACTATGAGTATGGAAAAGAGAAAACGTCTTGGATGTCGAAAGTTAAGAACTTCTTTAGGAAGGACAAAAAGGTAGTGACTAGAGAGGGACAAATAATTCCTCCGCCAAAATCACCAGCTTCACACATGATGCTGAAATATGGATATCATACATGCATATGGTTAGAAAATTGGACCAAATATACCAAGAATGATGGAGCATTGGCTTTTCCTGAGAATGGTTCATTTAATGTAGCTGTACTACGGAACTTGAGAGAAAAGATGGTAATGTTAGAACCCAGACCTAGACCGACACAGTTTGAAGCTTTAACGGAATGGGAAGATGAGATGTATGAGCGAGAGAGATCCAGAGGATTAAAGAATCATGAGTTTATGCCTGGAAGATTGTGGGGAATAAATCATGAGGACAGAGTAAAGCGTTGGAGATACGCTAACATGGCAGGAGGTTTGTTTCCGGCTTTTACGGTTGAGGAAGAAGCAAAGAGAAAGTGTACTGAGAAAAAGAAACATGTAGTGGTAGAAAAGTATGTGTATGGTGGTAGTGAAACAGATGATGAATTGCTGGAAGATATTTTAAACAGAAACCCACCTCCATACCAACAGACTTCTGCGGTGGTGACACCTAATGCACCGCCAATGGAAACTGGGAGGAATAAAAAACCCGAACGAAGAAATGAAATAAATAGGTCACAAGAAACATTTAAAATTTCAGAAAATGAAGAGACTGAAAGTGACAATGCAACCGAATTAGCAAAAACGACAAAAGAATTGACCGAGAAAATAAGAGAATTGACAAAGAATATGGAAGCTGTAACGGTACCAGTAACAATAGGTCCAGTAATGCCAATTTTTGAAAATCAGAACATTAATGATCATTCTTTGGTGATTCCCATGAATTCACATATGCAAAGAAAAAGAGAAAGGATGGAACTGAATGATGAAAGAGCACACAATTTGGCTAGTACATGTAGACCAAGTCCACCTACAAATTTGACGATAAATGAGAATGAGATTAGGAGAATGCCTATGGTGACAGAGTCTGCATCAGGAACACCAGAAAAGAGCAGCGATTGGATAGAATTAAATAGTACGCCTGTGGGTCCAACTCCAGAAGAGTTAAATGAATGGATGAAAGCGCTTAAAGTAAAAGAACAGGATGAGAAACCTTTAGATGTAATTAGGTTAAAAATAGACATGGAAGAATTGATTTTGGGAACAATTGGAACAGAAAAACTGAAAAATTATCAGGATGATGAGATTATGTTTTTGTGCAAAAGTCTTACTTGGAGAGCTAGAAATTTACATGACAAATTGGAAGAGATCGCAAGTGAACTAGGAGTAGAATTTGTGAAAGTGAGGATGTTGCAGAAACCGTACAGAGTAGATTTTTGTGAGAAAGACATAGAGAATTTGAATACATCAGGAAGACTGACCCAAATAAAAGAGCTGATTGTTTTATTGAGAAAATGGGGTGATGTGGATAGATGGAGAAATAGATGGACAAAGAGGAATGAGAAAACGACAGATAAAGCATCATTGGCTTTTGCAGTGACGGATAGGGAACCAGTTGCTAGGGAATACCCAATGAGAGAAACACCAGGTGGTAGTTATGTGCATGTTCCATGGACCAGACAGGACATACTGTCATTTACAAATGACTTCCCAAAATTGAGAGAGAAACCAGTGGAATGGTACAGACAAGTGGAAAGATTTGTTAAAGTGTCAAAAGTGCTGTGGATAGATCTAGATGGATTGTTCGATATAGTAGTGCCAGCTGATTTGTGGACAGAATGTAAGATTACTATTGATTGGGCAACTGTAGAATATCCAAGGGATGTTAAAACAGGAGCGCCAGGTCCAGAAGTGATGAGGAAGTATGATCAAGTAGTTACCTTTTTGAAGAATAAGATTCCACCAAAAGAAACAGATTGGGTAAAAATAGACAGAACAACGCAAGAAAGCAAAGAGTCAGTGCACGCATACTATGAGAGATTATTGTTAGTTTTCAAACAGTATAGTGGTTATGAGACACTAAGTGAGAAGGATATGAGTCATTTTGTATATAGGTTTGTGTATGGATCAACACCAGAGATAAGTGAAAGGATTAAGCAGCACTTAATAGGATGGCAGAATAGCACAGTGGATGAAGTTTTGAGATATGCTAAGTATTGCAGTGATGAAATTGAGGGTAAACAGCGTAAGTTAAAAGAAAAAGCCATGTGGGCACAGGTGAAAGTTGCAGAGAAGCAAGAAGCTCAATTGAATAATACTAGCAGTGAAACAGGGCAGTTTAAATCCCGACCTAATATAGGTAAAGGAAAAGGACAAATGAGCATAGATGAGGCAAAGAAAAAATGGCCATGTCACAATTGCGGAAAGCTAGGACATTGGAGAAACGAGTGCAAATTTCCTCCAAACCTAATACGGAAAATCAATCATTAAATTCACAGGTGCAGAGTGAGGTAGTTACTCAACAAGGTCAGGTGCCACAACCACCACTTCCCAAGAGTGTTAAACAACAGAAATACAGTGCAGAAACAGGATTCTACGGAGGAGAACAGGTAACCCAGGTAACCCAGTTGCCGCGTGCAGCTGCCATTTCCCAGTTTTGGTTGCGACAGAGTGAGGATGACACGGATGAAAGTTCCTGACGGTGCCTAAGAGAGAGGAAAGAGTGCGTGCTTGGCGCAACTCTAGAGGTAGATCAGTCTGGTCCATTTGTGGATGGAGAAGTGAATGGTGCAAATGTAACATTCCTTGTTGACACTGGAGCTACCCGTTCTACTGTTAGGTCAGTGGAAATTCCAAATCTTCCTCTCTCAGGTGAACATATCCAAGTGGTTGGAGTTTCCAATCAGCAAATTGAAACGCCTCTTACTAGATTAGTGAAGGTGAGAATTGGTCCATTTAGTGAAATGCATCGATTTGTGGTATGTGATTGTAGTCCCGTGAACCTTTTAGGACGCGACTTGTTGTGCAAAATGAACTGCACAATTTATTGTACTCCAGACGGAATTGCATTTCAGACTCCAGATGAAGATGTGCTGTATAAAATGACAATGGTAAATTTAGAACCAGAAGTGAATGGTTTATTTCCTGTATTTGATGCAGAGAAAATCCCAATTGAGTTGAAAAGGACAGTGAAAGAAGAAGTGTGGGACTTGACAGGAGAGGATGTAGGATTAATGAAAGGAGTGGATCCTGTGAAAATAACAGTAAAAGAAGGAACGAGTTACCCAAATACGCCCCAGTATAAATTAACTCCAGAAATAATTGAGGGAATAACGCCAGTAATAAATAAAATGATTGAACAAGGAATTCTGAAAGAAATTATGAGCAGTCCATGTAATTCGCCAATAATGGGACTGAAAAAGCCAAATGGAACATATAGAATCGTACAGGATTTAAGAAAGGTAAACAAAATTGTTGTGCCTTGTTGCCCAATAGTACCAAACCCTGCTGTGATTCTATACCAGATTCCACGTGAAGCAGAGTGGTACACAGTAATAGATTTGTGTCATGCATTTTTCTCTATTCCATTGCATCCAGATAGCCAGCCAATATTTGCGTTTAGGTTTGGAGAGCGTATTTTGGCATGGTGCCGAATTCCTCAAGGGTATACAGAAAGTCCCTCAATCTTTAATCAGATCCTAAAGAAATCATTGGAAGATTTAAGAATGCCAGAAAAGTCAGTAATGGTTCAGTATATTGATGACCTACTGGTGGCATCAAAAACGAAGGAAGCATGTGTCAATGATACAATTGCTTTGCTGAATCATTTAGCGAAAAGAGGACATAAAGTGTCCCCTTCAAAGTTGCAGTTTTGTCAACAGGAAGTCCAGTATTTAGGGCATAAAATTGAGAAAGGAGTGCGAAAAGTAACGACAGAAAGAATAAAAATGATTCAAGGAATGAGAGCTCCAATGACACAAAGAGAGGTAAGAATGTTTTTGGGAATGGTTGGATATTGTCGACAATGGATAAGCGTTTTTTAACTAATTGCTAAACCATTACAGAAACTGACAAAGAAGGATGTTAAGGATCCTTTTGAAATGAATGATGAGGAAATGTAAGCATTCAGAGAGTTGAAAAAGAAATTATGTGAGGCTCCAGCATTGGGAATGCCTGACTATGAGAAAGATTTTGAGCTGTATTGCAGGGAAAGAGATGGATGTGCATTTTCAGTTTTGGTGCAGAGACATGGAACAATGAAAAGACCAATTGCATATTTTTCTGCTGTTTTAGACCCAGTAGCAAAAGCGTTGCCTGAATGTTTGAAAGCAGTTGCTGCTACTTGTGTGAGTCTGGAACAAAGCAAAGGCATAGTAATGGGGTATCCATTGAGAGTATATGTTCCCCATTCTGTGGAAATTCTTTTGACAAGAACGAAAACCCAATACATGACACATAGTCGGCTGACTAGGTATGAAAAAGTAATTTTGAGTGCAGATAATGTGACCATTGACAGATGTATGAATGTGAATCCTTCAACATCATTGCCAGACGAAGAGAATGTGATTGAAATGGATGAAGTAGATCACGATTGTTTGAATGTGCTCGAATACTGTACAAAACCAAGAGCTGATATACGAGATGAGCCTTTGAAAGAATCAGATTATATTCTGTTTGTGGATGGCTCATGTTTGAGAACGAGTGAAGGAGTTCTAAGTGCAGCATATGCAGTTTGCACAGTAGCAACTGTATTGGAAGCATCTTGTTTGAAAGGTGTACGGTCTGCCCAAGTTGCAGAATTAGTAGCTCTGATTCAAGCATGTAAGTTGGGAAGAAATGTACGGGTTACAATTATGACTGACAGCCAGTACGGCTTTGGGGTTGTACATGATTTTGGTCAGATTTGGTCACAAAGGGGATTCTTGACGTCTGCAGGGACACCCATCAGAAATGGAGATTATGTGAAAAAGTTGCTTGAGGCGATACAGCTGCCTAAACAGATTGCTGTAGTGAAGTGCAATGCACATAAAAATGGGGAAGACTACATAACTGTCGGCAATAAATACGCTGACGAGATGGCACAGTATTGTGCAAAGAATGTGGTTTCTTTGAATAAATGTCGCGAGAGAGAGCATATTTCTTGTCCTTTGCTTTTTACTAACTCAATTGAAACATGGGATGAGGTGAGACAGTTGCAAGAAGCTGCAGAGGATGAAGAAAAAGATACATGGTTAAAAGCAGGATGTAGAAAACATGAAGAAACTGATGTTTGGGTTTACAGGGATGAGAGACCAGTTATGCCTGATAGCATGATTTCTGACATGGCACGGATGTACCATGGACAAGCCCATATTGGGAGAGACTCAATGATCAGACTTTTTAGACAAACATTGTATAATCCAAAATTCAGAGCCATAGCTGAGAGTCTTTGTCAGAGATGTCTTATTTGTCAACAGTTAAACCCAGGAAGAAAGACAGTAGTGAGTCTAGGAAGAATAGGACGAGAAGGGGGTCCTTTCACCAGAATGCAGATGGATTTCATTGAAATGCCACCTTGCAGCAGATTGAGGTATGTTCTAGTGGTCGTCTGTTTGTTTTCCCGTTGGGTGGAGGCATATCCAACAAGAAGGAATGACAGTATCACAGTAGCAAAACTTTTGCTGCGAGAATTCATTCCAAGGTATGGTTTTCCAGTCACGATTGAAACAGATAGAGGAACACATTTCCAAAACGAATTAGTTAAACTGATTTGTGAAGCACTTAATATTAAACAGAAACTGCATTGTGCATACAGACCAGAGGCTCCTGGAATAGTAGAGCAAGTGAATGGAACGATCAAAAACAGGTTAGGAAAAATGTGTCAAGCTACAGGACTGAAATGGCCAGATGCTTTGTGTTAGAAATGGGGGTCTCTAGTTGGCAATGGCTGGCCACTGTCCAAGTAGGGACCCTGCTTCCTAAGTCAGAGTGAGAGGGCTACCCTCTTTAATACCCCTGCTCAACCCTGTGGTAACGTAGCACGAGCAGGTAGGCTTATCTCAGAGGCAGGGTGTGAAGCATTTATGACCATACACAGTAACACAGTGAGGAACACTACAAAGGGACACCACACAAGTAGTTATAAAAAATAAGTATCTTTATATAAAGGCAGATTTATCACAAGACCAATAACTGTAAAAGCCACAATACTGTCAAAAATAGGATAGCTGCTGAAGGATTGTCAAAAAATAGTTCAAAGGTTGCAAAAATAAGGTTCAAATTCAAGGCAGTGGTCTCTGCGACCCTTTCTCTCACAAAGTACCTGGGTTTAGGAGCAAAACCAACAAAATGTCGCAAAGAAGTGGTAGCGATGATTTTCCTCACGCGAGGCCGGCGATGCGTTAAAATCCTTGCCGCAAGGGAGGATGATGCGCCGATCTGCTGATGCGTGCGGAGACGATGCAACCAACTTCTGCACGCTAGGCCGTCGATGCGCTGAGACCTTGCCGCGAAGGCGATGCGACGAGCCTGTTGCGTTGTGCGATCGTGTTGCGATGCGAAGAAATGGCGCTCCGCGAGGGAGCGACGAAATCCGGTGCGATGCGATGAAAATGGCGGGCGCACGGCGTCCGCAATGCGATGTCTTGAAGCAATGATTCTGTAGGGGTTGCGAGCGCTCGGCGACAGCCGCGCGATGATTTTTCCAGCGCGTCTCGGCTGCAGCGGCTCGCAAAGGGGCGTTAGCGATGGTTTCGTGTTGCGAGCACCCAGCGGCAGCAGCACGATGATTTTTCCAGCGCTCTCGGCTGCAGCGGTTCGCAAACGTGCGTTAGCGACGATTTCCAGCACTCTTTTCTCTGAAGCAAAACTAGAGGCCCTAGAACTCACAGGAGCCTCATCAGCAGATAGCAATCCTCGCAGGGAGGAAGCAGGAGGTTGGTGGTGGAGTCAGATGTGCCTGAGACTCCAGCAGGAGGCTAGCTCTTTTCCTAGCCCTTGGGTAATTGCTGTAACAAAAATAAAAGTTCTCTCAAAAGTCCTTTTCTCTCTTCAAGGTCCAGTGGTCACTGCTGCAGGCCAGTGCAAGAAAAACACACAAGCACAAGGACAGTCACTTCCTGCAGATTCCTCCAGTGGCACGGACAGAGTTTCCTCTCCAGATCCAAAAGCAATACAAAATTAGGGGGTTTGAGCACAGATATTTATACCCCAAAAACCTTTGATCCTTGAAGCTACCAGTCCCTGATCCTAGCCAGAACCAGTTCTGCTCAGGCCTGGAGCACTTTGTTTACCAGGCTGCATCCTTCCTTTCAGAAAGAGGGGGTCTGCTAGCAGACACACAGTGGGAGGTGGAGCCATCATTCACCTTGCCAGGCACAGCCCTATTCAGATCAAAGAGCCACCCCTCCCCACACTCTAAATGCAGATCTCTCTATTCCACCCAGGTCTGACTCAGCCTGTCCTGCCCCTCTAAAACCAGACAGCCAATACACATAACGGCAGAGCACACTGGAAGGCTTAGGCAAGAAAATACCTACTTTCTAAAAGTGGTATTTTCAAACACAGAATATAAAAATAAACTTCACTAAAAGGTGTATTTTAATATTCTGAGCTCAGGCATACTAAATTCGTTTTTCTACCATGTTCCTGGGGTCAGTTAGGACTATAGCATGTAATAGTCAAACTGCCCATTCTAGCCTATGAGGAACAGGTAGCCTTACAGTAGTGAAAAACGAAATGGTGCATAATTCACTACCAGGACATGCTACACACACCAAGGCATGTCCTGCCTTACACATACAAGGCACCCTACCATAGGGGTGACTTACAGGATGCTAAGGGAAGGTTCAGGGGCTGGGAAGTGAGTGCACTTCACAGCCAAGATGGCAGTTCTGGACTGCACACAGACACTGCAGTGGCAGGTCTGAGACACACTTTACAAGCTGCTTCTGTGGGTGGCACACATCAGTGCTGCAGGCCCACCAGCAGCATTTGGTTTACCAGCCCTGGGCACACATAGGCCACACTACTAGGGACTAACAGGTAAACCAAATAAGCCAATCAGGGATATACCAATTCACATAGACATATTTATACAGGGAGCATTCGCGCTGTGACACTGAATGGCAGTGGCACAGCGCCCAGAGCATCTAACACCAGTAAAACAGAGGAGACAACAGCGAAAAATGGAAGGGAGATGTCGCGGTCTAGGAGCCCAAATCGGAAATACCAATATCCACGGGAGCGAAGATAGAATCTCTCCTCTCCCCTGAGATACTGTCTCCCTCTGTTCATAGACTCAGAGCGGTAGAGCAGTATCCCCAGGGAGCGAGGAAACAGGGAGGGACCAGCAGGGACTTCCAAATCAAGACACAGAGGCAGAGGGGACGTCTCAGTAGATATGAAAGAACCTGCAGCAATAGAAAATGAGAAAGAACAGGTTAAGGAAAACTCTATACTTTCCTCACTAATATCTTATATCTGACTTAGGTGTGTTCATTGTGCTCTCACATACTCACGAGGGGATTATTGTCAGGGAACTTGTTCGTGGCTTTTATAACCAATTCCAAACAACAGAAAGCAGACAAATCAAGCCTTCAAGAGACAGGAGGAGTTTGATGTGCCACTAGTTTCTCCACCAAGGCACAAGCCGTCGCCACCTCTGTTTTGGCAAAAGTCACTTCAACAATTTAAAAGTACTCACGTTGCTCTACCTCCGTAAGATCAGGAGCAGCGCGTCCGAGCACTGCAACGAAGGTTTCGTTTTAAGGTGTTGAAAAAGGGGGAGGCGTGAGAGTCCCTTCACTCCGTAAGATAGGAAACAACAAAATAATTGAAGTATGACAACGCTTCCTCGCGTTTTGTGGTTAAGGAATCAAAAATAAACATAAAGGGAAAGAGAAAAAACAGCTCTTCCTCGAGATGGTGGGAGAGCGGTGAAGGGAACAGCGCGGGCTCGCTCTGGCTTCTGTAATTAGAACCAGGTGAGGGTATCGAGTCCAGGCGCTGATAGAAGCGATCCGTAGAGGTTGAGCACAACGCTTCCTCGAGATGGTGGGAGAGTGGTGAAGGGAACAGCGCGGGCTCGCGCTGGCTTCTGTGATTAGAACCAGGTGAGGGTAGCGAGTCCAGGCGCTGACAGCAGCGATCCGCAGAGGTTGTGCACCGCGCTTCCTAGCACTGGCGGTCAAAAAGGTGATTCCACGAAGAGGCAGATTGTGGTTACCGGGAACAGGGAGGTCCGAGGAAATCCAAACAGGCAAAGGGCGAGGTCCCAACAGGAAGTGAAGCCAAGCATCATAGATTGGGTGCTCACGGCTTATAAGCTGAGTTTGTCAGCTGATCAGTCCCTGTGCAGCATGGGAAGGCACAAAGCAACACACCTTTCTGAGGCATTATGGGAGATGTAGTTTCTAGAATTATACCTGGAATAGGGTACAGGAAACCTGACGTCTAACAGTTCTCCTCCCTAACGGTCTATACACCGGTCTAGGTTTAGAAGGGTGTAGAGCGTGAAACCTTCTCATTAACACAGGAGCATGTACATTCTCTGCAGACTCCCAAGTTCTGTCTTCAGGGGCATACCCCACCCAATCTATGAGGTACTGCAATTCTCCGTTAAATAGTCTGGAATCTAAGATGCTTTTCACCTCATATTCTAACTCTCCTTCTACGACGATAGGAGGGGTGGAGGTTCAGGGCAGGAGGGAGGGATATACTCCTTGAGCAAGGAAGTATGGAAAACGGGATGTATCCTCATTTCAGGTGGGAGATCTAGCTTTACTGTAACTGGGTTGATCGTTCTTACAATAGTGAAAGGCCCTACATATCTGGGTTGTAATTTACGAGGGCCTGGTAACCTGAGGTTTTTCGTGGACAGCCATGCCTGTCCACCTTCTTTGTAATCTGGGGCAGGACGTCTATGTTTATCTGCATCTGTCTTCATGGAGTTTTTGGCTTCCGTTAGTTCTAATTTGGCTTGTTCCCATATAGATAAAAGATGAGTGTAGTGGTCTGTGACTGCGGGGACATCGGAGAGAGGGAAAGAGAGGGGAAGAAATTTTGGATGATATCCTGTGGTGAAGAAAAAGGGTGAAACCTTGGAAGCAGAATGGGTGGAATTATTATACGCGAATTCAGCCAAAGGAAGAGCCTGGAGCCAATCACTAGTAGTAGTGCTGATTAAACATCGGAGATATTGTTCCAGAGTCTGGTTCGTTCTCTCGGTTTGACCATCCGTTTGCGGATGGTAAGCCGAGGAGAGACGATGGTCTATATGAAGAATTTTACATAATCCTTGCCAGAAGTTAGACACAAACTGTGGTCCTCTATCGGAGAAAATGACTGAGGGCAACCCATGTAGCCTGACTATGCTTTCAATGAATGTGTCTACGAGTTCTTTGGCGCTAGGTAGTTTCTTAAGAGGGATGAAATGGGCCATTTTGGACAACATATCCACCACCACCAATATAGTGGTGAATCCTCTTATGGTGGGTAGATCTGTGATAAAATCCATGCTGATGGATGACCAGGGTATATCTGGGACGGGCAGAGGCTGTAAAAGACCCGCAGGAGCACAATGTGATGATTTCTGACGGGCACAAGTTGGACACGCTTTGACAAAATTGAGTATATCTTGAGTCATGCCTTTCCACCAGAACCATCTCTGACATATTTGAATTGTCTTTTCTCCTCCAGGATGACCAGCCAATGGCAAGGCATGACACCATCGTATTATCAAGTCTTGGGTTTCTTTTGTAGGGATAAACAAACGATCCTCATGATAAAACAAATCGCTCACTATTTTGTTCACAGGATCTGTCAACCACTTCTCCCGATCAAGCGCCAAAAAGGCATGATTTAGTTGTGAAACAAAAGTGTCGGTTTTTTCGCTAATGGATATGATTTTATCCTCAGGTATAATAGGTAAGGGAGTTTCCACTGTGTGTTTCTGATCTTTTCCTAAGCGGGAGAGAGCGTCTGCTTTACCGTGTTTTGAGCCAGGGCGAAAAGTGATAACAAAATCATATTCAGAAAAAAAGGATACCCATCTCATTTGTCGAGGAGTAAGGGCTCGGGCAGACCTAAAAACTGAAGATTCCTATGGTCTGAGTAAATAGTGATGGTATGAGGTGAACCCAAAAGATAATGGCGCCATTCTTGAAAAGCCATTTTAATGGCTAGGAGTTCTCTTTCTCCGATGGTATAATTTTGCTCAGCTTGTGAAAGAGTTCTAGAAAAGTAGGCCACTGGATGGAGTGTTCCTGATTGTGAATCACGTTGTGAAAGAATCCCCCAACTGCATATTGAGAGGCATCGGCCTCTACATAGTATGGCTGATTTTCGTCCGCATGTCTGATAATGGGAGCGGAAGTGAAACTATTCTTCAGCGTTTGGAAAGCCTGCTCGGAAATATCATTCCATTCAAAAGATATTCCTTTTTTCAATAATCTGGTGATGGGAGTGACCAGATCAGAAAAACGATTTATAAATCGCCGGTAGAAATTTGCAAATCCTAAAAGGATTGCACCTCTCTGACAGTTTTAGGACTTTTCCACTCAGTTATGGCTGAGACCTTGGCAGGATCCATATGTATACCTTCAGGAGAGATGACAAACCCTAAGAATTCCACCTTTTGGGCATGAAAGAGACATTTGTCTAATTTAGCAAACAGATGGTGGTCTTGTAGTCGCTGTAAAATCAATTTGACATGTTCCACATGTTCGTTTTCAGTCTGAGAATAGATTAAAATATCGTCAATATAGACAATAACGAAAATATCCAAATATTCACTTAAGATCTCATTTACAAAGAATTGAAATGCCGCGGGGGCATTGCATAATCCAAAGGGCATGACGCAATACTCATAGAGTCCGAACTTAGTGCGGAAAGCCGTCTTCCACTCATCTCCTTCTCTGACTCGGATCAAGTGATAGGCTCCCCTCAGGTCCAGCTTAGTAAAGATTTTAGCCTTACGCACCTGATCCAAGAGACTGGAGATGAGTGGAAGAGGGTATTTATTTTTATCGTCACCTTATTCAAGGCCCGATAGTCCAGGCATGCCCTTAAGCCACCTTCACGTTTGGGAATAAAAAAAATAGGGGAAGAGACAGGGGAAGTCGAATGGCGTATGAACCCCTTTTTTAACATGTCTTGAAGGTACTCATGGAGATATTTTGTCTCAGGTTCCGTAAGAGCATATATTCTACTGACAGGAAGTACTGCACCCGGCGTTAGATCAATCCTGCAGTCGTAGGATCTGTGAGGGGGAAGGGCCACGGCTTTTATTTCGTCAAATACTCCTGCAAACTCATGATACTCAGGGGGCAACGGCGTCGAGTCTGGTAATGATACTGCACAACTTAGAGGGGTGTGCCATAGGGCTGTCTCATGGTAACAATGCTTTAGACAATACGAAGAGCGGAGCGTAACTTTCCTAGAGACCCAATCAATGAGCGGATTATGTAGCTGTAGCCACGGGACTCCAAGAATGGCACCAAAGTTGGGGGTGTTAATGAGATCAAATGAAATAGATTCAGCATGTCCGTTATCACACATCATTACAAGTTCAGGGGTTTGATAGGTGATTAAACCAGATGACAATTCAGTTCCATAAACAGCTCTCACCTTTTCAGGGCGCGTTTTAGGAACGAATTCAATCCCGAGTTTCTTGGCCAATGAGATGTCTAGGAAGTTTCCTGTTGCTCCAGAATCTAATAGTATGGGCATAGTCTTTCTATGTTGTGACGGCAATATAACTACCACGGTGATGGTGAAGTGTTTAGGCACTAAAATCATCGTGTTAGCCAAGAAGTGTGAGATCTGCATGGGAGAAGGACTTGGAAGAACGACCTCGGTACTCCCCAAGTCCTTCAGTTTTCCGGATACAAGGCTGCACCCATTCTGCTAGCTGGGGTTTTCAGAGGTGATCTTGGTTTGACAAGACACTCTCTAGCAAAATGGCCACCCTTGCCACAGTAAAGACAGAGGTTCAATTTCCGTCGTTTTTCACGTTCTTCTACCGTTATTGGTCCTCTAACTCCTCCTATCTGCATGGGCTCACTTGTGTCCTTTAACTCTTTCTTCTCGCTTTTGGCAAAAAAAGACGGGTGTATTCCCCCTTGGACTTTTCTCCTTTTCTTTCCCTTAATCTATGGTCTAGTTTGACCACTAGGTCTATAAATGAAGGACAATCTTCAGGCGGGTTCACTATTTGAGACAATATATCCTTTAGTTCGTCTTTTAAACCTCTGTAGAATAAAGAAGTTCTCTTCTCTTCAGGCCATTGTGTTTCAGTCACTAATCGGTTGAAAGTGGTGATATATGTTAACAGATCCCCTGAACTTTGTTTAAGACTCAACAGTTCATTGTCACTAGCCTGCATATAAGAGTGACGGGCAAAGAGGCTTCTCATTCTTTCTTTGAATTGTGGGAGGTTGTACAAAATGGGGTCGTCATTTTGTACAAGAGGCACCGCCCACAGAGCAGCATTCCCACTGAGATAGGAGATAATAAAAGCTATCTTTGCCGCGTCGTCTGGAAATGAGGAAGCTCTACATAAAAACTGGAGGTGACACTGGTTCATAAACACTCCGTACTTGCTAGTGTCTCCACTGAATCTCTCGGGCATTGCTAAAGGGGTCAGTGGAGGTGTTACAACTGTCACACTAACAGGAGAAGGGGAGAGACTACTGATTCTGAGGTAGAGGCAGAAGCGGAGCCTTGGAAATGCGCAGGCTGTATGTAGCTCTTTTTGAACTTGGGATAGGTGGCAGCCTCTCTGACTTCAGTCTGTCTTTGTGTTTTCATTCCATCTAACTCAGAAACCAGACGCTGATTTTCCCCTTTCATTACTCTAAGCTCTGTTTGTAAGTTTATAACTGCTGCCGCTAACTCATTCATAGTGGGTAAAGATGTCTCAAGGGATAGGGAGTCATCCATAAGGGTATCAAATGAGGCTCCCGTGTTCATCTTCGCTCAGGGGATAATATAACCGTGGGCTTGGCTTTCTGTCGCGGTCTAGGAGCCCAAATCGGAAATACCAATATCCACGGGAGCGAAGATAGAATCTCTCCTCTCCCCTGAGATACTGTCTCCCTCTGTTCATAGACTCAGAGCGGTAGAGCAGTATCCCCAGGGAGCGAGGAAACAGGGAGGGACCACCAGGGACTTCCAAATCAAGACACAGAGGCAGAGGGGACGTCTCAGTAGATATGAAAGAACCTGCAGCAATAGAAAATGAGAAAGAACAGGTTAAGGAAAACTCTATACTTTCCTCACTAATATCTTATATCTGACTTAGGTGTGTTCATTGTGCTCTCACATACTCACGAGGGGATTATTGTCAGGGAACTTGTTCGTGGCTTTTATAACCAATTCCAAACAACAGAAAGCAGACAAATCAAGCCTTCAAGAGACAGGAGGAGTTTGATGTGCCACTAGTTTCTCCACCAAGGCACAAGCCGTCGCCACCTCTGTTTTGGCAAAAGTCACTTCAACAATTTAAAAGTACTCACGTTGCTCTACCTCCGTAAGATCAGGAGCAGCGCGTCCGAGCACTGCAACGAAGGTTTCGTTTTAAGGTGTTGGAAAAGGGGGAGGCGTGAGAGTCCCTTCACTCCGTAAGATAGGAAACAACAAAATAATTGAAGTATGACAACGCTTCCTCGCGTTTTGTGGTTAAGGAATCAAAAATAAACAGAAAGGGAAAGAGAAAAAACAGCTCTTCCTCGAGATGGTGGGAGAGCGGTGAAGGGAACAGCGCGGGCTCGCGCTGGCTTCTGTAATTAGAACCAGGTGAGGGTATCGAGTCCAGGCGCTGATAGAAGCGATCCGTAGAGGTTGAGCACAACGCTTCCTCGAGATGGTGGGAGAGTGGTGAAGGGAACAGCGCGGGCTCGCGCTGGCTTCTGTGATTAGAACTAGGTGAGGGTAGCGAGTCCAGGCGCTGACAGCAGCGATCCGCAGAGGTTGTGCACCGCGCTTCCTAGCACTGGCGGTCAAAAAGGTGATTCCACGAAGAGGCAGATTGTGGTTACCGGGAACAGGGAGGTCCGAGGAAATTCAAACAGGCAAAGGGCGAGGTCCCAACAGGAAGTGAAGCCAAGCATCATAGATTGGGTGCTCACGGCTTATAAGCCGAGTTTGTCAGCTGATCAGTCCCTGTGCAGCATGGGAAGGCACAAAGCAACACACCTTTCTGAGGCATTATGGGAGATGTAGTTTCTAGAATTATACCTGGAATAGGGTACAGGAAACCTGACGTCTAACAGGAGACCCACGCCAATGGTGCCAGGTCTAACACACGTCCCCTCCAGCTGAAATGTGGGGAGAACTACCCATCCCCTTGGAAGTTCTCATCGCTAAGGCGGAAAAATCTGGACAGACCATCAGCATTGGCGTGTTCTGTACCAGGGCGGTGTTCCACCGTGAAGTCCATACCCTGTAGGGAAATGGACCACCTCAACAACTTGGGATTCTCACCCCTCATCTGCATCAACCATCTGAGGGGCCTGTGGTCTGTCTGAACCCGGAAGTGAGTCCCAAACAGGTAGGGTCTTAGCTTCTTCAGTGCCCAGACCACAGCAAATGCCTCACGCTCAATTGCACTCCACCTCTGTTCCCGGGGAAGTAACCTCCTACTGATGAAGGCTACAGGTTGGTCTAGTCCCTCCTCATTTATCTGTGACAGAACGGCCCCCACCCCATGCTCTGAAGCGTCTGTCTGGACAACAAATTCCTTAGCAAAATTGGGCGCCTGGAGTACGGGTGCTGTACACATAGCAGTTTTGAGGGCATCAAAGGCTTTCTGACAGGTGTCAGTCCAGTTCACAATCTTTGGCCGCTTCTTGGAAGTCAGCTCAGTCAAGGGGGCAACAATGTTGCCATACCCCTTGACAAACCTCCTGTAATAACCTGTGAGTCCTAAGAAGGCCCTCACCGGGGTCTGGGTCCTTGGGGGCTCCCAAGCCAGGATGGTTTCAATCTTGGGCTGCAGGGGCGCCACCTGGCCGCTCCCCACCTGGTGTCCCAAGTACACCACAGAACCCTGCCCAATCTGGCACTTACTGGCCTTGATTGTGAGGCCTGCTCTGCGCAGCGCCATCAACACTTCCCAGAGGTGGCGCAAGTGGTCCTCCCAGGAGGAACTAAACACTGCAATGTCATCCAGGTAGGCGGCACTGAAAGCCTCCAGCCCAACCAACACCTGGTTGACCAATCTCTGGAAGGTGGCAGGGGCATTCTTCATCCCAAAGGGCATCACACGGAACTGGTAGTGCCCATCTGGTGTGGAGAATGCTGACCTCTCCTTTGCCCCATCAGTTAAGGCGATCTGCCAGTACCCAGACGTCAGATCAAACGTGCTGAGGTACCGGGCAGCCCCTAACCGGTCTATGAGCTCATCAGCTCTGGGGATGGGGTGCGCGTCGGTCTTGGTGACCGAATTGAGACCTCGGTAGTCCACACAGAACCTAAGTTCAGGAGTGGCACCAGGCGTCGCAGCTTTTGGTACCAAGACCACGGGCTGGACCAGGGGCTGCTAGAGGACTCAACCACCCCTAGGGCGAACATTTTGGAGACCTCCTCCTTAATGCAAGCCCTGACCCTGTCAGTTACCCTGTAAGCCTTGTGCTTGACAGGAGAACTGTCCCCGGTATCCACTTCATGGACGCACCAATCAGTGACACCAGGTACCAGGGAGAACAAATCAGAAAATTGCCCCAACAGGTGGTGACAATCTCTCTGTTGCTCAGGGGTCAGTGTGGTGGAGAGGATCACACCCTCCACTGACCCATCCTTCTCTTCTGCACACAGGAGGTCCGGGAGAGGCTCACTCTCCTCCTCAACCCCATCATCTGTGGCAAGAAGCATGCCCACTTCAGACCTCTCAAAGTGGGGCTTTAGGCGGTTCACATGCAGGACCCGCAAGGGGTTCCTGGGAGACTGAAAGTCCACCAAGTAGGTAACCGGACTTTTGCGCTCCACCACCTCAAATGGACCGGTCCACTTATCTTGGAGCGCACAAGGCTCCACTGGGGCCAGTACCCAAACCTTCTGACCAGGTTGAAATTCGACCAGAGTGGCATTCTGGTCGTGCCAACATTTCATTTCTTCCTGGCTGGCTTCCAGATTTGCCTCAGCAATTTTTCTGAAACGCCGAGTCTGGTTCCTGAAGGCCAACATGTAGCTAAATACATCTTGGGGAGGTTTCCTGGGACATTGCTCCCAGCCTTCCTTGACCAGACTCAGAGGTCCTCTAACCGGGTGGCCATAAAGGAGTTCAAAGGGACTGAACCCTAAGGACTTCTGGGGCACCTCACGGTAGGCAAACAACAGGCATGGCAAGAGGATGTCCCACTTACGCCTCAGGGGCTCTTCTAGGCCCATGATCATGCCCTTCAAGGTCCGGTTGAACCTTTCAACCAGACCATTACCTTGGGGGTGGTAAGGAGTGGTGAACTTATACGTTACCCCACACTCCTTCCACAGAGACTTCATGTACTGGGAGATGAAGTTGGTCCCCCTGTCAGACACCACCTCTCTGGGGAATCCCACACGGGAGAAAATCCCCATCAGTGCACGTCCCACCACGGGGCCATCACTGTCCTGAGCGGGATGGCTTCAGGGTACCGGGTGGCATGGTCCACCAAGACCAGGATGAACCTGTTGCCCATGGCTGTCTTGGGGTCCAGAGGCCCCACAATGTCAATGCCCACTCGCTCGAATGGGGTACTCACAACTGGAAAGGGCTGGAGTGGGGCCTTGATCTTCCCCCCCACTCTTCCCACTTGCCTGGCAAGTCTCTCAGGTCCTGCAATGAGTGTCTGAACTCTTGTGCATCTGGGGCCAATAAAAGTGGGCGGCCAGCCTCTCAAAGGTCTTGGTCTGCCCCAGATGTCCTGCCAATGGAATGTCATGAGCCAACCCCAGTAGGAAGGTTCTGAAGCACTCGGGTACCACCAGCACACGGGCTGACCCTGGTTCAGCAACCTTAGGCTCACTATACAGGAGACTGTTCTCCCAATAAATCAGATGTGAACCAGACATGTCACCTTCTACCTGGGCTGCAGCCTGTCGCCGCATACCCTCAAGAGAGGGGCAAACTCTCTGCTGCTCACAAAATTCCTCCCTGGTGGGTCCCCCTTCCTGCTGCCAATGGGTCAGCTCAGGCAGGTCCCCCAGTTCGGTGATCTGTTCCCCGGTAGGCTCCAGGGCATCCCCTCAGGGTCTGCTCCTTCCTGGGCCGTGGGAACCAAGGGGGCCGGCTTCCGCGCCCCTGCCCCTTCTCTCTAAGGCAGGGATCTGGGCCCTACTCTCAGGCTCCAGATCCTTTTCAACACCCTCCTTGGCTGCCATGGACCGAGTGGTAGCACACGCCCACTCAGGCAGACCCAACATCTCTAAGTGAGCCTTCCTCTCCACCGTAGCCCACGGGGAGTCCTCTAAATCATTGCCCAGCAGACAGTCTACAGGCATGGCGGGCCTCACAGCTACCTGAAGAGTTCCTGAGACCCCCCCACTCAAAGGGAACCTGAGCCACCTCACATTGGCTCTCTGAGTTGTCGGCGGACACTACTGGGTAGAATGCATGAGGGACAACCTGCTCTCTGGACACCAACCGGGAGCTGACAGCAGTTACACTGGCCCCTGTGTCTCTTAGAGCCTCCACCCTATGGCCATTGATGGTCACCCACTGCCTGTATTTCTTAGTGTTAGCAGGCAGTGCAGGCTTGGGGACCATCTCAAAGTCCCCTAATGAGACAAGGGTCAACTCTACGGGATCCCACCCCTCTTGGGCACCCATCTCCTCCTCTCCCAGGGCTACACTAGCAATCTGGCGGGGTGGTGCACGGGGGGTGCACTGGCCCCCTTTGGGGGCACTGGGGATCAAAATACCTGTGGCCCACTTGACCACAGTTGTAACACGTGGGGGCCCCCTGGGAACAGGCCTACCTGTTGGGGGCCCGGTCCTCCTTTCTTGTGGGGGCTGGGACACCACTGCTTGGTTCCCTGGGGGATTACTTTGGGGCCCTCGGTGGAACTCCCTCTGTTGACCCTTGTCCCCCCACTCCTCTGCTGGGGACCCTGCCCACCTTTGGCGACGTCTCCCACTGGACCCTTGCGGACCCGGGTGCTCACCCAGCGGTCCGCCTCCTCAGCAAGCTTCCTAGGGTTAGTCAGCTTGCAATCAATTAGGTGCTGGCGTAGCTCAGGAAAACAATTACTAGATAAATGCTCCCATGCAATCAAATCATAAAACTGTGCAAAAGTTTCTACTTTGCTACCTTTTACCCAGCGTTCCATGGCTCTGCAAAAAAGGACACATATTCAACCCACGTGGTACCCTCTAGCTTCTTACAGACCCTAAACCTCTGCCTATACATCTCAGGGGTCAAACCATAGCGGGTCATCAACGCTTCCTTCATGTGGGCATAAACCATCCTACTTTCTGGGGGCAGGTCCAACAAGGTATCCCTCCCCTCACTCACAAAGCGTCCCCACAACCCCGCTCCCCAATCCTTCTCAGGGACCCGGTGGGACACCATGGCTAATTCATAAGCGGCAAACCATTGCCCAATATCTTCACTTTTGTGGAAATCTTTAATAACCTCCTTGGGGATATACACCCTACTCTCAGGGTGCACTACAGGTACGCTGCCACCAGAGGGGAGATTTCCATGCTCTTAGCTTTAATCTCCAACTCCCTCAATACTCTCTCATGCTCCAGCTTCATCCTCATAATCTCAATTTCTAACTTCTTGTTCTCTAGGTCCCGGTGACCATCCATTTTAAGCTTAGCCATCTCCATATTATGCCGCCTATCTCTCTCCCTGTCCTCCAGCTCTTCTGGGGACAGACCCTTAGCGGACACACTAGAGCCCGGGTTGGAAAGGGCTGGATCTCCTACTAAGTCTACTACCTCGCCCTGCTGCTCTCCTCCCTCCACAAGCTCTCCTAGATCCTTAGGGGCCTCTCTGGCTTCTAGCCAGGCCTTCAGCGCCTTGTAATACTCTTCCCTTCTAGTGAGACCTGTGATAGGGACTGTGAACTGCTTGCAAAAATATTTGAGCTGCTTGGCATTGTAGGTTTCTATTTTCTCTTCTTCCCAGGAGAGATCCTCTGAGGCATTGGATCTGGGCTTGCCCATTGTAGAAATAACGGGCAATATCAATAAGGGGCAGAAGAAAACTTCTCAAGAAATGTAAGCGGGTGAAAAATCACCGGCAATATCAATCACAATATAGGATCCTAAAAACTCTCAGAAATGTGCGTGGGTGAAAAATCACCAGCAATATCAATCACAATAGGGGATCAAAAAAACTTTCAATAAATGGGCGCGGGTGAAAAATCACCGGCAATATCAATCACAATCTAGGATCCCAAGAACTCTCAGAAATGTGCGCGGGTGAAAAATCACCGGCAATATCAATTACAATAGGGGATCAAAAACTTTCAATAAATGGGCGCGGGTGAAGAATCACCGGCAATATCAATCACAATATAGTATCCCAAAAACTCTCAGAAAATGTGCGCGGGTGAAAAATCACCGGCAATATCAATCACAATATAGGAGCAAAAAAAATTCTCAAAAAATGTATGCGGTACGTTATGGTCTGCACTCACTAGTAGTGTACACTATAATTACTGTATGCGATCATAAATGCAAGTCCAGATCCTCACCGCTGACCACCAATGTTAGAAATGGGGGTCTCTAGTTGGCAATGGCTGGCCACTGTCCAAGTAGGGACCCTGCTTCCTAAGTCAGAGTGAGAGGGCTACCCTCTTTAATACCCCTGCTCAACCCTGTGGTAACGTAGCACGAGCAGGTAGGCTTATCTCAGAGGCAGGGTGTGAAGCATTTATGACCATACACAGTAACACAGTGAGGAACACTACAAAGGGACACCCACAAGTAGTTATAAAAAATAAGTATCTTTATATAAAGGCAGATTTATCACAAGACCAATAACTGTAAAAGCCACAATACTGTCAAAAATAGGATAGCTGCTGAAGGATTGTCAAAAAATAGTTCAAAGGTTGCAAAAATAAGGTTCAAATTCAAGGCAGTGGTCTCTGCGACCCTTTCTCTCACAAAGTACCTGGGTTTAGGAGCAAAACCAACAAAATGTCGCAAAGAAGTGGTAGCGATGATTTTCCTCACGCGAGGCCGGCGATGCGTTAAAATCCTTGCCGCAAGGGAGGATGATGCGCCGATCTGCTGATGCGTGCGGAGACGATGCGACCAACTTCTGCACGCTAGGCCGCCGATGCGCTGAGACCTTGCCGCGAGGGCGAAGGCGATGCGACGAGCCTGTTGCGTTGTGCGATCGTGTTGCGATGCAAAGAAATGGCGCTCCGCGAGGGAGCGACAAAATCCGGTGCGATGCGATGAAAATGGCGGGCGCACGGCGTCCGCAATGCGATGTCTTGAAGCAATGATTCTGTAGGGGTTGCGAGCGCTCGGCGATAGCCGCGCGATGATTTTTCCAGCGCTCTCGGCTGCAGCGGTTCGCAAACGTGCGTTAGCGACGATTTCCAGCACTCTTTTCTCTGAAGCAAAACTAGAGGCCCTAGAACTCACAGGAGCCTCATCAGCAGATAGCAATCCTCGCAGGGAGGAAGCAGGAGGTTGGTGGTGGAGTCAGATGTGCCTGAGACTCCAGCAGGAGGCTAGCTCTTTTCCTAGCCCTTGGGTAATTGCTGTAACAAAAATAAAAGTTCTCTCAAAAGTCCTTTTCTCTCTTCAAGGTCCAGTGGTCACTGCTGCAGGCCAGTGCAAGAAAAACACACAAGCACAAGGACAGTCACTTGCAGATTCCTCCAGTGGCACGGACAGAGTTTCCTCTCCAGATCCAAAAGCAATACAAAATTAGGGGGTTTGAGCACAGATATTTATACCCCAAAAACCTTTGATCCTTGAAGCTACCAGTCCCTGATCCTAGCCAGAACCAGTTCTGCTCAGGCCTGGAGCACTTTGTTTACCAGGCTGCATCCTTCCTTTCAGAAAGAGGGGGTCTGCTAGCAGACACACAGTGGGAGGTGGAGCCATCATTCACCTTGCCAGGCACAGCCCTATTCAGATCAAAGAGCCACCCCTCCCCACACTCTAAATGCAGATCTCTCTATTCCACCCAGGTCTGACTCAGCCTGTCCTGCCCCTCTAAAACCAGACAGCCAATACACATAACGGCAGAGCACACTGGAAGGCTTAGGCAAGAAAATACCTACTTTCTAAAAGTGGTATTTTCAAACACAGAATATAAAAATAAACTTCACTAAAAGGTGTATTTTAATATTCTGAGCTCAGGCATACTAAATTCGTTTTTCTACCATGTTCCTGGGGTCAGTTAGGACTATAGCATGTAATAGTCAAACTGCCCATTCTAGCCTATGAGGAACAGGTAGCCTTACAGTAGTGAAAAACGAAATGGTGCATAATTCACTACCAGGACATGCTACACACACTAAGGCATGTCCTGCCTTACACATACAAGGCACCCTACCATAGGGGTGACTTACAGGATGCTAAGGGAAGGTTCAGGGGCTGGGAAGTGAGTGCACTTCACAGCCAAGATGGCAGTTCTGGACTGCACACAGACACTGCAGTGGCAGGTCTGAGACACACTTTACAAGCTGCTTCTGTGGGTGGCACACATCAGTGCTGCAGGCCCACCAGCAGCATTTGGTTTACCAGCCCTGGGCACACATAGGCCACACTACTAGGGACTAACAGGTAAACCAAATAAGCCAATCAGGGATATACCAATTCACATAGACATATTTATACAGGGAGCATTCGCGCTGTGACACTGAATGGCAGTGGCACAGCGCCCAGAGCATCTAACACCAGTAAAACAGAGGAGACAACAGCGAAAAATGGAAGGGAGACCCACGCCAATGGTGCCAGGTCTAACACTTTGCCATTGGTTCTGATGACAATCAGAAGTATTCCGGAAAGGAAGACTGGACTCAGTCCGCATGAAATAATCATGGGACGAGCAATGAGACAAGCACAAGTACCTGTCAACAAGCTACTGACTATAACTGATGATCTAGTGCTGGATTATTGCAAAGGATTGGCTGATGTGGTGCGTTCTGTGTTTCATCAGGTTGGATCGGATGCGACCACTCTTGAAAGAAAACCAGTTCACGACTTGAATCCCGGAGATTGGGTTCGGATAAAAGTCCACCGGAGAAGAAACTGTTTGGTTCCTCGCTGGGACGAACCACGACAAGTGATCCTAGTGACAACCACCGCAGTCAAGTGTGCAGGAGTGAAACACTGGGTACATGCCAGCCACACCATCAGAGTTCCAGAACCTAAAGATCGACCTGTGAGTCGGCATCTGGAAATATCAGATAACAGTTCAGCATCAGAAGGAGAAGAAGAAACAAACAGGGTGCCAGAACCTGAAGATCGACCTGAAAGTCGACATCTGGAAGACCCAACTGCAAGTGCAACGACAGAAGAAGAAGAAGAAATAGAAGAAATAGCTGAAATTCCAGAATTTGAAGATCGACCTGAAAGTCGACATATGGAAATATCTGACACCAGTTCAGAGTCAGATACAGAACATTCGGAAGGTGAAGAAATTCTAAAAAGAAAAAGGAATTTTGAAAGCATAAGAGAAGAAACTGAGACAGAAGATAGTGACAGTGAGCAACCAAGTACAAGTTGTGGTATAATTCCTTCGAAGATAATACTAATAGATGAAGAAGGGAGAGTTTCAAACAAAAAGTTAGAAAAATCGGAAAAACCCCGAGGAGCAGTAGGGACAGATAGTCAAACACAAGAACAGGGAATTTTAGAAGCAGATAGAGAAACTGACACAAATTCGGAAGAACCTCGAGGAGGGACAGAGATAGGTGAACGAAGGAAGACAAGAAAAGAACCACAAGTAGATGAGAGTGAAATTATAAGCTTCAAAATAAGAGGAAATAACGAAAGAATTGAAACAGAGTCTGAAGAAAGTGGAGAGGAAAGAAAAGAAAAACTAGAATCAAGAAAAAGAAATTGGAAAACAGAAAGAGAGGAAAAAGGAAGTGAAGCAAAAAGGCCAAGAAAAGGAGATGATTGGCCCAACGGAGTAAGAAAATTAAGATACAGAATCATAAAATTGAATGGGAAAAGTGCTGAACAAGTGAATGAGATAACAAGTCAAAAGGAACAAGAAAAACAAGGTGGAAAACACTTGCAGAAAACGAAAAGAATAAAGAAAGTAAATCAAAAGTATAGATCACCTGAATGGTTGTATCGTGCTTTGACCAGTAATAGAGAAGAACTGAACACTCACGAAAGCCCAGAACAAAGAAACGTGGTGGGAGAAAGTGAAGTGCAACAAACTTGAAGAAACAAACCTGAAGAAGTTTAGATAGTTTACCGGATTTGACAAAACACTGAACTGACGAATTTTACCGGATGTGACAAAAGAAGAATTCTGATAAAGAATTGAAAGAAAGTACCAAGCAAAGACAAAATATTGGAAGAACAGAGTGGCAAGCAAGTCATTTCTGAGGTGTAGTGACACAATTTTCTAGAAAACAAATAAAATAGGTGAAATAAAATGGAGAATACTAGAGCTAGAAAATGTAAATGTGAGTTTTTAAGTAGATGGTGCAAGATGTGCTGTTTTTGTACAGGATTATTAATAACAGTATGGGTGGTATTAGCAATAACTATTCCAATTAGTTTAGCTGTAGTAGAGATATCAAATAACACTGAGAAAGAAAAAGGAGCTAACACTCAAGAGCCAGTTATTTTAAAGAGTAGTGCAGAATTACATAAGGACAAGTCAATAACAGATTTTTCTAAAAATGTTTTTACTAAATTATTATACGAGTATGTAGAAACAATGGATGTAAGAGACTGCTATGTTTGTATGCAGTTACCTGCATCTGTAGCAGAGGGTGTGACTTATCATCACCTCCCTTTGACGTATGGAATAACATGTAGTGTTTTAGCCAGTTTATTTTATAAAACAGGTAGATTAGAATATTATTACACTGATATAAATAAGATTTTTGCTAAGGTTTCTGTAGTTCCCGAGCTTAACAAAATAAAAGAGGGAAAGACATTTGGTGAATATTTCTTAGAAGATAAGATTTTAACATTAGATAATATATTTAGATACAACCGTACCTGTGAGTTAAAGAAAGAAGAAAAGGTATTTTTAGAAATGGTTGAAGATAGAAGAGTGAAATTTCAAAGAAAAGTAATAGAAGAGACAAAAACACCTCTTTGGGCGTTTGAGGAAGACCATCATGACAAGAAAAAGACAAATGCAGCTCTGACTCTGGATTGGCCCCAACAGGGAAGGTTGTGCATTAGAAGAAATAAGACAAGATATGACAATTATTTTGTGGGTTCCAGCAATTGCCATGACAATTACCAAATTTTAGGTGGATGGGGGTTCAAAGGGGGAAAAGATCCAATATTTCCTGGGATTTATTATATTTGTGGGAATAGGGCTTATTATAGGTTGCCGGACCATTGGTATGGGTCATGTTACTTAGGCCTGGTCTTTCCAAAGATTTTTCATGTAGACAGAAAAGAAAAAGGAACTCACAAAATGATAAATACCTTTACACGTAGAAAAAGGGAAAGTTTTTCAGAAATAGTAGGTGATATATTTGGTGCATTGATACCAGCAGTGGGAATATCTTTGAATGCATTTAAAATTCGGAAATTATCCACAGTGGTAGATCGTTTATCTACAGATACTGCTGGAGGGTTCTTGATGGTAAATACTGAGATGGTTGCCATGAGAGCTATGGTGATGCAAAATCGTCTTGCCCTTGACATTCTTTTGGCAAAAGAGGGCGGAGTCTGTGGAATGCTGAAAGTCCAACATTGTTGCACTTACATTCCAGATAAAAGCGTAAATATACAGAAGTATATAACAAATATTACAAATTTGCACAAAGAACTTGTTCCACTGGAGGTTGAAAGTGCTTTTGGAAAACTTGGTAAAGGGTTTTCTTCTGTAATAAATTGGTTAACAAGAATGAGTGGATTAATAATAGGGAAAGTTATAATAATAGCAACCATGGTAATAATAATAATATTACTACTGAAGCTTGCAATAACATGTATAAAGAGAAGAAGAAGGCAGAATAAGTTAGAAAAAGAAAACATGATAAACAAGGAAAGAGAGAGAGAAATAGGTGAAATAGAGTTAGAAGAAATAAAAGAGAACATGTACAAGAAAACGAAGAAACAAGTTGAAAGGGATACAGTTGTGTGAACTAACAAAAGCAAATGGATAAAAGAGATATGCTGTCTGAGAAAATTGTATAACTTGGGTTTTTTGTGGTGATATTAAAAATCACCAAAGGGGGGAATTGATGGAGCAGGGAAAATATAAAATTTTTTAACCTCCTAATATTTTCGTACAATATTAATAAACATGTTCGTTAAGTAAATAACCAACAATGTATGTTAAGGGTTGATGGTAACACGCAATTAAGTGTGCAAATTAATTAACTTGTATTTGTTTACGTGTCTAACCTAATATAAAATTTTGCGTATTAATAAAATAATAAATGCATGTTCTGTGCTTTTAAAATAAAACGTGTGGTTGCAAAATAAAGCGATGGTAAGTAAGGGACCGTCTTATATGTTGCTTATGCTAGGTAATACCTAATTGGGGTACGTAGAAAGACGGGAGGGAAACGAAAGGGTTTATATTTCTTTGTTTTAATAACATTTTGTTTATCTTTGAAAATAGTGTGCTTAGGCCTGCCGAGCAGCAATATAAAATGGCCGCGAGTTATTAGAGTGCGCATGAACGGATGAGACCATGTGATAGAGGAGAAAAGCTGTGGAAAAGGGATGATCACGTGCTGATGCCAAGAGGCTAAGATGAAAGTATGGTCAAGGCTGCTGTGACCCTTCTGAGCAGATGTGTGCCAAGATGATCAGCAAGAAGCGTGAGAAGCCTGGTTGAATCAATAGACAGTACCGTATTACACAAAATGTAGCAGAAAAAGATACAATTTGGACTGATCGAAACGGATGAGCAAGTGCATGAACTGTGAGAAACGATGCTTGCATGGACATTCCACACGGAACTGGTTAAGACCAGGAAGTTTGATAAAAGAATATATGGACCCGAGAGTTTGACCAATAAGAGTGAATCGCGCCATGAAGAAGAAACATTTTATGTTGTAAGCTAGAATTAGGGTATAAGAAGACCTACTCTTGGTGGGAGGGGTTGGAATGCTAGAGAGAGTATGCTGTTCGAATGCTGCGGACATGCTGCGGGAGATGCTGAAGAAATTAGATGCTGTAGATGGGAGAGTTTGCGGTTGCTGATGCTGACGAGCTGATGCTGCTGCTGTTATTTTCCTTTTTCAGTTGAGTATAAAGATGCAGCTTTAGGGGAACTTTAATTGATAGATTTTATTAGAATTATTAGGCTTTCCCCAGAGAGATAGATAGATTGATCTATAGAGTACTTATTATGATAACTTCATTTTTCCGTCTAATAAAAGTGCCTTGCAATTTTAAACTATTCTTATATTGATGATAAATGGAATAATCTGAATAATAAAACTTAATTAAATTTTCTTGATTTCAAAACTTATATAAACTTTATTATTCTTTAAGCAAATGTCTCAGTGAGTTTCTTTAAACTTAATGATTTCTACTGAAATGGTAAAAGAGTTCATTGTGATTGAGCTGGTCTTAATCACCATCAACTGATTCCTACTAGTTGGTCCATCGACCAATGAGCGGAATACCTTAAAAGCAAACGAGATTTATTATGTCATGATAAAGAGGTATCCCGTCTCCTTCCAGCAAATCGTTTTTCTCCTAGGTTCTTTGTTGAAGGAAATCCAGGGAACAAATGAGTAAGTGAATGTATATGCGGTGTTATGGGCCCCACTGTCATATGGATATAGTGTGTGTGTTAGAGAAATAATTGCACCTGGAGGACCAAAGCATAATAGGAGAAATTATTTTTATGGTTAGCGCTGGATGTAGCAATAAAAACTCTTTGAGATGGATCCATGTTGGGCTCAAAATTCATAACTTTACAGGCAAAAAATATGCTTGACTGTAGACAACGACTGTAGAAAGCCTTGCGGTAATCTGAGTACTTGTTTTTAATATATGATGTGCTTCTGTAGTTTTTTCATGCAACATATGGCTCTTTAATGTGAGATAAGTCACCTTCAAGTGTGTGGTTGAGTTCTGGTTGTTGATGGGTATTCATAACAGGTGAGAGCTCTGAAGATGAAGCTGAAGTTATTGTGAATTTCTCACAGTCTGTCAGTGGGACATAAAGGTGTTCAGACGTCATGCACATGCAATCAATGGCCTCTCTGCAAAGCTCGAAGAGCGATGGTTACTGTTGTGATGGTATCTCCTTTGTCCTCGTGCTTCACTGCTTCTCGGGGATGGCATGTCACGCTTGGAGTGCTGCTGCGTTCCGAGTGTGTGTGGCATTCTAGGAGAGGCGGTTGCCCGAGGCAGAGGCAGAAGCAGGGAACTCCGTATGGTGAAGAATAACCTTGAGTCCGATTCCCTCAATTTCCACTTGAACAGTTACCTATATGCCAATTGTAATTGTGATTTATGGGAAAGTGTGTGAAGTAGGTACACAGCTCTCAAAATAATGATAATGCCAAAAGAAAAGGAAATGCAGTGCTTAAAGCTGAACTGATTGGTTGTGTATTTGGGGGGATGGTGAAGTGTGGTCCTGGCTTGATGATCACCCTCAGCCTGCCCTCAGCCGAGCGCTCCGGAGCAGGCGACTGCTCGGGCCCAGGATGAGTCACAGGAACAACCCTCACAAGTGTGCTGTTCTGTCACAGGCTCAAGTGCAGCAAAAGAGACAGAAAGCAATAGAAGCAGTAGCATCGATGAGTGGGACTGGCACAGGCCCCTTGTCGCCAGTGGAGGATGGGGCTGCTGGAGACTCAGACTTTGATGGCAGCTCTGATGCCTCCCGGGATTCGAACATCAAATTGCCTAGACTAACTCAAGGTACATCAGATGAAATCCTTTGAAACAGTATTGATGTTGGTAACTGGTGGAAGGTGGATTATTAATAGGGGTACGTCTGCACCTACCACTAGCAGTAAGGCCACCATTGCAATATAAGGTCCAAACAAGGTTTCAATAAATTATTCCCTCGCTCAGCCCTTGTTAGCTGGCAACGAGCAGGCAGGCTTAACTTAGGAGACAGGTATGTGAAGCATTTGAAAACACCAATACATTAAATAAGTAAGACACAACACACAATAAAAATCCCACACCAATTTCTAAAAATAGGAAATACTGTTATCTTTAAAATGGCACGAAAACGACAAAAATTCAATATAGGGAACCAGAGATATGATTTTTTTTTTAAAGATGAACCACTTTATAGTGCTTAAAAACATATGGTGCCAATTTGGGTCACCTGGTCCCATACCCTGGAATCGCCCATTCTGAAAACCTTACAGTTTCTCAAAATGTTTAATTTCCTTTGGTTTCAATATGGGGTATGAGTGACAGATTCCACAGGTCTTCAAAGGATAAATCATTCCACCTCTAAATGTAATAAATAATAATTCTGGGATTTGCAAACAGAAGACACTCAAAATAATTTACCTTTCCTAACCTTTTTAGCATAATATGTCTCAACAAACATTTCTGAAATCAGTGCTTTAAGTGGAGTGAAAATAGTGGGGGTGGGAGGAGGGGGGTGTGATCAAAGGAGCCAAATTGGGAATCCTACCTAGGAGGCATGGCCTATTTAATTAAGGGCGTGGCTTAAAACGTGAACTAAAATTCTGTGCTTCTTCATACAACCTGCCACCCTACAGTATTTGTTTGCCTCTCTATGAGCTGTCCGTTATCGAAACATTACTAAGGTGTGAGGAAGGGGTAGGGCTATTTCGGTGCCGCACTCCCAGGCACTGTGAGAAACTCCCACTGTCCTCAAACGTTGATCCAGAGTTAGCAGTCTTGCCCCCCATGGACACCCACCCATAACCTGAACTCACCTGGACACCTAGAGGCGGCTCAGTTCGCAGTATAATGCACCACACAAAACTCGTCTGCTGTGGGAGGAACACAGTACATAATACAAAAGCAAATAGTTTTAGGGAATAAATCATTTGAAATGTAAATGCATCGCTGAGATGGATCAGCTTGAGGGTGTTTGCAGTCGTGAACAGGATCAGAGTTTTGTCTGTAAAGGTAAGGACACGGAGATAGGGCCCGTTTCAAAGTTAATTTCGATTACTGCCCGGTCTGTGACACAGCAGGGCACTGCCTGAAATACCAACACTCTTGCTAGGGAATGCCACGTAATATTATATTATCACATTTACTGACGTCAAAGTCTGCCTGTCGAGCCTGTGAAGGTCAACTCAAGGATGATCCTTCTCACCTGGCTTAGAGCAGCGCTGTCCAGTGGTGCTAGAACTAGGGTTTCAGGGGCTATCACAGCACCCCCATCAACCTTGAAAGAGTTTAGATGGCGAATGAACAATAAAGGGCACCTCAAATCAGTAGTGTAGCAAGGATGCCATGGGCCCTGGGGCAAGCATGGAAAATGGCCCCTTTGTCTGCTGTTGGGGTAGCAGGGCTCAATGGGCTCCTCTGGGCTACGGTGCCACTGCACCTGATGCACCAATGGTAGCTACACCCCTGACTCAAATGTTTTGTACTGGCAGCATGTGTTGTGTTTTCAAAGACAGCCTGGCACAGACCTGTAGAAGTAGACCTCACCAAGGCCTACCGGTGCTAGGGGTTCGCCCTTCTTGGTGCACTAGTCCTCAGACCAATAAATAGAGATTGGCACAGAAGCTGGAATATCAAAACAACAGTTTATTAAACCTCATGAGTGGAACTACATCTATACAAAACCCTCAGGCAGTGTATGAGGTAGCACAAGGAACACAGAAACTGTGGGTCTTTTATACCCACTCAAGAGCTCAAAAGGAGGCGGTACAAGCACACACAAGAATAGCTATTCACATGTATGGACATACAGAAATGCTCAGTCAACAAAGTAGGAGGAGAATGAAGTTGCTGACATCAGTTAGAGCAGCCTGACATTTACAGACTAAGACAGGTGCATGAGCAGCTACAGACTTTTCTGAGCATGTGCAGTGTTACAGGAGCTAACTATAGATAGTTATTCTAGTAAAGCACAAGGGTAGGCAACAGCGAAGACGGAAGGAGCACATGGCGAGCACATGGTCAACTAAAATGGCTGCCAAAAACAAAATCGCTTCAGCTCATGCTAACAGTGATCTCTGCCAAACTTCCACAGACGACCCTTTTAGCATTAGCTGAAGACATCTATAATCTAGAAGGAACAATAAAAACATCTTGTATGTCAATTTTCATCATTTCATTAACTTCTTGATCTAATACACGTTGGGCATTCACTTTCTTAACATTACATCTGGCAGGTATACAAGCAGTAATACAGAGGGAACAAAGCATTGGACCACATTGTATACATAGGCAGCATGTCAGCAGGATTGCAAATAATATACATAATATTGTCAACAGTTTCCAGCCCCAGGTAGTAAATAGTGTCCATAGCCAACCGGCTAAAGTCCATGTTCCGGTATCGGGGTGAATCTCAGCAGCGATTTAATGCAGTTTAGAGATCGCATCAAAAACTGAAGGGGCATGATCAGGAATATAGACGCAGCAACTGCTCCCGATGATGCGACATGCACCACCTCGATCGGCCAGGACTACGTCCAAGACCATAGGGTTTTGGAGTGCCACAATCCTCGCAATCTGTAGTTCTTCTGTGATGTTTCCAAGTGCCATAGCTGTTTGATTGGTTACAGCCTCTACAACACGTGTTAAACGTCGGATCTTCCGGCTGTTTAAGGCAGCACCAACAAAGAAGAACAGTCCCAAATTAAAATCAACATATTGCTGCAGTGTAGTATCAGTCTGATCCACCTCATCATGATTTGTTGTCCTCTTAAATCTGTTTTTGGAAATGTCATTAAACAGTTTATAGTCCTTGTAATATGATGCAGGTGCCAGAAACACAGGTATTAACAAAAAGGACACAAAACAAGTACCGGACCAGCCAATGGGTAAATTGTAATATCCCTTATTTCCACATATAAAGTAGGTATTATGCGATGACGTAAAACTGCTGTTATTTACTCCGGTAATATTTAAAACCAGAGTACAGTCGCTTTTTCCCACGGGAAGGAATACTACCAACACTGTTCACACACAAGTCTGCACGAGCTCCAGTAACAGCTATAACAAAAGGTCCATTACCCTTAGCAGTTCGAGTATTCGGGTAAACATAGTGTGTAGAGGAATTTCCTCGGCGATACTCCTCCATTTCCCATACAGTTCCTTTGGCCTGTGGATCTCCTTCCTCATCAGGGTAACACACTTTATTCAACTGATAGTTTAGTCTTCCTACATCATATTTAGTAATATTAGCAACATGGGTAGCCCAGAGCAGCGCAAACCAAGCCCTACAAGAACCATTGTGTGAAAATGGCAGAGGAATGAAAGGTGTTCCTCCCATTTTTAGGTCTCGGCTAGGCAGCGCATGCGCTGTCTCGTCGAGAGATGCTGTATACAGTATTGTGGGGGGAAGCTCCGCCCACTTTCCGTCTATGTTTTTCATTGGCTTCAATTTTAAATGCTGCCTTCTGATTGGTTTTCCACTCGTTAGTCCCTCCTCCTGACGGCCATGGCGGATTTTTGTGCACATCCGAGGCTATTGGCCCCTTTACTCAAACATTATTTTATGCCCTATGTCCCCTCCCTGCCCCCTCCCGCAGTTCGTCACTTCTCGCCATCCCATCATCCCCTCCACTCCCGTTCTTGCTTTTTTAAATGCCCGCAGTCCCATTTGTAATGCAATACGTCTTGCGTAAATGCGAGTCGTATTGCATTGCAAATGCTTGTTTTAAAGTAGTGCCTGACGAAGCCTTAGTGTACCGGAAGAGAACTCTCGGTTGCTCCGGAAGTCTTGTTTCAGGTGGAGATTGATCCTGCACGCTAGCGCTACTCTGCCGCTATTTTTCGTTTGGTGCGGAGGGAGACCCGGAAACAGGGTTGAGAGCCAAAAATGGTGGAAGGAGAACTAAACGTGGACAGTCTCATCACCCGGCTGCTGGAGGGTGAGTCACGGATGTTAGTGCACGGGGGCTTTACGGAGTGGGAGGGTGGTCAGCAAGGGTGTAGGCCGGGGTGGAGAGCTGCAGGGGGAGGACGTGTACCGGCGTGCGCTATGGGCGGGGGAGGAGAGTGGGGATACATGGAAGAGTGGACAAATTCCCCGGGCTTTTGAATACATTTCCACTGTTGCAGCGGTGCAGCCTTTCTCATTTTGATTCTGCAGTTACTTGTTTATTACGTTGTCTATATCCTGCTGTACAATAGTGGCCCTACGCCGACCTTGCTTCTATCTCTCCTCTTCATGCTGTTTTGCAGCTCCACTCTGTCTCCTTTCCAGAGGCATTCCCCAGCTTTGCTGATAGTGTAGAAATAAAACAATTAGAAATAATTGGGTCTATGTATGTCTTTTGGACCCTCTGCACAAACAAACACTCGTCAAATTAAACTTCTCTGACGCTCCCACTGCTTTTGCCTCAGCCGAGCTGCACACTTTACAGCAAACAGAGGTGGGTATACCCTCTAACTTCATCTGTGGACAGGATATTTATTCCACGTGAGGGGTGTCCTCGGCTCACCATGGGCTCCAAAGTTGATGCCTACACAGGGAAGGAGCAGTCCTCCATCATGCGCAAGAGAGCCGTCATATGTCACATACATAGCGCCTGAGACCAGAGCTTTAGCGCTACCTGGCTCACTGAAAAGGGAGTTACTGAGTGCTCTAAATGGATAAATGCAAGTGACGGTACTCACTATTTAGAGTACCCGTTTGCGCCTGCGAAGTGCAGGTGTTCATTGTATCAGCCTCTGAAAGATGAAAGCGTGAGCCTGCCCAGTCGGCATTCAGGCCTGTGAAATGGGGTTATGTACAGATTTCTCAGCAAGCGCTTAATCCCAAAGATCTATATTTCCAGCTGCATCGGTCGCGTCAGTGGCATTCCAAAATATTAAAAGTAAGAATGGAAGTGGGTGTGATGACAAGAGTGACTGTTTGTAAACGGATACTACTCTGTGATGGACAAGGGCAGCACTGATGAGCGAGGGAGGTGGTGGACGGGCCGCAGCCCCTCCTCCGCAGTCTCTCTGGCGATACGCCTAATATTGGGGGACGCTGTACACCTTTCTACTACAGCCAATAAAACCATCGTTAGATGTGTTGGCCTTTGGGCTAAATAGAACAGCCCACTTATTCACAATTTACTGGTGTTAAGTCGCATTGGACGTGTTCATTGTTTTCAGATAAGTGGATTGGAGCAGAGGGAGATCAAGTAATTTGCCCAAGATCAAACAATACTTTTCCAACGGGGACGCTGTCATCATAATTCAGGACTCCTAGTATGGATGTTGCCAGTTTGTGTGAGTGTTGGTAATTCTGTAGTGCCAACCGAGGCAGGAAGCAATGTAGCACTGCTTGCAGTAATATGACACACCGAAGCTGTCTGTGGAAAGGAAGAGGACGATCTGTGAAACCATCAGGGCTTTAAATGGGCTGGGTCCTGCCGGCGCTAAGCACCGGCAGTTCTGAAAAGCAGGTGCTCAGACGGGTCCCTATCGAGCTCCCCATTTTCGCTCTCATCTTCGGTGGAAAAAAAATCTCAACTCCGCAGCACTGCCACCCTTCATTGCCTTTGATGTAACTTCAAAGAGACTCCCTTTCAGAACAGAAGCATTTTTATGTTCTATACAACAAAGCCATAGTTGTTGCTTATCTAGCATATGCCACTAATAACCATTGACAAAGCCAATAGTCATGGATTGTTGTAGATGTAATGTTACTTGTTGTATTATATATCTGGATGCAATGACAGAAGCAGCAAAATACCAGTCGGGTGCGACACTATGCTAAGCACAGATTTTTAGCTTATGTGTTAAGCCACGCCCTTCATTACATCAGACACCCCGCTTTCACACCACTAGTTTTTGTATCCCACTTAAAGCCCTGGAAATCATGATGGGTGGGGGTTTGTCGCAGGGCCAAAGGTCCAAGAAGCAAGGAAGTGGGTTATATTTTTCGGACGATTAAGCTAGAAGCTAGAAAGGAAATTGTTAAAATTCCTTGCACAACCTGCTCCCTGTCTGCAGTGAGCTGAAGGAACACGGTAGCTCAAACACGTCAGCATTGTATCCAGAATATTGCAGAATTTATATGTTATAAAATAATCTACCCACCTGTTCTTATGCCCTACCTTTCTTTACTTCGGACATAGCACCAATTGATTCATCCTCCGGTGCTTTTTTGGTAGGTATTTGTGTCATGCAATTAAGTCATAACAATGCGATCGACCCTAGAGGCATGAAAGGCAGGCCAGGCCAGGCACTGCAATGATTCCAACCTATGACAAGCAGGTTGCACACAATTCTTTTCAGCGCCTGCCCAACTAGCAGAGCATGTTTCGTTCAGTGTACCTGAATCCATATCCATCGACCCCACCCACCCACCCCTTTGCCCTTCCTCGTCCCTCTCTCTCAATCCATCCCCCATGTTTTGAGGCTGTAGCCACTATTATTGCAGTTACTGACCGTATGATTGGCGTCTTCAGTGGAATGAGAGTAAAATAAATGTGAGCATTTGCAGATTTAGTGGCGTGATGAACCTACTCCTTTGCTAACAAGCACTGGAGTTTTTATTTTTCTGAATGAGTTGTTCCACTCTTATTCGAATGAATGTGTGGGCTGCCCGGGAAGTAATCATTGACTATATCAATCAAAGAAGTGGGGGGGGGGGGCTCTTGGCCCACCGGGAGCATGATTAATTTAAAACACTAATGGGTGGCAGAGTTTAATTTCTTGGCAGTGGCAGCACTTTCAACTTACTAGCACTTGTTTTATTTAACCAGCAAATGTTATTGATGTGCCCAAAACGAAGCCCCCTCTTCCCCTCTCTCACAAAATGTTGTCTATGGCCTCTGAGATTGAAAGTGCAAGTACTATGCGCTCTTGTTAGGCTACTTCACCTTTACACTAAGGCCTTTGGTCACAGAGAGGGTTCGGGGCAGAATAGGGTCAGGGAGGAAGGAAGGACGAGGGGTTTACATTACAGAACCTCCACGGCCACATGCTACACCCTGTAATGTAAATGCCCCACCTGCCCTTCCTAAGGCACTGTCCCCTTAATAAAATCTCCTGCACATACTGAGATATGTTGTTCATTACTTTTGCAAATGGTGACAGTTGCTCACAGGGCCTGTGTTGGACTTGGCCCTTTTTGGCAGGTTCACCCCTAAACTTTTTGCCTGTCTCCTAGCCTTTTCCCTGTGTAGTGTTGGTGGTTTTAGGCCTCTGCGCACTTTAGCACTGTGTCCCAGTGTAAAGTGCGGGCGCACTCTGGGTGCGTGTGGTGAGGTTGGCCTGCCCTCCCATAGGAATGCATGGGGGATATGTGTGTCCATGGTAATTCCTGGTGTGAGAGGAGGGCAGGGGCGAGTTTAGTATGTGCGAACTCGTGAGAATAAATGCTGCGCAATGGTGTGCGCAGATTTATTGTGACTAGTGAAGAAGTGCCACTTTTAGAAGTTGGCATTTATGTGTGCTCTGTGTCTGCCTGCCTGATGTGAATTGCATGTCTGGCTTTGTGAGTGACAGGGGCTGGGAGGTGTGTGTGGCTCCAGGAGGGGCAGGGTGAGTCAGCGCAGTGGTGAATAGGGAGATCTGCATCTAGATGGGAGGGAGGAGTTGCACCTGGGACCTGAATAGGGCTGTGCCTTCCCTCCACAATGCTGGCTCCACCCCCTGTGGTGCGTCTGATGTCCCTAGCCTGTCCTGTGAAAGGAGAGAGGAGCTGAGCAAAACAAAGTGCTCCAAAGCTCCCCCAAACCAGTTGCATCTGGTTTTCCCTAAACCCTGCACCTTTAGACAAAGGAAAAGGTGTATAAAAGAAGGGGCTGTGACCCCATGAAATGGTTCTGCTCTGTTGTGCTGACTTGCAGGGGACACTCTGCCAGGAGGAACCTCCGCGGGACCCAGCTGCTGTTTCCTGGGGGTCCCTGCGTGCTGGCCTGCCTGGCTGTGCTGCTGAGGTGTCCCCAGCTCCAAGGACCCTTTATGTTTGGCCTCATTGAGACACTTCTGGAGCTGTGGCTCCTAGCGCCTTGCGAGCGCTTTCATTTTGCTCCCAGGGGAGAGGAGCCTTTTTTCCCTGCAGCGTGGAGCTGCGATCCATTTCGAGGGAATCCCGGCGTAGGGATTCCCCCGCGTTGCTGGCTTCCTGCGGGAGCCCACCCCGCGTCCTTTTCATTTAATTGAGCGGGTGCCCATCCCGCTTGTGTGCCGTTTTAGCGGGTGCCCACCCCGCTTCATACTTTTGATCGGCGAGCGGGTGCCCACCCCGCCTCGCCGCGAAAAGGAAATCACCGCCGCGGCCCGACGCGGAAGTCAGGCGGCCCTGCCTGGTTGTGGGCGGGGCCGCAGAATGGAAGCCAGGAGGAGCTCCGGACGTCGTGACCGGAAGCCGCCTCAAGCCCGGGGAAACCCAAAAGAAGGACTGCAGCTGCGCCGCGGGGCTCCCGGGTTGAAGGGAGAGCCCCGCGAGTACTGCACTGGCCAAGAAGCGGAAGTTGTATAGCTACATCCTGGTGGCGGCAGCCGGGAGAGCCCGAGGCACAGTGTCCGCGCCGCCCCCGCCACGTTGTAGGAGACCCGGAGAGCCCTGGTGAGGGGGGCTCCCAGTGGGTCGCATCAGTCTCTGCCGCCTACGACTGAGGGACCGGAGGAAGCAGAGGACTCCAGAGCAGCCCAGGTGAGTGGGGGCTGAATCCGAAGTATTGCAGGTGCCGTGAGTGGCACCAGCAGAGCCCCGGTGAGTGGGGCTCCCCCGAGGCACATGGTCGGTGCCTGGAGCCGCGTTAATGCTCCCTGGGGCACTGCGGTGTCAGGGCTGTTTTCCTTTTGGGGGCTGACCTGAGATCCTCGCCTGATGTTCCAGGGGGCACGTTAGTGCCAGTAACGGTTTCCTTGCCACAGCTGCCCCGCCTGACAGTGGGCAGCTGCAACGGGGGGCATATTGTTTGCAGGGCCCCAGTGGGGGTCCAGAGGGCACCGAAGTGCCAGTGCCTACAGTTCTTCACAGCTGCACGCAGTTAGCGGCAGCTGCAACGTTTAGGCCAGAGCCATTTGTGGGAAGAGTCCCAGTGGGGGGACTCAGGGCACTGTGGTGCCAGCGCCATATTTCTTGTGGGGCACATTTGTTTTGCCAAGTCCCAGTGGGGACTAAGGGCACAGGAGTGCCGGTGCCCGCATCTTACTGCACAGCTGCACCGCAATTAGCGGCAGCTGCCACGTTTAGGCCTGAACTTTTGCGCACTCTACTTTTGCTGCATGTGCAGCCAGCCCTGACACTGTTGGACATAGGGCATTTGAGCCCCTGTGAGAGGTCAGTTGGCCTGGGGTCAGCGTCAGTGCGTTGTGCCCCCGATTGGGGCATACTGGGTTTATGCTAACTATTTCCTAAGGGGTTTATGCTGGTGATGCCTACTGTAAAGCCTATTGCGTTAAATGTCATGCTGTGATGTTTAGGCCTGATGAGATGGTATAATGCATTTATGCTTATGATGATTTATGCCTAATGTGATTTAGGTGTTGTGAGAAGTTGGCCTGGCATATGCTGTCCACTAATTATAGTGGGCACCTTGCACCAGTCCAAACAACCCCTTATTGGAGATAGGTTAAAGACAACCTTATTGAAAGCTATCCTAGTGGTAGCTATGGAGAGCAGCCTTCAGGCTAAGTCTTGAAGGAATGTAAAGCAGCTTGTTTTACCAGTCTATAATCTCTTGAGTGACCAAATGAAAGAGCACCACACCAGGTATATATTCAAAATATATGTATTTATTACTAAACACACCCTCTAGTCTCTTTATGAGGCTAGAGTTCGAAGTACATAAGTTATAAGATCTTAAATCACAGTAATAGCACAAATACACGTTTGGGCCCTAGGGGCGTACCAAACCATATACCAATAAAGTGGTATGCGAACCACGACTGAACTAGACACTAGGCCTAGAGCCTCTAGAAGTGCTTGGACCACAAGGAACCACCCAAGGTAGTGACACAGGGGACCCACGGGAGACGCGTGCAGTGTAAATACACAACCGCGATACGCCGTTAACTTCTATGGAGAAAGTCGGGATCGGGAAAATAGAGGAAAGGGACACTTAAAAGAGGACTAGGACAAAACCCTTTGAGATCTAGGACTTTGAAGAGTCTCTACCCACGGGAGCACCGGAGTACTCGTGTTACCTCACCCAGGGAAGCCGGGTGCATAGGTGCCTTTCGGGGTCGGGTTTCGTCGTCGATTCGAATGGCGATCTGCTGCAAAGTGCTGCTGGCGGCCAAGAGAAAAGTGTCCGGGTGGATCCAAGAGTGGATCGGAGTTCTGGTGAACCTGAAAGCAGAGGGGACAGAGTCTGGGTCACTAGCCAGTGACCAGGAAGGCGATGGACAGATGCCCACCGATGTCGAGTGCTTCAGGTGCGTTGACGGTCGTCTTGACTCTTCAGCCACGAGGTCCGGGAGGCGTTGTCGGCGACCAGGAGCAGGATTCGGGCTGGTACACGATGTCTGTCGAGTGCTGAGGTGTCGGCGACCGGATTGGACCCAACAAGCCTTGGCAACGGCAAGTCTCGATTAAGATGTAGATCGTCGATGGTGCAGACCAGCAAGGTCTGTGGAACTCACCCAGCAAGGGTAAGTGAGGGCAGGCCTGGAGCAACCAGGATGCTAAGTAAGAAAAGGATTGGCCTTCGTTAAGGGCTACTAGCCAACGGGCTAGCGACCGCGAAGGAGCCTCATGACGCCGCACGTGGAGCTGGCTTACAGGACACTCGTGGAGTGGGGGCCAGTGATCTTCGGTGCAGGTGGTGCTGGAGGCTAGAGCTACTCGGAGCCCAAAGCACGACTTCTTGGGAGACCCAGAAGATGATGCACTTGCAAATGTGCTCGGTGTCCAGGAGTCACGGTCTCAAGTCACCCACGATAGCCACGGGCCTCAGCTTTACTGGGGACTCAGGGTAGCCTCGGGGAAGTCTGAGAATCCACCTCTGGTGATGCGATGACTTCGGCGTCCGACGGGAGCTTCAGAAATGCAAACCGGACAGATGCTTCTTTGGTGCCTGCCAAGCAGGGGAGTCACTCCTTGACCCCAAGGGAGATTCTTCAGTCCTCTAATCTTGTCGTAGAGCGTCGAAGGTCCAGGATTCAGTTTCAGAGTTTCGTCCAGGTATAATCTAAAGTCCTAAGGACTGGGTTCCTACCTTTATTCTAAAAATAGGGGTTGGACTACTCTGTGGCCCCACCTATGGGTGGGTCAGGGCAGAGGGGTGGCTACACCCCTTTCCTTTGTCCAGTTCGCGCCAAAGCAGGGGCTGCAAGCCCCTGATCCGGTTTGAACTGGGGTATGCACAGGGACACCAAATGTGCCCCCAGTGCAGGACTTCAAAGCACCCGAAAGTGCTCCCGCCCAGCCCCAATACACATTATCCTGTCTGGGGAGGTGGTCACACCTCCCTGGGACAGGAAACCTATTGTCCAGGCCTCCCCTGCCGGAGTTTCGTCCAGCAGCAGGAGGCCAGACTCGTGTCTGTGGCAGCAGCATCCATTTTGTGATGCCAGGGCTCTGGAAAGAAGTTACCGGACTAGTCAGAGTTAACATGTCTTTCCTCTAGAAGGGTGGAATGCTACCCCCGCCGCCAGGATTGGCGGGGGGTAGTATTCCAAGATGTTTGACACCAAACACGACATGTTTAGGTGCAGCCATTCCAAAGTTAGCATTTTACCGCGAGGATATAATGCGCTTAAGAGTATATGGTCAGGCTGCACTACAAACAGCATCAGAGATGGTCTCCGAACGCTGCAGAGGGGCCCTGCTCATGCAGGGGCACCCTCTCACATAGGAACCACGCACTCTGCCTTTAGGATTGATAAGGCCTGCCTTAGGAGTGACTTATAGGTTTATATGTGTGTATGTATCTCGTGACATAGGTAACCTATATCACAGTAAGGGGTGCATGCACCACCTTACCCAGGCTGCAGTAGCAGACCTGTGGTGTCAGTTTGGATGGCCTTCCAGGGGTGGCATAATACATGCTGCAGCCCCTGGCAGGCCTCTGAGGTACCTATGCCCTTGGTACATAGTATACCATATACTAGGGACTTATAAGGGCACTCCAGATCCCAATCAGTGATGTGCCTAAGGCACATGGAAACCATTTTAGAGAGGAAGCAGCTAGGCTGGGGTTCTGATTAGCAGGGCCCCAGCCAGACTAATGTCGAAAAACAGTGAAGCATCAGCAAAAAGTGGGGGTACCCATGTGAAGCAGATCCTACTCTCCTACACAACCCCCCCAAACGTAGGGACATTAAACTAACCTTGCCCAGTTAAGTCTTCATGTTCTAAGTGGAAATACCTAGAGAGTCCATCTGCATTCGCATGGTTACTCCCAGGCCTATGTTCCACTGTAAAGTCCATCCCCTGTAGGGAAATGGACCACCTAAGCAGTTTGGGGTTTTCACCCTTCATTTGTTTTAGCCATAAGAGGGGCTTATGGTCTGTCTGAACCAGGAAGTGTGTACCAAACAAGTATGGCCTCAACTTCTTCAGAGCCCAGACCACAGCAAAGGCCTCCCTCTCTATGGCTGACCAACGTTTCTCTCTAGGGGCTGATCCTGACCTTCTTCATTCAATTGTGACAGTACAGCCCCTACCCCCAATTCAGATGCATCTGTTTGAACAATGAACTTCTTGGAGTAATCAGGACTCTGCAGAATTGGAGCAGTGCACATGGCCTGCTTGAGGTCATCAAATGCCTTTTGACAGCTAACTGTCCACTGAACCTTTTTGGGCATTTTCTTAGAAGTTAAGTCATTCAAGGGTGTCACTATTGATCCATACCCCTTGACAAATCTCCTACAGTACCCAGTCAGGCCTAAGAAGGCTCTCACCTGAGTCTGGGTAGAGGGAGCAGTCCAGTCCATGATGGTCTGGATCTTGCTCTGCAAAGGTTGAACCTGGCCTCCACCCACAAGGTGGCCCAGGTACACAACCTGACTCTGCCCTATCTGGCACTTAGTGGCCTTGATAGTCAGGCCTGCCTTTTGCAGGGCCTGTAAAACATTCCTGAGGTGGACCAGGTGATCCTCCCAGGTGGAGCTAAAGACAGCAATATCATCTAGATAAGCTGCACTATAGGCTTCCAGTCCTGTGAGAACTGTATTCACCAACCTCTGGAAAGTGGCAGGTGCATTTTTCAGACCAAAGGGCATTACCACAAATTGATAATGCCCACTAGGGGTTGAAAATGCTGTTTTGGGCTTTGCAGTATCAGCTAGTCTGATCTGCCAGTAGCCAGCTGTTAGGTCAAATGTGCTGAGATATTTGGCAGAGGCCAAAGTGTCTATGAGCTCATCTGCCCTGGGTATTGGATGGGCATCAGTCCTAGTGACTGCATTGAGACCCCTGTAGTCTACACAAAACCTCATCTCTCTTTTTCCACCACTGGTGTGAGGTTTCGGTACTAGGACTACTGGACTAGCCCAAGGGCTATCTGAGGGTTCAATTACTCCCAACTCCAACATTTTCTGGACTTCAGTCCTGATACAGTCCCTGACATGGTCAGGTTGCCTATAAATCTTGTTTTTAATAGGCAGACTGTCCCCAGTGTCCACTTCATGAGTGCACCAGGTGGTCTGACTGGGTGTCAGTGAAAACATATGTCGAAACTGATTGAGGACTTGCCTGCAATCAGTTTGTTGCTGGGTAGTGAGGCTGCCTGCCAAGGCTACACCATCAACTGACCCATCGTCAGGGTTCTGTGAGAGCAGGTCAGGGAGTGGGTCACTCTCTTCCTCCTGCCCTTCATCAGTAGCCATGAGCAAGCCCATGTCTGCCCTGTCCACATATGGTTTTAACCTGTTGACATGGAGAACCCTGTGGGGACTCCTGGGTGTTCCTAGGTCCACTAAATAAGTGACCTCACCCTTCTGCTCAACAATAGTGTGGGGTCCACTCCATTTATTTGGAGAGCTGCTGGGGCCACTGGCTCCAACACCCACACCTTCTGTCCTGGCTGGTAAACAGTCAGAACAGCCTTTTGGTCATGCCAGGCCTTCTGAAGTTCCTGGCTAGCCTCAAGGTTTTTGGTTGCCTTTTTCATGTACTCAGCCATCCTGGAGCGGAGACCAAGTACATAGTCCACTATATCTTGCTTTGGGGGCTTGAGAGGTAACTCCCATCCTTCCTTCACCAAGCACAGTGGACCCCTCACAGGGTGGCCAAACAGAAGTTCAAAAGGGCTGTAACCAACCCCTTCTGAGGCACCTCCCTATATGCGAATAAAAGGCAGGGCAAGAGTATGTCCCATCTACGCCTAAGCTTTTCTGGGAGCCCTTTAATCATGCCCTTCAAGGTTTTGTTGAATCTCTCAACTAAACCATTGCATTGTGGGTGATAGGGTGTGGTGAACTTATAAGTCACTCCACACTCCTTCCACATTGCTTTCAAGTACCCAGACATGAAGTTAGCACCCCTGTCTGATACTACCTCCTTAGGAAAGCCCACTCTTGAGAAGATTCCCAGGAGGGCCCTTGCCACCACAGGTGCTGTAGTGGTCCTGAGGGGAATAGCTTCTGGGTACCTGGTGGCATGATCCACTACCACCAGGATAAACCTGTGCCCAGAGGCTGTTTGGGGATCCATGGGACCAACAATGTCAATCCCTACCCTTTCAAAGGGCACCCCCACCACAGGTAGTGGTATCAGGGGGCCTTTGTAGTGCCACCTGCTTTGCCACTGGCTTGGCAGGTTACACAGGAGCGACAAAACTCCTTACTGTCTTCAGACATGTGGGGCCAGTGAAAGTGAGGGACAATTCTGTCCCAAGTCTTGTTCTGGCCCAGGTGACCTGCTAAGGGAATATCATGGGCTAGGGTCAATAGGAAGCCCCTGAACTTCAAAGGTATTACCAACCTCCTGGTAGCACCAGGCTTGGGGTCTCTACTCTCTGAGTACAGGAGTCCATCATCCCAATACACTGTATGGGGACCACTAGCTTTCCCAGCAGCCTCAGCAGCAGCTTGCTGTCTGAGGGGTTCAAGGGAGGGGCAGCTCTGCTGCTCCTGGCTCAGATCTGCCCTAGAAGGTCCCCCTGTCCCCAAGAACTCAACCTGGTCAGGTTCAAGTTCCTCTGGGACAGTTCCTTCTTCAGGGCTGAGATCATCCCCCTCAAGGGACTGATCTTCCTCCTGAGCCAAGGGGAAGGCACTGCCTTAACCCTACTACTCCTCCTCTTGGAAGGCACTTGGTCCATTCTTCCAGAATCCAAGGCCTGTTCAGTGTTAGACATATTGGCTTGTGACCTGGTCACAGCAAACACATCTGCAGGGATCCCCAGCATTTCTGCATGGGTCCTGAGCTCCACTTCTGCCCAAGCAGAAGTCTCTAAGTCATTGCCAAGCAAGCATTCGACTGGTAGGTTTGCACTTACCACAACCTTCTTAAGGCCAGTTACCCCTCCCCAGGAGAAGTTAACAACTGCCAGAGTATGGTCTGTTCTGACATTGCTAGCATTGGTCACTTGGTACATTTCACCAAGCATAACTTGCCCAGGTAGCACAAGGTCTTGTGTCACCATTGTGACACTTGCCCCTGTGTCCCTAAATGCCAAAGCCTCACGTCCATTAATTAAAGGCTGTTGTCTGTACTTGCCCAGATTACTGGGACTCACAGTGGAGGTCACATCCATGCCTCCATCACAGACTAACACAGCCTGAGTCAGTTCTCTGACTAAGTCAGAGCCCAACTCAGTTCCCAGGGTGAACCCTACTAAACCCTTTGCTGGAGCACTTCCACCAACTGTACTAGGGGGAACAGGTGCCTTAGGGGCATTGGTGGGTGCTGGACTGGAGTCTTTGGACTTGGTGCAATCACTGGTCCAGTGGGTCTTTTGCTTACAGACCTTGCACCATGGTTTTCTTTGGCCTTTCCCTTTGGTAGACTGTGAATCCCCACCAGAAGAAGATTTTTGGGGGCCTGATGAAGACTTTTGATCTTTACCCTTCTCCCCACCCTTGTCAGAGTTCTTAGCATCTTGCTTCTTGGTTTCCCCACCTTGGTTCTGTACCTTCTGCTTCACCCTGGTCCTGACCCATTTGTCTGCCTTCATTCCCAATTCTTGGGGAGAGGTCAGATCAGAGTCTACCAGGTATTGATGCAACAGCTGATTTTGACAGTTATTAAGAATCTGCTCCCTCATTATCAGATTGTACAATCCTGAGAAGTCACACACCTTACTGCCCATCAACCAGCCTTCCAGAGCCTTGGCAGAACAATCCACATAGTCTACCCAGTCTTGAGTCTGTGCTTTTTGGGTGTCTCTGAACTTCAACCTGTACTGTTCAGTGGTTAGGCCAAACCCATCAATAAGAGCACTCTTCAAGACCTTGTAATTATCAGCATCCTCCTCTCTAACAGTGAGGAGCTTATCTCTACCTTTGTCAGCAAAGGAGAGCCACAAGATTGCTGCCCACTGCTCCTGAGGGACCTTCTGTACTTTACAGGCCCTCTCTAAAGCAGTTATCCATTTGTGGATATCATCCCCACTCTGGTAGGGAGGGACAATCTTGCTCAGGTTCCTATGGTCATAGGACCTTTCCCTGTCTCTAGGGACATGGCTGCCACCATGGGACTCTAGTCCCAACTTTCTTCTCTCTAAGGAGATCTAGGGATTCCCTATCTAAAGCCAATTGCTTTTTTCTGAGTTCCAGCTGAGTTTCCTCATACTGGACCAGCCTCTTTCTTCTCTCATGAGAGGATTCCCTCCTATGAGATGAGACAGAGCTCCCTATGGAGGTGCCAGAGTGGTTAGACTCCTGAGAAGGAGACCTAGACCTTCTGGGCACACTCTTAATCCTTCCTGGGGGACAAAGAGGGCATCATCTTGATCATCCTCATCATCATCCACAGGAGGGATTTGGTTTTCCAGGTCAGGGTCATTGTCACCCTCCTGGCCAGTTTAAGAGGGGGGCTGGGGGTACTGGTACCCCTAGCGTCCTCCTCTTCTCCTGCCCCACCCTCAGCTCCTACCCCTTCAGTCCCTACAGGCTTACTAAGGTCATAAGCCACCAACAACTCCTTGAGGTGTTGGGTGGTGGGGCTTTGGCCTGTCCTTATTTTTCTCAAGTTACATAAAGCTCTCAATTCCAAGAATGGGAGTGTATCATACTTGGAGGGTGGAAGCTCAATGGCTTCCTGCAAGGATTCTTTGGATCCTGCCCTTAAAGACATTACTAGTGTGGTGTGGTGTATGCACTACCTACTCTAGTGTGGCCTACTAAACTCTCTTGAGTTGTAGAAAGGGTTGTGCTATCCCTTAACACACAACTCTAAGTTCAGTAGAACTTACTGTTATTCTAAGCTTAAATTATATGTACCTTAGGTACCTTTAGTGGTTTTCAGTTGATCAATTCAATTGAGATTATCTGGTAAAACAATAGCAAGCTGGAATCCCACCGCTGCCACCAATGTGAGAAGTTGGCCTGGCATATGCTGTCCACTAATTATAGTGGGGCACCTTGCACCAGTCCAAACAACCCCTTATTGGAGATAGGTTAAAGACAACCTTATTGAAAGCTATCTTAGTGGTAGCTATGGAGAGCAGCCTTCAGGCTAAGTCTTGAAGGAATGTAAAGCAGCTTGTTTTACCAGTCTATAATCTCTTGAGTGACCAAATGAAAGAGCACCACACCAGGTATATATTCAAAATATATGTATTTATTACTAAACACACCCCTCTAGTCTCTTTATGAGGCTAGAGTTCGAAGTACATAAGTTATAAGATCTTAAATCACAGTAATAGCACAAATACACGTTTGGGCCCTAGGGGCGTACCAAACCATATACCAATAAAGTGGTATGCGAACCACGACTGAACTAGACACTAGGCCTAGAGCCTCTAGAAGTGCTTGGACCACAAGGAACCACCCAAGGTAGTGACACAGGGGACCCACGGGAGACGCGTGCAGTGTAAATACACAACCGCGATACGCCGTTAACTTCTATGGAGAAAGTCGGGATCGGGAAAATAGAGGAAAGGGACACTTAAAAGAGGACTAGGACAAAACCCTTTGAGATCTAGGACTTTGAAGAGTCTCTACCCAAGGGAGCACCGGAGTACTCGTGTTACCTCACCCAGGGAAGCCGGGTGCATAGGTGCCTTTCGGGGTCGGGTTTCGTCGTCGATTCGAATGGCGATCTGCTGCAAAGTGCTGCTGGCGGCCAAGAGAAAAGTGTCCGGGTGGATCCAAGAGTGGATCGGAGTTCTGGTGAACCTGAAAGCAGAGGGGACTGAGTCTGGGTCACTAGCCAGTGACCAGGAAGGCGATGGACAGATGCCCACCGATGTCGAGTGCTTCAGGTGCGTTGACGGTCGTCTTGACTCTTCAGCCACGAGGTCCGGGAGGCATTGTCGGCGACCAGGAGCAGGATTCGGGCTGGTACACGATGTCTGTCGAGTGCTGAGGTGTCGGCGACCGGATTGGACCCAACAAGCCTTGGCAACGGCAAGTCTCGATTAAGATGTAGATCGTCGATGGTGCAGACCAGCAAGGTCTGTGGAACTCACCCAGCAAGGGTAAGTGAGGGCAGGCCTGGAGCAACCAGGATGCCAAGTAAGAAAAGGATTGGCCTTCGTTAAGGGCTACTAGCTAACGGGCTAGCGACCGCAAAGGAGCCTTGTGACGCCGCACGTGGAGCTGGCTTACAGGACACTCGTGGAGTGGGGGCCAGTGATCTTCGGTGCAGGTGGTGCTGGAGGCTAGGGCTACTCGGAGCCCAAAGCACGACTTCTTGGGAGACCCAGAAGATGATGCACTTGCAAATGTGCTCGGTGTCCAGGGGTCACGGTCTCAAGTCACCCACGATAGCCACGGGCCTCAGCTTTGCTGGGGACTCAGGGTAGCCTCGGGGAAGTCTGAGAATCCACCTCTGGTGATGTGATGACTTCGGCGTCCGACGGGAGCTTCAGAAATGCGAACCGGACAGATGCTTCTTTGGTGCCTGCCAAGCAGGGGAGTCACTCCTTGACCCCAAGGGAGATTCTTCAGTCCTCTAATCTTGTCGTAGAGCGTCGAAGGTCCAGGATTCAGTTTCAGAGTTTCGTCCAGGTATAATCTAAAGTCCTAAGGACTGGGTTCCTACCTTTATTCTAAAAATAGGGGTTGGACTACTCTGTGGCCCCACCTATGGGTGGGTCAGGGCAGAGGGGTGGCTACACCCCTTTCCTTTGTCCAGTTCGCACCAAAGCAGGGGCTGCAAGCCCCTGATCCGGTTTGAACTGGGGTATGCACAGGGACACCAAATGTGCCCCCATTGCAGGACTTCAAAGCACCCGAAAGCGCTCCCGCCCAGCCCCAATACACATTATCCTGTCTGGGGAGGTGGTCACACCTCCCTGGGACAGGAAACCTATTGTCCAGGCCTCCCCTGCCGGAGTTTCGTCCAGCAGCAGGAGGCCAGACTCGTGTCTGTGGCAGCAGCATCCATTTTGTGATGCGAGGGCTCTGGAAAGAAGTTACCGGACTAGTCAGAGTTAACATGTCTTTCCCTCTAGAAGGGTGGAATGCTACCTCCGCCGCCAGGATTGGCGGGGGTAGTATTCCAAGATGTTTGACACCAAACACGACATGTTTAGGTGCAGCCATTCCAAAGTTAGCATTTTACCGCGAGGATATAATGCGCTTAAGAGTATATGGTCAGGCTGCACTACAAACAGCATCAGAGATGGTCTCTGAACGCTGCAGAGGGGCCCTGCTCATGCAGGGGCACCCTCTCACATAGGAACCACGCACTCTGCCTTTAGGATTGATAAGGCCTGCCTTAGGAGTGACTTATAGGTTTATATGTGTGTATGTATCTCGTGATATAGGTAACCTATATCACAGTAAGGGGTGCATGCACCACCTTACCCAGGCTGCAGTAGCAGACCTGTGGTGTCAGTTTGGATGGCCTTCCAGGGGTGGCATAATACATGCTGCAGCCCCTGGCAGGCCTCTGAGGTACCTATGCCCTTGGTACATAGTATACCATATACTAGGGACTTATAAGGGCACTCCAGATCCCAATCAGTGATGTGCCTAAGGCACATGGAAACCATTTTAGAGAGGAAGCAGCTAGGCTGGGGTTCTGATTAGCAGGGCCCCAGCCAGACTAATGTCGAAAAACAGTGAAGCATCAGCAAAAAGTGGGGGTACCCATGTGAAGCAGATCCTACTCTCCTACAGGTGTCCCATCTTTTATGTTACAGGATCTCGTGCTAAGTTCCTACCTGTACCAGTAATTACTGGTTGTGCGCTACATTTATTATTTGCATTTACTTACCTGATCTGATGATTTGTGACGGTGGCCCCATTGGCCCTGTCATGTGTAAATAGTCCCCTGTGAATGTGGCCTAGTGCCAGTTGGCACACTGTATATTATGTGATTATGTTTCTAAGGTATTTATGACAATACAAAGGCTATTTTTTATATAACCTTGTGTGGAGTTCCTTTTGTGGTGTGCCTAGTGTGTTGCTGCTGTGAGAGTGTGTTGCGCAAATGCTTTACACATTGCCTCCGGGATAAGCCTGACTGCTCGTGCCAAGCTACCAAGGGGGTGAGCAGGGGTTATCTTGGGTGTGTAACTCCCTCGCCCTGACTAGAGTGGTGGTCTCTGCCTGGCTTTGGCGCAAGCCTTAGCCAACCAGAGATCCCATTTCTAACAGCCTGTACTAATTATTGCTGAATGATTGATCAGTGTGGATTTAGATCGGCAGGTGGAACATGCCACATGCATATATTCATTCCCTAAATTAAAACTTTAATAAAGACTGTCACTCTCTACCTCATTTGAGGCATCTTTTTGTGTGAAGAGTTAAATGGAATGTAACTGTGTGTTATTTTTATAGCCACTCTGACCAAACTCTAAAGTTTTACATCATATTTACTGTTTGCCTTACTTAGTATAAGACCATTCTCTATAGAATGAAATGCTACAAAGAATTGACGAAAATAGATTGACCTTTCAAATGCGCTTATTGCAATATTTATTAGAAATGCAAACGTTCACTGTTGATCTGGTATCGTCAATGTAGTTTTAAAACAACAATGAAGATGTAGCAAAGTAAGAATATTGGTCTAAGGTGTGTTAATAGATATTGTAGGCGCAAAGCGGGATCAGTGAAGAGTGGATAGACTTCAATAACTTACAAGTTACCAGTGAGATTTTGAAATTACCAAAGTCCACTTGATGCTAAATAAAAAAATCCATAAAAAACCAACTGCATTATTTTAGCAGTTGGAAGTGTGAGCCCCAACATAGAGGGCCATTGTATTCCAAATGATCACTACTGTTTTGGTCCATTGGCAAAAAAGCTAAGTGCTCACTACCTAAGGTGTAATCTGCATGTCACAGGTGTCCTGTTATAATCTGTTTCCCATTATAACCTGTTTTAACAGTTAGGACACAGGTTGGAATCCTGTCAGGCCATCTTTCTGAAGTCAATATTATTGGTACTCTACAGTCTTGTGGTAAGAGTATCCTTTGCTAAAGCAGAAATCGACAATTAATTTTTTCATCAGTATGGTTTAATTAGCTATTTTTATTGTTATTGATTTTATTTAGTCTATGGCTGTATGGATAAATACCTATAAGGTCACAAAGGCGAGACCGATTGCATTGCAAATGCTTGTTCTGATGAGCAGGCATCATTCCACACACCCAACAGTCTGTAATGTTCGTAGCATTATGTGTGTGGTGCAACATCTGGATAAACGTGTTGTTCAGATAGGACTGTCTATGCTTCTGCTCATGATAAGGGAGAGTAAAGTAGTGGTGTTCAATAGGTGCTGGAGTAGTAGCAGTAAGTATTCGTCGAACAGGAGCCACTTCCTCTACAACCCAAGTTATTACTGCCATAATGATCACACTGACAGTAAACCCAACAATGCACATAATTTTCTTATCGCAGATTCTCGCAGCAGTCGATGTCTCTTTCATAGGCATGGTCATCTTGATGCTGAAACAACAAAGCAGATGGAGCTCTAAAGTCCTGGGCAGCCGTTGGTTTCTTCACTGAGGGTTAAGATGGGTGTCACTAAGCAAAAGATCCCCCCCTCTTTAGCTCAGTCTCTCACTAACCCAGGACGGTTGCTCAACCAGTCTCTTTCAGCAATGCAGTTTCTCTCCGGGGTCGCAGCTGATATCAAGATGTACCAGGGATCGTGTGGTCCGGGAAGACTTCCTCAGGTTCCTCAGGTGACGTGGTTTGGCCTCTCTCGGTGTCCAGAATCTGTCGATAGTCGATGAGCGCAGCAGGTTCCACCAGGGCAGATGGCACTCTTTTGCAGTGGGTAGAATGGACCCAATTCCTCCGATTGGTCACTCGGACTGCAGTTCTCGTTGTCAAAAGCACCTGCTCAGGACCTCTCCATCTGGGCTCTAGGCTGTTCGACCTCTGGAAGACCTTGACCATGACGTGGTCACCGGGCCGAAGATCATGACCATCACCCTGCGACCTGTCAGGAAGAGCTTCTCGAACCTGTTGATGAATAGAAAGCAAGCTGTCAGTCAACTGTGACAGGTAGTCACTCATCAAGACACAAGGTACATCATGTATGGGGCGTGGCTTAGGAATTCCCCAAATATTCATAGGCCTTCCAAATACCACCTCATACGGTGTAAGGCCAAATCGTGTATGTGGCACTGATCTAATGGACAGCAATGCCAAGGGTAGTGCATCAGGCCATTTCAGAGATGTGTAAGCCTGGATTTTAGCCAACTTAAGTTTGAGGGTAGAATTGTATCGTTCCACTAGCCCTGCTGATTGTGGGTGGAAGGCAGCATGAAACTTCTGCTTAATTCCCAATCCTTTCAAGACATACTCAACAACTTGCCCAATGAAATGGGGTCCGTTGTCACTCCACAAAAGTTTGCAAACACCAAATCTAGGGAAGAACTCCTTTAAAAGCACCTTTGCTGTAGTAAGAGCTGTATTATCTTTTGTAGGGTATGCCTCTATCCACTTACTAAAGGCACATACCACCACTAGAACATACTTTAGATTATTACAGCGTTGAAGCTGGATGTAATCCATTTGCAGAACCTCAAAAGGTGCAGTTGGTGTAGCAAACCCTCCTGTCGGAGTTCGTGTCCCTTTTCCAGGATTGTACTGAAGACAAATCAAGCAGGACTGCACTATCTTTTTAGCTGTGCCTGCAATTTCTGGATGCTCCCAAACTTGCGTAAGCAACTTCGTTATTGAGGATGCTCCAACATGTGCCGGCCCATGTGCCATATGAATCATAGGATGTAAATAGGCTGTGGGCAGTCTCCATTTAGTCATGTCTTTATTCCTCCAACAGCCCTCATCATCCAATGTTCCCTCCCTAGACCATTGCTCAAATTCTTCTGCAGAGGCAGATCGCTGCATATCAAGCACTTCCTGCCTAGCATCATGCCAACGTTCAGCCTGTGACTTCACCACATACATAGATGTGGTGCTTCGCTGCATTTCAGTTTCGCGGGCTATGCGATCTGCGAAGGCATTACCCTGTCCTATTTTATCAGTCACTTTCTTGTGTGCGCTACACTTAACAATCGCTATTTTCTTCGGATATGTCAAAGCAGTCAGGAGATTATGCACCAATTCTCCATGCACTATTTGCGTCCCATGTGATGTAAGAAAGCCTCTTTCCTTCCAGAGTAAACCAAAATTGTGAGCCACTCCAAAGGCATAGCAGCTATCGGTATAGATGTTGACAGACAAGTCAGTACTAAGTTCACACTCCCTCGTCAATGCTATCAGCTCAGCTGCCTGAGCTGACTTCTGTGGAATGCGAGCTGTCTGAAGCGTTGTGATTGCATATGCAGCTGATGTCGTGCCATCTGGTAATCGCAAACAAGACCCATCAACCCATAATTCTCCATCAACATTTGAGAGGGGCGTATCTTGTAGGTCAACATGACCCTTTGTCTGTTCCTCAGTAAGGAATATACAGTCATGAGACTCTTGTGACTGGGATTGAGTAGCTGGATACAGCAACAGAGTAGCTGGATTAAGAGTTGAACATCTTTTCAAAGTGATATGAGGGGCCAGAAGTGCCAATTCATATCCTGTCAAACGAGCACTAGTTAAATGCTGCGTTTTGGTTTGGTTCAAAAGGGCATCAACAGCATGGGGTACTAACACAAGCAATCTATGTGACAAGACTATCCCTTCACTCTGACGTATGGACACAGCTGCCGCTGCAACAGAACGAAAACACCCAGGCAACGCACGAGCGACTGGTTCGAGGACAGCTGAAAAATATGCACAAGGACGCTGCTTATCACCGTGTGTCTGTACTAAAACTGAGAGTGCACAACCATCCCTCTCGTGTACATAGAGTGTGAAAGCCTTAGTGTAGTCTGGAGTACCTAATACTGGTGCAGAACATAGAGCTTGACGCAACTGTTGGAAAGCATTCTGACATTCAGTAGTCCATGGAAGGGGCATTGGAGTGTCTTTAGTCAGGAGGGCCAACAAGGGTTTAACAATATATGAGAAGCTAGGAATCCATTGCCTACAAAAAGAAGTAAGACCAATGAATGCACGAACATCTTTCTGTGTACTGGGCACAGGCGTGTCTAAGATAACTTGAATACGATCTGTTGTGAGTGCACATCCCTCCTTAGACAGGAGGTGACCTAAATAGGTAACCTGCTGTCTACAATATTGCAATTTCTTCAGAGAAACCTTGTGATGGTGTGATGCAAGAAATGAAAGCAATGACAGTGTTCCTTCTTCACACTGTTCAGAGGTATCAGCTGCCAACAAGATGTCATCAACATATTGTATGAGAGCCACCCCTGTTGGCACAGGGAAAGAATCAAGCTGTATTTTCAATGCTTGGCTGTAAATACTAGGACTCTCTGTATACCCCTGTGGAGCTCTACAAAATCTGAAGGATCGATTATTCAAAGTGAAGCCGAACAAATATCGGCTATCAGGATGAATAGGGATCGAAAAGAAAGCATTCTTCAAATCAATCACAGAGAATCTAGTCGCAGTAGGAGGAACAATGGTAAGGAGTGTCGTGATGTCAGAGACTACCGGGTATTGGGGCACTACGATCTTATTAACCTCTCGCAAATCAATGATAAACCTGTATATTTTAGTATCGGTGTCTTTCTTCAAGATGGGAAGGATAGGACTATTGCATATATTGTAAGGGACTTCTTCCACTACTCCTACTTCAATCAAATCTTGAACAATACGTATTAGTGCCTCTTCACCTTCTCGAGAAATTTTATATTGAGGCAGTCGAGGCAATGAAGCACCCTCCTTCATTTGAATATGAACTGGTGGGATAACCATTTGCCCAACATCGGTATCTGACGAAGCCCACAAAGTACTAGGGAGTGATGCCAAAGCAATATCTTCTCTAATGAGATAAGACTTCTCAACCATGGGATAGTTATCATTCATAATGACACGCACGCCTTCTGGGGAACAACGTATCGTAGCTCGGAAATGCTTGAGCATATCAAGACCCACAATATTGTCCGGCGTGTTAGGGGAAAGCAAAAATGGACATGCAGCAGAGAATTTATCAACGTAAAATGCAAGTGGTTGTGACAGTGGGCTAAGGGATGGTGTCCCATCGAATCCTATCGATGTGATTGTTAAGCCAGACAGGGGAGCCCTTGGAACCAATTGTTTGGACAGGGCGCTACGAGTAGCTCCTGTGTCAACCAAAAACCGATCAGTGGAACCCAAAACATGTGCGTTAACATAGGGACCCTTCTGATCTACTGGGACTTCAACTGATTCCTTACCCCATCCTAGGCATTCCTATGCATAAGCAGAATCCTTCAAATCAGCAGGTGAATAATCAGACATTTGATATTGGTTTCGTCTATCAAAAGTATTAGAAGAATTCTGAGTATGCTTGACTGCCTCAAACCTAGTGCGATCATCCATACCTCCCCTATGTCCTGAATTCCCCGGGCGGCTTCTCATTTGTCCTCGACCACGCTGATACTGCTGAGTACGCAAATGTGGACATTCAACAGCCCAATGTCCAATCTCCTTACAATAAGCGCACTGATCAGAAGATAAAGTAGCTCGGGGAAAAGAGGGTGCACCAGGGCGATACATTGCACGTCCGCCTCTGCCACCACCTCTATAGGGTGGACCATAAACCTGAGCTAACATAACCTTCATTTTTAAATCCTTAGCCTTTTTATCCTCGTTGCCCTTAGCTTCCAATTCCTGACGTTCATAATACTGAGCCATAGTCAAAAGAGAGACTGGGGAAGACGTAGTCCATGAACTCTCGCTGGCCTTTAGGCGACTAGCTATTCCTGGCAACATGTTCGCGACAAATTTATCGACAAACAGATGCCTGCCCGTGTCATCTGTCAATGACTGGCCACTAAAGTCGTGGAATGTCTCCTCAAAACATGTAAAGAAGTCAGAGACCGATTCATCTGCCTTTTGCTTACAGGATGCTAACATAGTCCAGTCTATCTTTTTAGGAGGAATGAGAGTTTTCAATTTAACTATTATAGCCTTTGGAAGGTCTAAAATTTCTTGTTGCGGTTTCTGTGCGGGTTCCCTTTCTGCATCTATCCTCTCTAGTTCCTTCCAAAGATGTCCAAAAGCTGCATGATCATCTACTTTACGAATAGACCTTGCACATATCAGGGGGTAGGATAAGCCCAAAAAACATATCAATATCAGACAAAGTCATAGTACAAGAACTAATAGCTCCTTCAACTTCTTCATAAAAAGCAGCCGGATTTTTCTGCGGATCAGGCAAAGCAGCTTTAAGAGCCATAACATCCGCTCTACTCCAAGGAGTGTAGACCCAATTATAAATAAAATATCCCTTCGCATCAGTTGAATCTTTATCGTCATTCGTGCCCGCACCCCTAGGAGGGACATACAAAGGCGCAGCTTCACGCATTGGTTTCCCATGAACTACAATATCCTTATCTGTCCCAGGATCGTCATCCTGTGGCATGGGGGTCCGAACTGTTTGTTCAGCTGTAGTAGCTGCCCTTTTCTCCTTTCGCAAACGGAATGCATCAGCTCGCAGTTTAACCACGCATCTAATTAAGTCAGCCACCTGGGAAGGGAGAAAAAGACCGTCACTCAGCTGTTTATGATCATTTTTTATATTAACAGGCTCTAATTCTTTGGAATGTTTCCAGAACCTTTCAATTACTTCTCCAGTAAACGACTCTGTAAAATATAACTGCTCTGCCTCCGGCCATTGCTGAACTTGCGCTATAAGATCTGGAGCAGAAGTGTCACCACAAGCTGCTTTTCGGGCAGTAGATCTAAGAGTGGCCGCACGATCAGCCGTCATAAAAGAGCGAGTCTGTCGTTTAGTGTCCGATCCTGACTTTTCCTGACCTGAGAGAGAGATGTCATCCTCAGAATCAATCTTGGGGCAGAGGGAAAAGTATAAGGAGGCGGAGAGCGATCTAATAGAATTGAATCGTCCTGTGGTTTATTAAGTAGAGGATAAAGGGGGCGCCGGACAGGGTATTGGCCATTTACCTGTAAACGACGCTCTCTATCCTCTCTCTCTTTTATTTCCTTCATTTCTTTATTTTTCAGCTCCAGCGCTTTCGCATAGATATTTTTGCGCTGTTCTTTTTCTGCTAAAGCTTGCTCTCTTCTCACTCGTTCACGCACTTCTTTCTCCCACATTCGTACACAGTCAAACATATCTTGTCTGCTTTTGCGCTTAAACATACATTGTTCCACATACTGAATTTTTCTAAGATCAAATGACCCATTTATAGGCCATCGCAACTCAGGATCCTTGCTGGTATATTTATTCCATAGTGCACTATACATTATAGAAGAAATAGCGTTTTTAATGTACATATCCCTATTTGGTGTCCCCTCAGGGAGAGCCGGCTGATTCTGTTCTAGATCCATATTGGTACCTCCAAGAAAGCAACACATTCTACGAAGTGTGCTTGAAACAGGCATGCCAAGAATATTGTAGCATATACAATATTATTCGCCATGTGACACTTAACACAATGTGTGCCGTTCAAGTTTTCAAAGTTTAGAGAAAAATCTCCTCATTACCTGCCTATATAAATTGCAATTTATATATATCCAAACAAATCCAAGATTTTGGCCAAACAAACAAGAAGTGTCGCATCAAACGACCTTACCAAGCAAAAGTCTCCAGCCTCCAACTGCCAAGTTCAGAATCGACCAAATGGTCTCTGCGCGACGAACGCCAGAAGGGATCTCAGTCGAGGACCGGCACCACCTGGAGGGTCAAATCGGGAAAATCGGAAAAGCACCTCGGCCTGCTAAGACACAGGTCTCCTCATGCAGTGATCATCCGTAGCGAGATTCCAATCCTCTGTCAAGACCACTCCGTCGGGCATCCGAGTCGCCGATGAGCCACACGTGACGGGCGCCAATTTGTAGAAGTAGACCTCACCAAGGCCTACCGGTGCTAGGGGTTCGCCCTTCTTTGCGCACTAGTCCTCAGACCAATAAATAGAGATTGGCACAGAAGCTGGAATATCAAAACAACAGTTTATTAAACCTCATGAGTGGAACTACATCTATACAAAACCCTCAGGCAGTGTATGAGGTAGCACAAGGAACACAGAAACTGTGAGTCTTTTGTACCCACTCAAGAGCTCAAAAGGAGGCGGTACAAACACACAAGAATAGCTATTCACATGTATGGACATACAGAAAATGCTCAGTCAACAAAGTAGGAGGAGAATGAAGTTGCTTACATCAGTTAGAGCAGCCTGATATTTACAGACTAAGACAGGTGCATGAGCAGCTACAGACTTTTCTGAGCATGTGCAGTGTTACAGGAGCTAATTATAGATAGTTATTCTAGTAAAGCACAAGGGTAGGCAACAGCGAAGACGGAAGGAGCACATGGCGAGCACATGGTCAACTAAAATGGCTGCCAAAAACAAAATGGCTTCAGCTCATGCTAACAGTGATCTCTGCCAAACTTCCACAGACCCGCTATGCCTTTAGTGAGTCGTGGTTACTGCCAGCACCCCCCACTCTAGATATTGTTCTAGCGCCCCTGGCGCTGCCACTGCGTGTTTACTAACTTTCGCTGGCGGCAGGCAGCCTGGGCATGGGGACATGCCCTGCACTTACAACTACGCGCTTGCCCTCTGCTGCAGAGTTGCGTCACTTGGCCCTTGAGCACATGTGAGAATAGAAACGTATAAAACTGCCTTGGACCAGGACTCTGCTGTTACCAGTCTGACTGACTCCTGTAGGCGGAACTAACAGCACCCTAGACTTGCAAAGTGCATTGATGGCTGACTCAGCAGAATGTTATCAAATATACACAAGTGAATTTCCTCCAAGTGAAAGCATGAGTTAGAAACAGAAAGAAAATAATCGGTGATCTCAAACCTGGATCTAGTGAGGGAATTTGTTTGAACTTCTAACCCATGCCTAACTATGGCAATGTTGTACCCAACCCCCCCCCCCTTGGGGGTGTTTGATAAATTGACAGTACTTTTGCCCTTAGGTTTTGTCTACCACCCTTCATTAATCTGCACTGTGGACAGATTTGTGGTGTGCTCCAGGTCCTCCTTGACGATCAGCATTGATTAATTAACTTTTGCAGGCCATTTGCAGTTCTGGAGATCAAGGCTGAATGTTTATGTACACACCAATAAGAAAATGCCTTTGGAGCCTAGCCTTGGACGATCCTACACACTCTCCTTGTTATGTCATGTTACATTGATTTGTATAGCACACTAATTACCCGAGAGGGTATTCAGGGCAGGTGTGTAGTCCCCAAGGTGCTTGTACGAAGAGCCAGGTCCTCAGCTTCTTTCGGAAATCAAGAAGTGAGGAGGAGGCTCTGAGGTGTTGAGGGAAGTCGTTCCATGCCTTGGGTGCGATGTAGGAGAATGAACAACCTCTAGTTTTTATGTTGAGCCTGGGCAGCGCATGCGCTGCTCTGCGAGGCATGCTGTATTAGAGTATGCACTTGAAGCTCCGTCCACTCTCCGGCTATATTTTTCATTGGCTTGTGTCTTTGTCCTTTGTAAATGCTGGCTTCTGATTCGGTAATCAGCTTATTAGTCGCTCCTAAGTACCTCCTTGTCTTCACTTGTAACCTCCCATGAGGACTGGCCCTTTTACTTCTGTTGTTACACCGTCTGTGTTATTTAGTCTGTAACCACAATTTTCTTTAGTGAGTTTTGTCTTACTGCAGGCACGACGTGCTTTGCAGCAACATTCAGCGCGCCATGCGCGCTTTCACCTTCCAAGCAGCCGGGGCAATAGCGGCCGCTTCTTTGCAATGCCATAGGTCTCGCATTTAGGAGAGTTTGAGCTATTGGCATTGTAAATGGCAATAGCTTAAACTCTCGCAAATGTGAGACCTATTGCTTTACAAATATTTTTTTGGGGGTTGTTTCCAAGCACCCCAAGCCGCGCTTGCACTTAATAGAGGCCACACCCCTTTCTTCAGACGCGGCTTATGTAAAGAAAGGGGCGTGGCCTCTATTAAGTACAAGCGCGGCATGGGGCGCTTAGAAACATGCAATATTTGCAATTCAATAGATCTCGCATATGCGAGAATTTAAGCTATTTACATTTACAGTGCCAATAGCTCAAAGTCTCGTAAATTGCAAATAATTGTTCTTTTGAGGATGCGGGGAATGTGGGCGAGTGAGAGTCAAATAGAGCAAAGGTGTCTGGTGGGTTGGTGAAAGTTAATGTGGCGGTTCAGGAATTCTGGTCCTGTGTTGTGTAGGGCTTTGTATGTGTGTGCGATAAGTTTGAATTGGCTGCAATTGTGAATGGGGAGCCAATGAAGCTTCCTGAGGTGTGGAGTGATGTGGGTGCGGCATGGGAGGTTGAGTATGAGTCTTGCAGCAGGGTTCTGGATGGTCTGGAGTCTGTGTAGGAGTTACTTGGAGATTCTGACGTAGAGAGTGTTACCATAGTCCAGCCTGCTGGTGATGAGTGCTTGTGTGACAGTCTGTCTGGTGTTCTGAGGTAACCATTTGAAACTTTTTTGTAGCATGCGTACAATGTAGCAGCAGAAGGTGCACACTGCGTCGACTTGAGCCATCATGTTGAGTTTGTCGTCAAGGATGATCCCTAGATTTCTTGCATGGTCTTTGGGTGCATTTGTTGGTCCTAGCTACCAGGTGGAGTCCCTTGGGGAGGTCTTATTGTCGAAGACCAGTATGTCCGCCTTGTTGGACGTCGAGCTGCAGGCAGTTGGTTTGCCACCAGTCTGCTACCATGATCACGCAGTTGGTGAAGTTGTTTCTAGCGGTGGTTGCTTTGTCTGTCAGGGAGAGGATGAATTGGGTGTCATCTGCATAGGAGATGACAGTGATGTATTGTGATCGGATGATGTTGGCGAGCGGTGTCATGTATATGTTGAAAAGGGTGGGACTGAGGGATGATCCCTGTGGGACTCCGCATATCAATTTCTTGGTCTCTGATGTGAAGGGTTGCAGCCTGACCCTTTGGGTTCTTATCATGAGGAAGGAACAGATCCATTTGAGAGTGGATCCTTGTATGACAATCTCGTGGAGTTTTCTAATGAGGGTGTTATGGGAGACAGTGCCGAAGGCCGCTGAGAGGTTGAGCAGGATGAGGGCTGCTGTTTCTCCTCAGTCCAGGATATTTCGAATGTCATCGGTGCCGCAATGTGCTGTTTCGTTGCTCAGGTTCTTTCTGAACCCTGATTGAGTGTTGTTTAGAAGATGGTTAAGTTTGAGGTGGGTTGTGAGTTGCTTGTTGATGGCCTTCTCATTCACTTTGGTTGGATAGGGGAGCAGGAAGATGGGTCAGAAGTTATTCAGTTCATTTGGGTTGGCTGTGGGCTTCTTGATAAGGGCGTTGATTTCTGCAATTTTTCATTCATCCGGGAAAGTGGTTAACCTGATGGAGGTGTTGATGATGTGGGTCAGGGTGGTGCTGATTGGTGATGTTCCCAGATTGTAGATGTATTTGAATTTGTATTTGTATGTGTAAAGCGCAGCATTCATCCCAAGGGACATCACGTCCTAGGATAAATGGAGAAACTGTTTAGAGAGAGGATATGGAAAATGATAAGGACAGCAAGTCTGGAGCCATGGTCCAAGGGTATCACTACTTAAGTCCTGAAAAAAACCAAGTCTTCAGCTTCTTTCGAAAACTCACGTAATCCTCAGTGAGACGAAGCTCTATAGCGGGAGGTTGTTCCAGTGGGTAGCTGCCAGATAGGTAAAGGAGCGACCCCCAGCTTGAACTCTTTTAATGTGAGGGGTTTTGGCTAGAGCGCGACTGCCTGACCTGAGATCGCGAGGGAGGACATAAAATTCCAATTTGTCCTGCAGTATTCTAGGGCCAAGCCCATGCAATGCTCTGTGTGCATAGCACAAGAGCTTAAACTTGACTCTATGTCTGGTGGGCAGCCAGTGTAGTTCTTTCAGGTAGGCCGAGGCCGAACTGTACTTGATTTTGTTGCAAACCAACTTGGCTGCAGCATTCTGAACAACCTGTAAACAGGAAAAAAGATAGTCGGCCATGCCAACACAAAGCGCATTCCCGTAATCTAGGTTGCTGGTCAATAGGGGCTGGGTAATGGTTTTCCTCCAGTCCAGAGGAATCCAAATAAAAAGTCTCCTAAGTAACTTTAGCGTGGCAAAACATTTACCACAGAGAGCTCGTACTTGATCCTGCATATTTAGTGCGTTGTCTATCAGGATTCCCAGGTTTTTCACCACACGTTTAGGCATGGGGCAGTGCCCAATGGCTGGGGCCACCAGGTAGCGTCCCAGACTGAGTGTGCGTTGCCGAAGAGCAGAATTTCAGATTTGTCGGCATTTAGTTTCAGACAGTGGGCAGACATTCAATCAGCGGTTTCTGAGAGGCAGTGGCTCAGATTGCTTTTTGTGGTCTCGTGATTCTATCCAAACGCAATCAACAGCTGGGTGTCATCAGCGTAAGACCAGATGCTGAAGCCCCATTTCCTACCAATTGTAGCCAAGGGGGAGACACACGCATTGAATAGGGTTGGGCTAAGGGAGGCTCCCTGTGGAACACCGCATTCAATGGTTTTGGGCTTGGAGGAAAAGGAGCTCATTTGAACTGATTGGGATATATTCAGCAGAAAAGAGTAAAACCATTGCAGGGGTTTTAGCATGAAGCCCTTTATTAAATAGGGTGCTTGACAGTACTTCATGTGAAACAGTGTTGAAAGTCGCCGACAGGTCCAGAAAGATCAAGGCGGCAGCTTTGCCCTGATCTAGCAGAAGTCTGATGTTATCAAGTACGGCCAACAAAGTGGCCTCAGTACTATTGGATGCCCTGAAGCCAGTCTGAGTGGGGTCCAGTATGTGGATGTGGTTGGGGCATGGGTCTGTTGGGGCCCTTGAGTGGATGGTCTGCATTATTGCCGTTGTGTAATTTCTGTCATTTCTGTGGAGGGTTGTCCATTAGGTCAGGTGGCCGCCTTGGTTGAAGGTGGGTAGGTTAGCAACGAGTACTCTGGGGTTGGGCTGGTGTGCAAAGTTGCTGTAAATGTTTATGATTTTGCTGTGGAAGAAGTTGGATAGGTTGTCACAGAGTTGTTGGGAGGCAGCAATGTTAATGACAGTGGCAGAGGGCAAGGTGAAATCCTTAACGATCGAGAAGATCTCCTTGCAGCTGTTGGAGTTTCCTTCGATGCAGTCCTCTAGTGCTTTTTTCTTGGTGTTTCTTATTTGCTGCTGATAGAATCTGAGTGTAGCTTTGAAGGTAGTTTTGTTGGTGGTGTCGTGGCTGGCTCCATTTCCTTTCTAGCTGTTTACAATGTCATTTGGTGTCTCTGAAGTCTTCTGTGTACCAGTTGGCCTGCTTGTGTGATCTACTATGCTTGTTGAGTTTGATGGGTGTGAGAGAGTCTGCGCAATTCTTGATCCAGTTGTTGAAGATGTTGATGTCCTTATCGAGGTTGTCTGTGAGGCTAGGTTGATCCGTGCTGAGGGCACTGAGCCAGTCTGCTTCTGTGAGTTCACCCCAGTTGTGGCTTGGAATGCTGAACCTGTTAAAGGTGTTGACTTGAGGTGTGTTGATTTGGAACTGGATGATGGAGTGGTCGGTCCATGTGAGCGATGTTGTAGAGTTGTATTTGATGCTGTCGCTTGTGAAGATGGGGCCAGTGTGTGTCCTGAGTTGTGTGTTGGTTCTGGGATGAGCTGGCTGAGTCCGATGGTGCTCAAGCTTTTGAAGAGTGCTGTGGAGCAGAGATTGTTTCGGTCTTCCAGGTGAAAGTTGAATGTAGGCTCTTGAGTCAATGGTGAGTGGAGCGATGAAGTTGGTAAAGGTGGTTTGTAGTCCGGGTGGTCGGTAGGCAAGTGTTCCGTTTAGGGTGAAGTTTTCTGAGATTTGCAGCTTGAAGTGTAGATGTACCATGAAAGGGGTGACGTTCTCTATGGATGATATGTATTTGATGGATTCCTTGTATAGGATGGCTAGTCCTCCTCCTGGCTTGTGAAAGCGGTCCTGTTGAGCGATTTTGTAGCCTACTGGGATTACAGTGGCAATGTCAGGAGCCGATGAGGGGTTGAGCCAGGTCTCTGTGATAGAGGGTGTCAGGTGCGTCGCTACTCAGTAGGTCCCATATTTCAGTTCTGTGTTTGCTGCGTGATGTTGTGTTGGCATGCATGAATGCGAGTGGGTGTTGCTGTGAGGGGCTGCTGTGGTATATGGTGTAGGGTGGGGGTATAGGTGTTGTTGGTGCTTGTATGGTGTTTGTGTTGGGAGGCGGTGTTGAGGGCATTGTTCGTATTTGCGTGGAGGTTGTGGGTGTATGGTACTGGAGAACTGGCAGTGGGTGCAGGTGAAAACTCCTACGGTGTGGTGAGGTGCGGCACTGCAGCAGTTAGGGGAACAGCGTCTGGGGTCTCGCGACTTAATCAATAAATCAGCATTAAGGAGTGCTCCGGAGTATTGCTGGGTGGTGATCGGATCAGGGTTCCTGGCACTGGGCCGGGTCAAGGCGCGGATGGGCACATACGGGCTTGCCTATGGCGCACCTTCACGACGCTAGCAGCGCGCCCACTGTGCGCGTTCGATGCATGTCCGTGTTGCAGCTGCCATTAAGTAGGTCTTATTATGGGGAGGAGTGCAGGGTGCCGTGATGTCATTTCCTGTGCTGATGGGTGATGGAAAATGAAGTCCTCTTGCTTAGCTTCTTCTTTTAATAACGGTTTGGCGGGAAAACCAGTAATTTCACTTCCTGTCCAGATGTATGATAGGAAATCCAGTGATGTCATTTCATGTGTAGGTGGATGATGGGCGGTTCAGTGATGCCAGTTCCTGTGCTGATGGGTGATGGGAAATTAAGTCCTCTTGCGTGGCTTCTTCTTTTAAAGCAGATTTTGGCTGGAAAACCAGTAAGGTCTCTTCCTGTCCTGATGTGTGATAGGAAATTCAGTGATCACCTCCTGTGTAGGTGGATGATGGAAGATCCAGTAATGCCACTTCCTGTGCTGATGGGAAATGAGATCCTTTTGCTTGGTTTCCATTTTTAAAGATGGTTTTGGTGGGAAAACCAGTAATGTCACTTCCTGTCTAGAGGTATGATGGGAAATTCAGTGATGTCACTTCCTATTTCGGTGGATGATGGGAGATCCAGGGATGTCACTTCGTGTGCTGATGGGTGTTGGGAAACTCCTCCATTGATCAATGCATAGGGTATAGAGGAAAAGGCCCAGAACGCGGGCCTATCTCACACCTTTCATGGACAAGAAGACATCTGTCCACCCCCCATCTAACACAGGTTTATAGAATAACATGCATTTGCCTGATTAGATCCAGTAAGGTAGGCTCTAGTCCCCTCTGGGCCAGTATGTCCCAAAATGTCTCCCTGCTTACACAGCCAATGGCCGTGAGCAGGTCCATGAAGGCAAGATCTACAGTGCCTTTCTGTACACATGTATGTGTAGAGATAAGATTAGGTGCAAATTTCAACACTGGTCCTAAACCAGGCCTGAATCCATACTAGACTTGAGGCAGAATCCTTATGGCGGTATTCCACTATTGAAGGCATGACACAAGAGTGCTATGATTTTACTACAGAGTCTAACAATAGGATACAGCCGGTAACATTAAAGATCATTCCTATTGCCCTTTTTGAATAGGATTATTATAATTGATGAATATAGTCCATGAGTCAGTGATGGATTTTCAAACCCTGGCATTTGTTATGACAATCATAATCGCTGTTTATAAATCTGTAATGCTATTGGAACTTTATCTGGACCTGGTGGTTTGTTAGATGGATTGTTTCTTAAAGCAGTTACAGCCTCACTTTATGTAAAGACCAAAGGGAGAACATAGCTTGCCCAGTGTTCAGGATCATGACTTCTAGTTCTTTTTGGAATCTCTACAAAGTTTTGAAAAATAGTCATACCAGTCATTGACCCAAATATTTGCATGTAGAGCACACTGAGGCTCATGTGTTACATATGATTGTTAACCAATCAAAATGTGGTAGAATCCTGAGCCTCACTGGCAGATTACAGATCCGCCCATGCCTTTTCATGAAGCTCTGCCTTTGAAGTGACTAAGGGCCAGATGTACGACCATGTCATTTAGCGACTCGCAAATTGCGCTCAATTGCGAGTCGCAATTTGCGAGTCGCTAAATGCCATGTACAACAGTGTCTGAGACACTGTTAGCGATTCCTAATGGGGTCGCAAATTGCATGCCTCATGCATATTAATGAGGCACTCGCAATTTGCAACCCCATTAGGAATGGCTGGCCCTCCCAGGTATGGTGGCCTGCTGGGCTCAACAGACCTTCATGTCTGGGACTGCTTTTAAATAAAGCAGGTTTTTTTTTTAAATGCAGCCCTTTTTCCTGAAAAGAAAATGGGATGCATTTAAAAAAAGAAAAATGAAACGTTTTCCTTTCATTTTTTAAGGGCAGGTAGTGGTCCCTGGGACCACTCCCTGCCCCTAAAAAATATTTTACCCTGCATTCGCAAAGGGGAAGGGGTCCCCTGGGGACCCCTTCCCATTTGCGAGTGCTTTACCACCCTCTTGAAGAGGGCGGTAAATTGCGAGTGTTTTGCGACCGCAATTGCGGTCGCAAAAGATTCTTACATAGGCCTCTGACTCGCTATTAGGAAGGGACGCCCTTGGAACGCCCCTTCCTAATAGCGTCTCGCAATTCCTATTTAGCGAGTTGCAAATAAATTGTGACTTGCTAAATAGGGATTGTACATGGCCCTATTAGATTTTGCATGCGCACACGGGTCCAAACTCGTTTGCGCATGCAAAATAGGGTCGTACATCTGGCCCTACTTGTTTTTTATAGGCTGTGTGACATAAGACTTGATTTATGGGATTTCATTTTAAGAACTTTCATAGGACCCTGTCTTCCATGCTACATAAATGATCAAACTAGCTATCACAGGGCTTAGAAGGACATCTAAGTGGTGGAGCATCTAAGACAGATCTCGATTGTATGTAGCAAGGTTGTGTGTAAAGTCCAGGTTATGTCCAAATGTTTGCGTTTGGCTGCTCACTGCCTGTTTGAAGTACACAGCTTGCTTATTCTTTATGAGGTAGTAGTAGTATTTTGTTTATTTTAGGGCGAGCCACCATGCAATACAATATGACATATAAATACAATTGATTAGACTAAAAGGTTGAAAAAGGAGGTTCTGTATACAAATCTATTATTACAAAACATAGACTGTCAATACTGAGCTTGCAATTTCTTAGATAAATGCCTGCACAATGACTACGTTAAAATAGTCAAACAAAGATAAAAAGATTGTATATACAAATACATTAATACATAGCATAACTCATCAATATTCATTTATCCACCTGCAGTTCCAGACCATCAGCTCAGCTGTGTGCGCAGCCCTATTAATACTTGCCCAACCACATTACAAAAGTAGATAACACCAATTTTTCATGGGTCAGTGTAATAGTGCATACTAAGAGGCAGCAATATATAATAATACATAAATCACGTGTCAGAGCCGTAGACCTAGTCTCTTCCTTTGAAGCCCTACAGTGTAAAGAAATGTACTTATAGAAAAAATGATAAGATTGTTGGGGTCTGTTCAAAATAGTCTAGAAGCTTTTGGATTCAAGCAAAGAGGTCGAAGCCATGTCCTTTTTGTTCTTTTATACAATGGACATTAAATAATAGATGAGCAACAAGAAGAGCTGGTCTTATACCAGGTTACCTGGTTACCAACTCTCTTATTATTTTTAAATAATAGATGGTCTATGTCCTCTATTGTGTCTTTGCAATTAAAGCAAAATGCATGGTCATCTGTGAATTGATTCCACTTGCAAGCAACCCGACCAACAGATAAGATACACGTGAGATTGTTGGATCAGTGAGGTGTTAACCCTGCTCAAACAACAGCCACAATCCCTGTCAGGTTGAACCACAAAAGTCACAAAATTAACCTATGTGTTACTATACTGTTACATAGATCTTCAGCAGTTGACAAGAGATATACTCTTGGCAACTGCTGAAGACCTATGTAACAGTATAATATTTCTTTTATGTAATTGAGATTTTCACATGTGGGTATTGGCCATCGTAATCTCAAGGTAATCAAATCTTTCAACCTTTTGTAGTGGGGAGCGCTTCATCCTAAAGCCATCCTAAAGAATTTGTAGGTATTAAAAATTATTAATTTGGTTTTGGACGTGTTCACCTCCAACCCACAAAGATTGCATAAATCAGTGAATGTATTTAAAAGATTCTGTAATGGGGGTTTGTGAAATCAGGAGGGTATTACCTGCAAATAGAAGGGCTAGCATAGATACACCATCTATTTTGAGGGAGTCATGGATGCAGCCATCAAGGTGCACTGTGGTGGGAAAGTGGTAGTGCACTCCCTTGTCCCTTCTCTGCGCATGAGGGTTTGGCCGGCCATTTCAGGCCGGCCAAACACCTCATGCGCTGTGGAGCTTTCTCCAGCCCCAGCTGCGTTGCTGTGGCTGGAGAAAGCAGGCACAGGCTGCCACTCTGCCTGGGAGCTCAAAGACCCTGCACTCAGGCCAATCATGACGCTGCTTTCCTGCAGCATCATGATTGGCCGCAGTGCAGTCTGGGAGCCTGCCCCAGAAGCAGGAAGAGTGCGATGGAGCAGACGGTGGCGGCGATCAGGTAAGTTTATTTTTATATTGTCCCCCAAACTCCCCCCTCCAGCTACCTCCTCCGGCCCGCCTGCCACTGTTTGGGGGGGGGGGGGGTCGCTGCTATTTATGACCTCATTTGTATCAGTGCTAACACCCACCCCTTTCGTACTCCTCTCTCTATGGGTATGCGATCCGTAAACTCGCCCATATTTCCCCACCTCACTTGTGCATAATTCCCTTTGTGGAGTTTTATTAGGATTCTTAATAGATGTTGCTGTATGCCCATGGACCTCAAGTTGGACCATAGACATATCCTAGGCACAAGGTCGAACACTGCCCTCAGGTTGACAAAAGCCACATACAAATGGTCCTTTGTGAGCCTCAGGTATTTCCACATAATTAGTGAAAAGTGGAATATTTGGTTTATTGTACTAACTTTGTTTCGAAACCCTGCCTATAGGGGGAGATTCTTTGACTCTATCACACAGTTGTGAAGCTTATCTAACACTTGATGACAGGTTATCTATCAAGCTAATGGGGCGATAATTTCCTAGTACGCCCCTTTCACCCTTTCTAAATAGGGGGATAATTACTGCACCACACCAAGAATAAGGTAACCTATCACAAGCTATAATTCTGTTAGACAGGAAGTTCATGTAAGGGCCCCATACTGCGGGCTCCAGCAATACAGATCTCCCGGTACCTTATAGTGTCCAAGCGCTTTCCCAGCTTTCAGGGGTTGAATGGCCCTGGTCGACTCTTCCAAGGAAAAGAAAGAGGTCTCTGGATCTGAGCCATAGTACTAGCTATCAGTCTGCAAGACGCTCCCACCCCTATGTGCTGGGACTTCACTAGGCGGTGGCTCAGAGCTTTGGTTGTGTGCAGAAGACAGGTCAGTAAAATTATTTACCCATAATTGAGGTTGAATAAAATGCTCAAGAGGGCTATGATTCGTAAGGCTGCAGTGGGCAACAATTTCCCAAAATGCAGTAGTATATCTGCGTTTTGATACATCCACAAGATTGAACCAGTTTGCATTGATCCAATTCTGCTTACAAGAAGACAGAATTGTCTTATTTCTAAATCTGGCCATTCTTATCCTCTCTGGGTCATGCACTTTGATGGCCCTGACTAAAAAAGATTTTGGATTGCAGCAATCTCTCGAAAACTAGGGGATGGTTTTAAATATCCGAGGTTTGGGATTTTAAACCACCTTGGTGCAAAGATGTTTCAATGCACTGCACTGAGTGGAATGGAGTTCAGTAATAGGAATCTCACTAGTAAGAAGATCAGCATAGGGGCATAACATGAAATAAAATAGATTATAAATTTGGGATAATACATCAGCATTGGTTGACAATTTGATCTGTTCAACAGATCTTCTGTTGTTCCCAAGGGATAAAATCATCCCAGAGAGCTTGGGTTGGTAACTAAGTCGAAAAACATATTGCCCCTCAGTGAACGTTTTAGGGCGTTGTGGCTTTTCGGATCACAGCAAAGTCTTCCATAGTAGGCCATCATTTTGTGTCTATAAGATATAATCAATTCTGCTATTACTCCCCCCATAGAGAAAGTATATGCTCTGTGAGTACCCGATATTGAGTGGCCGTTGCAAGCTCGCAGCCCATAAGAGAGAGTTATAGACACCAGCTGGATAGTGGGTGCCAACCAAGATTTAGTATGTTGCATTGAAATCACCAGCTCTCACGAGGGGACAATTAACTGGTGGTGATCAAGGAAAGAGAGTATTGGAGACTCTTTATTCTTTGGCAAAGAGCGATTGTAAATGTTGTACAGATTCACCACTAGACCATTACTCCCCTGAAAAATCAAACCAATGATATCTGTCACCAGTTTTTTCATAGTTAAATTTGAGGTATTTTTAACCCAGACTAAAATACCACCTCAGGGGCGTCCAGCTTTGGACAGGTTTGCCTCAATTCTATAATCAAAATAACCAGATCTAAATAGAGGTTTTAAAGACCTAATTTCCTGCAGCACGATTACATCAAACTGATCAATAAAATTACCCCAAAAGAGATGTATGCTTTTGTCATTAATCCCTTCCAGGTTTCAAGATAACAGTTGTAGTGGGTTAGGAGACCCATCCCTTTCAGGAGATGATGTTATAACACAGAGGCCAAGATTGGAATTGACATGTTCTGTGACCCTAGGTGGAGAATGGGTCCTGGGCGTGGGGGATGATAATCCTCATTCCCGACGACACGGAGCCGGTCAGGCGTCCTCTGACGCCGAGAGCGGCGCCGACGGAGCCGTACGGCTCCATGTGTTTTTTTCTTCCCTATTCTGAAGGGTTAGGAATGGAGGAAGAGGATTGGGAGGGGGAGCAGGAGCCCTTAGAAATCCTGCAACAGCGAGACATGGACTGGTATGAGGAATTGGGTGAGGCCAGTGGTCTGGACACCTCCCCAGACTCTTGCATGCTTTCCCCTCCTACCCTGGCGATGGAGGAGGGAGCATCTTTTGCCATGGTGGTGTGTAGGGCTGCGGAGGTCCTCGACCTGCAGTTTCCTACAGTGGCAGTCAAGACGAATGTCTTGACAGAGGTCCTGCAGCCTGGGGTCTCGAGTTCGGAACCCCTACTGATTTTCAATGAGAGCTTGACAGATGTCCTTCTGGGAAAATCACACGGAAGGGGGCCCCTGAACAGATACGTAGGCAGGGGTAACAGGGGAAGAGACACGTAATCAACTAGAAAGAACCCCACTGCCTGAAAAAGTATTAGGAAAAAATGCTATTCGTCATGGATACAACACCAAAACAGCAATGTCACATCCCCCCAAAAATAGACAGAACAGTGTGCTAAAGGCAAAAAAGGCCAAACATGTTACAAGGTACTAACAAACTTAAACCATATTTTTTTGAGAACAATTATATCAAATTTATTGTAACAAATCTCAAAATAGCCAAAAACATAATACGTACACTTGATAAATATTTAATAATATACAATGCAATACTAGAAAAAACCCTGGCGCAACACTCATACTAAAACCCACTCATTCTCTCAGACAAATTCATACTCATTCATTCGCACAGTATGAATTTGCCTGAGAGAATGAGTGGATTTTAGTGTGAGTGTTGCGCCTAGGTTTTTTCTAGTATTGCATTGTATATTATTGAATATTTATCAAGTGTATGTATTATGTTTTTTGCTATTTTGAGATTTGTTACAAAAAATTTGATATAGTTGTTCTAAAAAAAATATGGTTTAAGTTTGTTAGTACCTTGTAACATGTTTGGCCTTTTTTGCCTTTAGCACACTGTTCTGTCTTTTTTTGGGGGGATGTGACATTGCTGTTTTGGTATTGTATCCATGACGAATATAATTTTTTTCCTATTACTTTTTCAGGCAGTGGGGTTCTTTCTAGTTGATTAGCTGTCCTTCTGGGGACATGGTCCAAACCCAGCACAGGGGCTCCTGTGAATAGGACGATCGCCCGCCTCATTCGCCCCGCACCTGGCGACCCACTTTCCCTCACCACCCACACCACCCCCCAAAGCTTGGTGGTCCAAGCTTACACTTCTTGTGGCGCATTCCCTTCCGCACCCCCAGGGATAGGGAATCCAAGAGGCTGGAAAACTTCGGGAAGAACATTTTTTCTTCTGCCAGCCTAGCATTGCGGTCGGTGAACACTGCATGCCTCTTGGTCCGTTACTTCCATTCCATATGGGATATGGTAGCGCAGGTGCTGCCCAGTCTCGAGCAGGACCCGGCTCTACTCTCCCAAGCTATATCAGACAGGAGGGACGCAGCTAAGTTCGCCATCAGATGTGGCTTGGACACGATGAACTCGCTAGGCAGAGCGATTTCCAAAACAGTGGCAGTTCGGCGCCACGCCTGGCTGAGGACATCTGGTTTTTGGGCGATGTCCAGGCTAACCTCATGGACATGCCCTTTGATGGCTCCTGTCTCTTTGGAGACAAGGCGGATGCTGCCCTTGAGCGCTTTAAGGACTCGCGGGCCACGGCCAAGTCTTTGGGCCTCACTGCTGCTCCCACGGCTTCATCCAGCTTTTGCTCCTTTCATGACTACGGAAGGGGCTATCAGCCGCGCCAACCCTACTCTGGCCAGAGGGCCCCGCAAGTTCAGCAACCTCTGCGGGGTCGTGGACGCAGTTTGTAGGAAGGTGGAATCTGACTATATGGTTGCCCCCACTTTTTTTATGGTGTTTTGCTGGTTTATGACTTAGTTGGACTGGGATCCTGCTATTCAGGGCCCCAGTCGATCTGCTTTCTCTGTAAAATGGTTTCCATGTGCCTTAGGCACATCTCTGATTGGAATCTGGAGTGCCCTTATAAGTCCCTAGTATATGGTATACTATGTACCAAGGGCATAGGTACCTCAGAGGCCTGCCAGGGGCTGCAGCATGTATTATGCCACCCCTGGAAGGCCATCCAAACTGACACCACAGGTCTGCTACTGCAGCCTGGGTAAGGTGGTGCATGCACCCCTTACTGTGATATAGGTTACCTATATCACGAAATACATACACACATATAAACCTATAAGTCACTCCTAAGGCAGGCCTTATCAATCCTAAAGGCAGAGTGCGTGGTTCCTATGTGAGAGGGTGCCCCTGCATGAGCAGGGCCCCTCTGCAGCGTTCGGAGACCATCTCTGATGCTGTTTGTAGTGCAGCCTGACCATATACTCTTAAGCGCATTATATCCTCGCGGTAAAATGCTAACTTTGGAATGGCTGCACCTAAACATGTCGTGTTTGGTGTCAAACATCTTGGAATACTACCCCCCGCCAATCCTGGCGGCGGGGGTAGCATTCCACCCTTCTAGAGGGAAAGACATGTTAACTCTGGCTTACCCGGTAACTTCTTTCTGAAGCCCTGGCATCACAAAATGGATGCTGCTGCCACAGACACAAGTCTGGCCTCCTGCTGCTGGATGAAACTCCGGCAGGGGAGGCCTGGACAATAGGTTTCCTGTTGCAGGGAGGTGTGACCACCTCCCCAGACAGGATAATGTGTATTGGGGCTGGGTGGGTGCACTCTTAGAGTGCTTTGAAGTCCTGCACTGGGGGAGCAAAAGGCTCCTCTGTGTATATGCCAGTTCAAACCAGCTCAGGGGCTACCTGCCCCTGCTCTGGCGCAAAACTGGACAAAGGGAAGTGGGTGTAGCCACCCCCTCCCTTGACCCTCCCATAGGTGGGGTCATAGAGTTAGTCCCTCCCTGTTTTACTGGATAAAATGGGGAACCCTTGCCACAGCAAGGTTAGATTATACCTGGACGAAACTCTGAAACGGAATCCTGGACCTTCGACGCTCTACTCACGATTAGAGGACTGAAGAATCTCCTTGGGGTCAAGGAGTGACTCCCCTGCTTGGCAGGCACCAAAGAAGCATCTGTCCGGTTCGCATTACTGAAGCTCCCGTCGGACACCGAAGTCATCGCATCACCAGAGGTGGATTCTCAGACTTCCCCGAGGCTACCCTGAGTCCCCAGCAAAGCTGAGGCCCGTGGCTATCGTGGGTGACTTGAGACCGTGACCCCTGGACACCGAGCACACTTGCAAGTGCACCATCTTCTGGGTCTCCCAAGAAGTCGTGCTTTGGGCTCCGAGTAGCCCTAGCCTCCAGCACCACCTGCACCGAAGATCACTGGCCCCCACTCCACGAGTGTCCTGTAAGCCAGCTCCACGTGCGGCGTCACGAGGCTCCTTCGCGGTCGCTAGCCCGTTGGCTAGTAGCCCTTACCGAAGGCCAATCTTTTCTTTACTTGGCAGTCTGGTTGCTCCAGGCCTGCCCTCACTTACCCTTGCTGGGTGAGTTCCCCAGACCTTGCTGGTCTGCATCATCGACGATCTACATCTTACTTGAGACTTGCCGTTGCCAAGGCCTGTTGGGTCCAATCTGGTCGCCGACACCTCTGCACTCGACAGACATCGAGCCACAGCCCGAATCCTGCTCCTGGTCGCCGACAACGCCTCCCGGACCTCGTGGCTGAAGAGTCAAGACGACCATCAACGAACTTGAAGCACTCGACATCGGTGGGCATCTGTCCATCGCCCTCCTGGTCACTGGCTAGTGACCCAGACTCTGTCCCCTCTGCTTTCAGGTTCTTCAGAACTCCGATCCACTCTTGGATCCACCCGGACACTTTTCTCCTGGTCGCCAGCAGCACTTTGCAGCAGATCGCCATAAGAAACGACGACGAAACCCGACCCCGAAAGGCACCTATGCACCCGGCTTCCCTGGGTGAGGTAACACGAGTACTCCGGTGCTCCCGTGGGTAGAGACTCTTCAAAGTCCTAGATCTCAAAGGGTTTTGTCCTAGTCCTCTTTAAAGTGTCCCTTTCCTCTATTTTCCCGATCCCGACTTTCTCCATAGAAGTTAACGGCGTATCGCGGTTGTGTATTTACACTGCACGCGTCTCCCGTGGGTCCCCTGTGTCACTACCTTGGGTGGTTCCTTGTGGTCCAAGCACTTCTAGAGGCTCTAGGCCTAGTGTCTAGTTCAGTCGTGGTTCGCATACCACTTTATTGGTATATGGTTTGGTACGCCCCTAGGGCCCAAACATGTATTTGTGCTATTACTGTGACTTAAGATCTTATAACCTATGTATTTCGAACTCTAGCCTCATAAAGAGACTAGAGGGGTGTGTTTAGTAATAAATACATATATTTTGAATATATACCTGGTGTGGTGCTCTTTCATTTGGTCACTCAAGAGATTATAGACTGGTAAAACAAGCTGCTTTACATTCCTTCAAGACTTAGCCTGAAGGCTGCTCTCCATAGCTACCACTAGGATAGCTTTCAATAAGGTTGTCTTTAACCTACCTACCATAAGAGTCGATTTGGACTGGTGCACGGTGCCCACTATAATTAGTGGACAGCATATGCCAGGCCAACTTCTCACATTGGTGTGCAGCGTGTGGGATTCCAGCTTGCTATTGTTTTACCAGATAATCTCAATTGAATTGATCAACTGAAAACCACTAAAGGTACCTAAGGTACATATAATTTAAGCTTAGAATATCATAAGTTCTACTGAACTTAGAGTTGTGTGTTAAGGGATAGCACAACCCTTTCTACAACTCAAGAGAGTTTAGTAGGCCACACTAGAGTAGGTAGTGCATACACCACACCACACTAGTAATGTCTTTAAAAGCAGGATCCAAAGATGCCCTGCAGGAAGCCATTGAGCTTCCCCCCTCCAAGTATGACACACTCCCCTTCTTGGAACTGAGAGCTTTGTGTAACGTGAGGAAATTAAGGACAGGCCAAAGTCCCACCACCCAACACCTCCAGGAGTTGTTGGTGGCTTATGATCTTAGTAACTCTTCAGAGACTGAAGGGGTAGGAGCAGAGGGTGGGCCAGCAGATGAGGAAGGGACCAGGGGTACCACTACCCCCAGCCCCCCCTCTGAAACTGACCAGGAGGGTGACAATGACCCTGACCTGGAAAACCCAATCCCTTCTGGGGAAGATGAAGATGAGGATCTTGAGAACCACACCTTTGTCCCCCCAGGAAGAATTATGAGTGTGCTCAGAAAGTCTAGGTCTCCTTCACAGGAGTCTAACCACTCTGGCACCTCAATAGGGAGCTCTGTTTCTTCTCACAGGAGGGAATCCTCTCATGAGAGAAGAAAGAGACTGGTCCAGTATGAGGAAACTCAACTAGAGATCAGGAAGAAGCAATTGGCTTTAGATAGAGAATCCCTAGATCTCCTTAGAGAGAGAAGAAAGTTGGGACTAGAGTCCCATGGTGGCAGCCATGTCCCTAGAGATAGGGAAAGGTCCTATGACCATAGAAACCTAAACAAGATTGTCCCTCCCTACCAGAGTGGGGATGACATCCACAAATGGATAACTGCACTGGAGAGGGCCTGTAAAGTTCAGAAGGTCCCCCAGAGGCAGTGGGCAGCAATCTTGTGGCTCTCCTTTGCAGACAAAGGTAGAGACAAGCTCCTCGCTGTAAGAGAAGAGGATGCTGACAATTACACAGTCTTGAAGAGTGCTCTGATAGATGGGTTTGGCCTAACCACTGAACAGTATAGGTTGAAGTTCAGAGACACCCAAAAAGCTCAGACTCAAGACTGGGTTGATTTTGTAGATTGTGCTACAAAGGCTCTGGAAGGTTGGATACATGGCAACAAAGTGCATGACTTTTTAGGATTGTACAATTTGATTATGAGGGAGCAGATCCTTAATAATTGTCAAAACCAGCTTTTGCACCAGTATCTGGTGGACTCTGATCTGACCTCTCCCCAAGAATTGGGAAAGAAGGCAGACAAATGGGTCAGAACCAGAGTAAAAACTAGAAATCAGGGTGGTGACCAGAAGAAAGATTCTACTAAGTCCCAAGAGAAAGGTGGGGATAAATCTAAGGATAAGTCCCCTACAGGGCCCCAAAATTCCTCTTCTGGGGGTGGGTCCCAAACTCCTTCCTCTCCTGAAAAGAAACCATATTGCCATGTCTGTAACAAGCCTGGGCACTGGAAAACTGATCCCAGTTGCCCCAGGATTGGCAATAAAGAAAATGTTCCTCCCACAACTACTACCACCCCTCCTGGTACTACCAGTAGTAATCCTCCAGTTGGGAGTAGTGCACCCAAAAAGTTGGGTGCTTTTGCAAGAGGAACAGAGGTGGGCCCTAGTTTAGACAGGGACCCCTCAACAGACTCCTCTGACTCTGATGGTGGTATAGGATTTGCCACCTTTACCATGGGTCCCATAGCATTGGGCAGGTACAGATTGGAGCCAATAATTAATGGTCAGAAAGCTGTGGCATTTAGGGACACAGGGGCTAGTGTCACCATGGTGGCAGGGAAACTAGTCCCCCCTCACCAGCTTTTACCTGAGTTTAAATACCAGGTGACCAACATTGATGGTGTCAGAACAGATCACCCCATGGCCATAGTCAATCTCAGCTGGGAGGGGGTCACAGGCCCAAAGAGAGTGGCAGTGTCCCCCACCTTACCTGTAGATTGCCTGATGGGCAATGATTTGGAAATTTCAGCCTGGGCTGAAGTTGAACACCAAACCCATCTTAGGATGTTGGGCGTCCCTGTAAAGGTTAGTGGGGCTGTGATGGCCACAGCCCCAGCCCAAGAATTTGGAGAGATGGAGCCTGAAAGAATGGCCCACTCTCCCCCAAAAGAGAGCACAAGGGTTGAAGAAAAGTCTTCTTCCCCCAGACAGTAGGTAAGGGTCAGCCTCCTCAGGGAACTGACCCTACCCCTAGTGAAGGAACTGCCACAGAGGTAGTCAGGCCTGGCCTGGCCACACCCCTGATGTCAGAGGACCCTTCCAAGGTGGTACCCAGTCTGGAGCAGGTAACCTGCCCCTCTCTACCCTGCCTCAGTCAGCCCAGGGCTGCAGAGGTCAGGGAGGTCAGTGGACCCCCAGGGCCCCCTGTCCAGAGGAAGCCCCCATCAGCAGATTAGGGGCACCCAGGCTAGTAGCCCTAGCCAGGTGAAAATTCCTCTACACACTGAGGGATCCCCCATACCTTTATGTAGGGACCTCCCCAGAAGGACTCTGGTAGGCAAGGGCAAACCTGGGACCAGAAGGTTCCAAACCTGCCATGTCCCTCCAGTAGTCCATCCAAAGGGACCCAACCCCCAGCTGTAGGCAGCCAAAGGTTGACCCTTAGAGCAAAGTGCAACTCAGTCATGGAAAGACAGGCATACATGGTGACCAGTGATCTGAGGAAGCTGAGGCCAACATTCCTAGGGCCTCACTTCTCTACCCAGACACCTCACCAGCCTTGTACTTTACCTAAGCACACCACAGGTAGTGAATCTCCATGGTGGAGACCCTCTCATACCCTTAGGGTGAGGGATTGCTTAGTGGACCATAAGACAGGGGGCAACCATGCTAGTGCAGGTGCTTCCTTATATGACCACTTAGTCAAGGAAGGCTCAACTGGCCAAGGTTAGCCTTATCTCCTTTCGTTTGGGGGGGGGTTATGTAGGAAGGTAGAATCTGACTATATGGTTGCCCCCACTTTTTTTATGGTGTTTTGCTGGTTTATGACTTAGTTGGACTGGGATCCTGCTATTCAGGGCCCCAGTCGATCTGCTTTCTCTGTAAAATGGTTTCCATGTGCCTTAGGCACATCTCTGATTGGAATCTGGAGTGCCCTTATAAGTCCCTAGTATATGGTATACTATGTACCAAGGGCATAGGTACCTCAGAGGCCTGCCAGGGGCTGCAGCATGTATTATGCCACCCCTGGAAGGCCATCCAAACTGACACCACAGGTCTGCTACTGCAGCCTGGGTAAGGTGGTGCATGCACCTCTTACTGTGATATAGGTTACCTATATCACGAAATACATACACACATATAAACCTATAAGTCACTCCTAAGGCAGGCCTTATCAATCCTAAAGGCAGAGTGCGTGGTTCCTATGTGAGAGGGTGCCCCTGCATGAGCAGGGCCCCTCTGCAGCGTTCGGAGACCATCTCTGATGCTGTTTGTAGTGCAGCCTGACCATATACTCTTAAGCGCATTATATCCTCGCAGTAAAATGCTAACTTTGGAATGGCTGCACCTAAACATGTCGTGTTTGGTGTCAAACATCTTGGAATACTACCCCCCCCCCGCCAATCCTGGCGGCGGGGGTAGCATTCCACCCTTCTAGAGGGAAAGACATGTTAACTCTGGCTTACCCGGTAACTTCTTTCTGAAGCCCTGGCATCACAAAATGGATGCTGCTGCCACAGACACAAGTCTGGCCTCCTGCTGCTGGATGAAACTCCGGCAGAGGAGGCCTGGACAATAGGTTTCCTGTTGCAGGGAGGTGTGACCACCTCCCCAGACAGGATAATGTGTATTGGGGCTGGGTGGGTGCACTCTTAGAGTGCTTTGAAGTCCTGCACTGGGGGAGCAAAAGGCTCCTCTGTGTATATGCCAGTTCAAACCAGCTCAGGGGCTACCTGCCCCTGCTCTGGCGCGAAACTGGACAAAGGGAAGTGGGTGTAGCCACCCCTCCCTTGACCCTCCCATAGGTGGGGTCATAGAGTTAGTCCCTCCCTGTTTTACTGGATAAAATGGGGAACCCTTGCCACAGCAAGGTTAGATTATACCTGGACGAAACTCTGAAACGGAATCCTGGACCTTCGACGCTCTACTCACGATTAGAGGACTGAAGAATCTCCCTTGGGGTCAAGGAGTGACTCCCCTGCTTGGCAGGCACCAAAGAAGCATCTGTCCGGTTCGCATTACTGAAGCTCCCGTCGGACGCCGAAGTCATCGCATCACCAGAGGCTACCCTGAGTCCCCAGCAAAGCTGAGGCCCGTGGCTATCGTGGGTGACTTGAGACCGTGACCCCTGGACACCGAGCACACTTGCAAGTGCACCATCTTCTGGGTCTCCCAAGAAGTCGTGCTTTGGGCTTCGAGTAGCCCTAGCCTCCAGCACCACCTGCACCGAAGATCACTGGCCCCCACTCCACGAGTGTCCTGTAAGCCAGCTCCACGTGCGGCGTCACGAGGCTCCTTCGCGGTCGCTAGCCCGTTGGCTAGTAGCCCTTACCGAAGGCCAATCTTTTCTTTACTTGGCAGTCTGGTTGCTCCAGGCCTGCCCTCACTTACCCTTGCTGGGTGAGTTCCCCAGACCTTGCTGGTCTGCATCATCGACGATCTACATCTTACTTGAGACTTGCCGTTGCCAAGGCCTGTTGGGTCCAATCTGGTCGCCGACACCTCTGCACTTGACAGACATCGAGCCACAGCCCGAATCCTGCTCCTGGTCGCCGACAACGCCTCCCGGACCTCGTGGCTGAAGAGTCAAGACGACCATCAATGAACTTGAAGCACTCGACATCGGTGGGCATCTGTCCATCGCCCTCCTGGTCACTGGCTAGTGACCCAGACTCTGTCCCCTCTGCTTTCAGGTTCTTCAGAACTCCGATCCACTCTTGGATCCACCCGGACACTTTTCTCCTGGTCGCCAGCAGCACTTTGCAGCAGATCGCCATAAGAAACGACGACGAAACCCGACCCCGAAAGGCACCTATGCACCCGGCTTCCCTGGGTGAGGTAACACGAGTACTCCGGTGCTCCCGTGGGTAGAGACTCTTCAAAGTCCTAGATCTCAAAGGGTTTTGTCCTAGTCCTCTTTAAAGTGTCCCTTTCCTCTATTTTCCCGATCCCGACTTTCTCCATAGAAGTTAACGGCGTATCGCGGTTGTGTATTTACACTGCACGCGTCTCCCGTGGGTCCCCTGTGTCACTACCTTGGGTGGTTCCTTGTGGTCCAAGCACTTCTAGAGGCTCTAGGCCTAGTGGCTAGTTCAGTCGTGGTTCGCATACCACTTTATTGGTATATGGTTTGGTACGCCCCTAGGGCCCAAACGTGTATTTGTGCTATTACTGTGACTTAAGATCTTATAACCTATGTACTTCGAACTCTAGCCTCATAAAGAGACTAGAGGGGTGTGTTTAGTAATAAATACATATATTTTGAATATATACCTGGTGTGGTGCTCTTTCATTTGGTCACTCAAGAGATTATAGACTGGTAAAACAAGCTGCTTTACATTCCTTCAAGACTTAGCCTGAAGGCTGCTCTCCATAGCTACCACTAGGATAGCTTTCAATAAGGTTGTCTTTAACCTACCTACCATAAGAGTCGATTTGGACTGGTGCACGGTGCCCACTATAATTAGTGGACAGCATATGCCAGGCCAACTTCTCACACAGTTCACCACGGCCTCATAGTTCGGGGAATCACAAGCCACCATCCCCTCCTCCACCACAAAACCTTCCTAGTCCGATCCCCCAGGATCACTGTCGGCCAGTAGGTGGCATAATACGCCATCATCTCCACCACTGGCAAAATAATACATCGGACAGGTGGGTGTTACAAATTTTCCGAAGGGGCTACTCCCTCCCCTTCGAGACTACCCCTCCATCTATGCCTCCAGCGTACGATCAGCACACGGAGGATCACCTTGCTTTGCTCCGTGAGGAAGTCTCAACTCTCTTGGCCAAGGGAGCTATAGAGAGGGTTCCCGGGCCCAATGTAGGCAGTGGTTGCTATTCCCGCTACTTCCAGGTCCCAAAGAAGGACGGAGGCCTTCGTCCTATCCTAGACCTCAGAGCCCTCAATTACTTCCTCAAAAAGGAGAAATTTAAGATGCTCACTCTTGCTCAGGTCCTGTCTGCCTTGGACCCAGAAGACTGGATGGTGGTGCTGGACTTGCACGATGCCTATTTCCATATTCCCATCCTCCCTGCCCATCGTCGCTACCTGTGGTTCACGTTGGGTCACAAGCATTTTCAGTTTGCGGTGCTCCCCTTTGGCCTCACCAGCGCCCCTCGGGTGTTCACAAAGGTGATGGTGGTGGTCGCAGCCCATCTACAGAGATCAGGGGTTCCAGTCTAGCCCTATCTCGATGACTGGTTGTTGAAGGCGGCCTCGCCCCATGCAGTTGTCTCCCACCTCCAGGCTACGGCAAACCTCCTGCATTTGCTGGGGTTTACTATCAACGTGCCGGAGTTACACCTGAATCCCTCTCAGACGCTCCTTTTCTTTAGGGTGGTTTTGGACATGGTGCAGTTTCGGGCCTATTCTCCCAAACGGCAAGTCCAAGATATTTAGGCTATGATACCGATGTTTCAGCCTCTCGCTTGGATTCTGGTGAGAATGACTCTGAGGCAGTTGGGCCTCATGGCCTCCTGCATCCTGCTAGTGACCCATGCAAGGTGGCACATGCATGCTCTGCAGTGGGACCTGAAGTTCCAATGGGCACAGCATCGAGGGAATCTCACCGACCTGGTTCAGATTTCAGAGGGCACTGCGAATGACCTGCAGTGGTGGCTAACAAACCGCGATTGGTTCTAGGGCAGACCCCTCTCCCTTCCCCACCCAGATCTAACAGTGGTGATGGGGGTATCCAATCTGGGATGGGGTGGCCTACTGGGGTAGGTAGAGATCAGAGGACTCTGGTCTCCGGCAGAAGCCAAGCTCCATATAAATCTGTTGGAGCTTCGGGCAATCCGGCTGGCACCAAAAGACTTTTTCAAAACACACAAGATGATGGACGGAATGTTGCACAATGGCAAACATTCACCCCCAGTCACAGATCTGGGTTTAATCCATCGTTATTTTGCTTCACCACGCCACCCCAGTTCAGACATGGCCATATGCAAATCAGTCTTGACCCTGTGCCTTATGGGAACAGTCCAGACCGAAATGCCAAGCCATGTCTTCCCTGGACCGGAATCAAGCATCCTAGGACCGGTTTCGGGCATTCAGCCCTCATCAGCCAGGATAGCCTGACTCCAGTGGCGCAGTGAGCACGGGACCCACGTCTGGGCATACCCTTCCCACTTGGGGCGAATTGCAAAACACACAAGATGATGGACGGAATGTTGCACAATGGCAAACATTCACCCCCAGTCACAGATCTGGGTTTAATCCATCGTTATTTTGCTTCACCACGCCACCCCAGTTCAGACATGGCCATATGCAAATCAGTCTTGACCCTGTGCCTCATGGGAACAGTCCAGACCGAAATGCCAAGCCATGTCTTCCCTGGACCGGAATCAAGCATCCTAGGACCGGTTTCGGGCATTCAGCCCTCATCAGCCAGGATAGCCTGACTCCAGTGGCGCAGTGAGCACGGGACCCACGTCTGGGCATACCCTTCCCACTTGGGGCGAATTGCAAAACACACAAGATGATGGACGGAATGTTGCACAATGGCAAACATTCACCCCCAGTCACAGATCTGGGTTTAATCCATCGTTATTTTGCTTCACCACGCCACCCCAGTTCAGACATGGCCATATGCAAATCAGTCTTGACCCTGTGCCTCATGGGAACAGTCCAGACCGAAATGCCAAGCCATGTCTTCCCTGGACCGGAATCAAGCATCCTAGGACCGGTTTCGGGCATTCAGCCCTCATCAGCCAGGATAGCCTGACTCCAGTGGCGCAGTGAGCACGGGACCCACGTCTGGGCATACCCTTCCCACTTGGGGCGAATTGCAAAACACACAAGATGATGGACGGAATGTTGCACAATGGCAAACATTCACCCCCAGTCACAGATCTGGGTTTAATCCATCGTTATTTTGCTTCACCACGCCACCCCAGTTCAGACATGGCCATATGCAAATCAGTCTTGACCCTGTGCCTCATGGGAACAGTCCAGACCGAAATGCCAAGCCATGTCTTCCCTGGACCGGAATCAAGCATCCTAGGACCGGTTTCGGGCATTCAGCCCTCATCAGCCAGGATAGCCTGACTCCAGTGGCGCAGTGAGCACGGGACCCACGTCTGGGCATACCCTTCCCACTTGGGGCGAATTGCAAAACACACAAGATGATGGACGGAATGTTGCACAATGGCAAACATTCACCCCCAGTCACAGATCTGGGTTTAATCCATCGTTATTTTGCTTCACCACGCCACCCCAGTTCAGACATGGCCATATGCAAATCAGTCTTGACCCTGTGCCTCATGGGAACAGTCCAGACCGAAATGCCAAGCCATGTCTTCCCTGGACCGGAATCAAGCATCCTAGGACCGGTTTCGGGCATTCAGCCCTCATCAGCCAGGATAGCCTGACTCCAGTGGCGCAGTGAGCACGGGACCCACGTCTGGGCATACCCTTCCCACTTGGGGCGAATTGCAAAACACACAAGATGATGGACGGAATGTTGCACAATGGCAAACATTCACCCCCAGTCACAGATCTGGGTTTAATCCATCGTTATTTTGCTTCACCACGCCACCCCAGTTCAGACATGGCCATATGCAAATCAGTCTTGACCCTGTGCCTCATGGGAACAGTCCAGACCGAAATGCCAAGCCATGTCTTCCCTGGACCGGAATCAAGCATCCTAGGACCGGTTTCGGGCATTCAGCCCTCATCAGCCAGGATAGCCTGACTCCAGTGGCGCAGTGAGCACGGGACCCACGTCTGGGCATACCCTTCCCACTTGGGGCGAATTGCAAAACACACAAGATGATGGACGGAATGTTGCACAATGGCAAACATTCACCCCCAGTCACAGATCTGGGTTTAATCCATCGTTATTTTGCTTCACCACGCCACCCCAGTTCAGACATGGCCATATGCAAATCAGTCTTGACCCTGTGCCTCATGGGAACAGTCCAGACCGAAATGCCAAGCCATGTCTTCCTGGACCGGAATCAAGCATCCTAGGACCGGTTTCGGGCATTCAGCCCTCATCAGCCAGGATAGCCTGACTCCAGTGGCGCAGTGAGCACGGGACCCACGTCTGGGCATACCCTTCCCACTTGGGGCGAATTGCAAAACACATGCCACTGGAATCAAGCTATCCTGGCTGAAGAGGGGTGAAACCCCGAAACCGGTCCTAGGATGCTTGTTTCCAGTCCAGGGAGGACCTGGCTTGGCAGTTCGGGCTGGACTGTTCCCATGAGGCACAGGGTCAAGACTGATTTGCATATGGCTGGGTTCAAACTGGAATGGCATGGTGAGCAAAAAACGATGGATTTAGGCCCAGATCTCTGTACTGGGGTGAATGTATGACATTGTTCTGCATTCTGTCCATCAACTGTTGTTTTTGCATTTGTCACCCCGAGTGGGACGGGTATGCCCAGACGTGGGTCCCGTGCTCTCCATGCCACTGGAATCAAGCTATCCTGGCTGAAGAGGGGTGAAACCCCGAAACCGGTCCTAGGATGCTTGTTTCCAGTCCAGGGAGGACCTGGCTTGGCAGTTCGGGCTGGACTGTTCCCATGAGGCACAGGGTCAAGACTGATTTGCATATGGCTGGGTTCAAACTGGAATGGCATGGTGAGCAAAAAACGATGGATTTAGGCCCAGATCTCTGTACTGGGGTGAATGTATGACATTGTTCTGCATTCTGTCCATCAACTGTTGTTTTTGCATTTGTCACCCCGAGTGGGACGGGTATGCCCAGACGTGGGTCCCGTGCTCTCCATGCCACTGGAATCAAGCTATCCTGGCTGAAGAGGGGTGAAACCCCGAAACCGGTCCTAGGATGCTTGTTTCCAGTCCAGGGAGGACCTGGCTTGGCAGTTCGGGCTGGACTGTTCCCATGAGGCACAGGGTCAAGACTGATTTGCATATGGCTGGGTTCAAACTGGAATGGCATGGTGAGCAAAAAACGATGGATTTAGGCCCAGATCTCTGTACTGGGGTGAATGTATGACATTGTTCTGCATTCTGTCCATCAACTGTTGTTTTTACCAAAAGACTTTTTGCAATCAATAAAGGAAAGGCTCATACAGGTGTTCACGGACAACACTACCGCCATGTCGTACTGCAACAAACAGGGCGGAGTGGGGTCGTGGACTCTTTGTCAATAGGCCCTGCGTCTCTGGACTTGGGCCCTGCATCTCTGGACTTGGATGGAACGTCAGCGCATTTCCCTGGTGGTTCAACACCTGGCCGACTCTCTGAACGCCAAGGCGGACAAGCTCAGCCGAAGGTGCCTTAAGGATCACGAATGGCGTCTCTAGCCGGAGGTGGCACAAGGTCTCTTTCAGCAGCGGGGAGAGCCTTGGTTAGATCTGTTCGCCTCCGAAGAGAACGTGCAATGTCAGCTGTTTTGCGCGTTGGAGTTTCCAAGGTGGCACTCACTCGGCGATGCTTTTTTTTTGTGAGTGGGGCTCAGGCCTCCTATATGCCTTTCCACCCATACCACTCCTGCCCAGAGTGCTCAAGAAGATCAGGAGCGACCAGGCACAAGTTATTCTGGTGGTTCTGGACTGGGCATGGAGAGTTTGGTATCCCGAGTTCTTTGACATGAGCATCGATCCTCCGGTCAGGCTGCCTCTACGGGAGGATCTTCTGTCGCAGCAGCAAATCAGGGTTCTCCACCCGAACCTATCCACTCTCTGCCTCCTTGCGTGGAGATTGAGCGGCAACAGTTGACAGCTTTTGAACTCCCTCCCGAAGTCTGTGGGGTTATTCTGGCAGCCAGGCGTCCCTCCACAAAATCAGTATATGCCTGCCGATGGAACAAGTTTTGTAAATATTGTACAGATAGATCTATCGACCCCTTATCTGCTCCCTTATCTCAAATCCTTCTGTTTATACTTTCCTTGGCCCAGCAGGGCTCTGCTCTGGGCACCTTGAAGGGCTACCTTTCGGCCCTTTCTTCTTTTCTTCGGCTGCCTGATTAGCCCTCTCTATTCAAATCTCCTCTAGTGCAGAGGTTTTTGAAGGGGTTAACCCATTTGTACCCCCCTTCACAGTTCATCATGCCACAGTGGGACCTTAATTTGGTGCTCACTTTCCTGATGTGTGCACCATTTGAGCCGCTGCATAACTGCCCTCTGCGGTTGCTCACCATCAAGACAGCTTTTTTGGTGGCAATAACCTCTGCCAGGAGAGTGAGTGAACTGCAGGCACTGTCCTCACAGCCTCCTTACCTGACGATATTTCCGGACAAGGTAGTACTCCGGACTAGGGCATCCTTTCTGCCTAAGAACACCCTTCCATCTGGGACAGTCGGTTACCCTTCCCACCTTCTATGCACTCCCGCATCCTTCCAAGGAAGAGGAACGTCTCCATCGTCTGGTCCCAAAAAGAGCATTATCGTTCTACCTTGATCGAACCAAAGAGTTCCGGGTGGAGGACCAACTCTTTATTGAATACGTTGGTGCAAAGAAAGGCCGTGCTGTCCAGAAGAGGACTATATCCCGATGGGTCATCCTCTGTATTAAAATTTGTTACACCTTAGTGAAGATGGATCCCCCTGAAGGGCTTAGGGCCCATTCCACCAGGGCGAAGGCGGCCACCACGGCTCTCCAGCATGGTGTTCCCATCTCTGACATATGCCAAGCTGCCACGTGGGCATCTCTGCACACGTTCACCAGACACTACTGTCTGGATTCCCAGGTCCACAGAGAAGACCTGTTTGGTCGCTCTGTTTTACAGGATTTTCTAGTCTAAGCCATTCCACAGTCCCTCCTCCAGGGACGTTATTGCTTGGGTATCTGTTCAAAGGTAAGAAATCTGCGGCTAGATGTACAGATGGATAAGTTACTTACCTTCGGTAATGCCTTATCTGGTAGAGACATGATCTATCTGTAGATTCCTTACCGACCAACCCATCCTCCCCAAACTGCGGAATTGGTTTTAAGTGTCAGGGATGTTCCCCTTCATGGCCCTAGTTGTTCATTTTTTAACACACCATGGTCAGTCACTTCATGGTTTTGCGCTTCTGGCGTGGAAAGTCATGAAAAGTACTGACTTTAGCGCGCCGGGGTGGCGGTTATATTGACGATGCGGACGTCACAACGACGATGAACACAACGCTGACGATGTCACGCGGAGTCGACTGACGCCACCTACCGGTGCACAGGGGTACTGCTGAGAAAAATCTTCCGGATCCAGCCTGACGCCTGGAAGTTCAAAGGTAAGGAATCTGTGGTTAGATCATGTCTCTACCAGATAAGGTATTACCAAAGGTAAGTAACTTGTCCGTCTGGCAGGCGGCCAAGCGTGGCAGTCCCATGGTGGTTCAGTAAAAAGGCTCATGAGCTTTTAATACTGCCCCGCCATGGGACCACCACAGCGCATTCCAGCATGGCATGGACTATAAAGTCCATGCCGTGCTGGAACTTGGGGGTGCTTGCACATTGCATGCACCTACCTGCATGGGTCAAGGGGGGCCTTGCAGGTCCCCTTTGTTTCCCCACTGCCAAAATATGCATGGCGGTAACGCAGCAAAACCATCAGCATATTCTGAGCCCCTGACCGCCACGCCACCACCAGAGAACACAGTTCCCTGGCAGTTGCGGCGGTCAAACAGGCAAACTTATAATACGGCGGTCGGACCGCCGGTGCGGTGGCGGCTGGACAGCCATTGCTGTGCACCTGCGAGTCCGGCGGTCCATGGACCGCCAGGCTTGTAATAAGGCCCAAAGGCTCCAAGTTATGCATGGACTGATTCTAATGAATATATGATCTTTGTCTGTTTTCATACACCAAATTAAATAAGGTTGGCTCTTCCTACAACTGACCAGTCATATCTCTAGCATCCCTACGTGTGTGAATTGATAAAGAACTGTTCTTCTTGTTTAACGTTAGAGCCATCAACAGGTAAGCAACAAAACTCTTAAATCTAGTATAAACCACCTTTTGTGCACTGATTTAGAGGATGAAAGCTGGGGATATCAGCCAACAATTTATAGGAGGTCCTGTGTTCCTTCCTCTTATTTTCCGCACTTTATGTAGAGTGCAGAGGAATGTGTTTTTCTTAAAGCACAACCACATCCTCCTCTGCTATTGGGAAACCTCTTGCAGGGGAACAAGATGCTTGTGAATGGTGTCAACAGGCTGCAAAATCTAAAGTTTCCTTTCCAAGATGTTTGGGAAAAACAGAAGCCTTTGATCATCTTCCAACATTTTACTCCACTTTGCTCCCCATTTAACGTACGAATTACATTGGGGCTCCTCATTTAAAGTTAGTAACACAGTTATCTGGCTGTGCTTATTGCCCATGTTGCCCCTCTTGAGCATGCGTATTGCTTTCCTGAAAATTCTGAAGGGGTTTGCAGACTTAAGGCCCCTCTAGCCCAAGAGACGTTACAATAAAACTTTTCGATCCTTCTACTTTTCGTGATATTTTCCAGCCAGATGTAAGTTAAACTCATAGTGTTCTGAAAGATTCTTTGAGTGATCTTCAACACTAATGACTGATGTGAAAGCGTTGGAAATTTGCAAACAAATCATTATTCTCTTGCTGTTTGGTCTCTGGCACTTCAAAAGAACCAGCTCTTTTGTTAGCTAAAAGACAGGCGTCTAGCTATGAGAGACTTCTCTTCTGTGAGACCAGATGTTTCATCCTCAGTGACAGCTTCTGCCTCAAGTGCTCTGGTACGAAAATGGAGACCAGGGAGACCGTAGTGTTCTACAGACATTGGGGCTCTCAGGTGCTCCTCTGGCATGCTTTTCCCATGCGGGACCGCCACTTTTCAGCTTCCCCATCAGTGTCTGTCCAAAACAGAAAAGGAGCTGTGGTACCATGCACCTCTGTTCACTGGCAGTAACGCTCATACACTTCCATAAATCTGACAACCCAAAACCATCCACATTGACAGAGGGTGGGTGTAATTGTGTGACCTCGATAATACCGGAGTAAGTGGAATCACTCTTTGTCAGAGTTGAATACATCTTCTGCATTGTTGAATTGAGGTGTTAAATCTATGCCAGCCAATTCCAGCACAAAGTTTTCAGGGTAATTATAACCCAGTCCCCACTCACTCTTCAAATCGATGCAAACAAATGCTGAAGGAGCCGGTACTTGAGGAAAGCTTGATCAAGATGATGGGTGATGCTTGAATAGAACGAAGAATGACTAGAAGAAGCCAATAAGGGAAAAAATTAAAGTATCACAAGAAAATGTAGGAGGACCTTTCACATGCAACCAGATTTAATGATTCTAAAATATTTTGGGAAATCATCACCAGAGAAATCTGTGGCCAGGATGTCAAATTTGATGCATGTATAAGAGTTGGAAAGAACAGCAACGACATGCTCTTCCTTGTACAATAGCAACAATCACAAGCAACCAGAAGAGGCTGTGGAGGTGTAGCAGGGCCCGCAGTTGTCTCATTGGAGGGGGAGCTCCCATTGATGAGGTTCAAGGTGCTAATGGTGCATAAAGTCAGAAGGCACCTGGTCCTGACTCTCTCCCATTTTTTGAATGATCTAAGACAAGGTTCTCCAAAGTCGATCCTGGAGTGTTGGATCCATTCCAGATTTTTAGCATATCCCCATTTAGATAAATGTAGTTGTCTTAAAAATCTGTCATGGATCCAGCCCTCCAGGACAGATTTTGGAGAACCCTAATCTAAGAGTATGGGTTTGTGCCTTCTGCATCAGAACAGGATGGCTCTTTACTGCATGGTGAAATGCCAATACGCAACCCATTTACAAAAGAGGTGGGAGAGATGTCGCTGGTAACTATCAACCTACATCCTTAAATGTCTGAGGTAAAAGGTTATTTGGTCAAGTTCTTGTGACATATTCTTTATCATGTGTTTTAAGGGATGCTTGGAAAATTTGGAAAAACAGGCAGGTATTAACTATTTAGATGCCAACTGATATCTATTATGTAAACATGTTATCTCCCCAGATTTTTTATGTTGCCACTTCTTTTTATAAAAAAAGTGATTCTAATGGACTATTATCATAATAGCCAACACTGTGGTGCATGAGGAATCTCCCTTGGTACAGTGTATACATTGGCGAAGCAAGCCATGACATGGAGCAAAGGGAGAGACACCTCAACTGCGGCTTGTGCGAGCATGCTCTAAACACAATGGGCCCGATTCACAAAGGTAAACTGAGATGAAAGTTTATCTTTACAACTTTCGGTATTCACAAAGGGCATTTACGAGTGGTAAAGTTAGACTTTTGTCTCAGTTTTGGTCTCAGTTAAACTTAAGACCAAAACTTAAGTTTAACTGAGACAAAAGTCTAACTTTACTACTCGTAAATGCCCTTTGTGAATACCGAAAGTCATAAAGTTAGACTTTCGTCTCAGTTTACCTTGTGAATCGGGCACATAGTTTATTGTGATGTGGAAACTGCCCCCTATAGTAAGTAAAAGGAACAAATGATGGACAGAATGCTGAACAATGCAAACATTCACCTCCGGTCACAAAGATCTGGGTTTAATCCATCGTTCTTTAGCTCACTTCGCCACACCAGTTTGGACCCAACCATATGCAAATCAGTCTTGACCCTGTTCCTCATGGGAACAGTCCATCCTGAACTGCCAAGCCAGGTCCTCCCTGGACCAGAAACAAGCACCCTGGGACCGGTTTCGGGGCATCACCCCTCATCAGCCAGGCTAGCTTGAATCCAGTGGTGCAGTAAGCACAGGACCCACGTCTGGGCATACCCTTCCCACTTAGGGTGACAAAAGCAAAAGGAACAAATGATGGACGGAATGCTGAACAATGTAAACATTCACCCCCAGTCACAAAGATCTGGGTTTTATCCATTGTTCATTTGCTCACCATGCCACCCCAGTTTGGACCCAGCCATATGAAAATCAGTCTTGACTCTGTTCCTCATGGGACCAGTCCAGCCCGAACTGCCAAGCCAGGCCCAGGTCTCTGTACTGGGGTGAATGTTTGACATTGTTCAACATTTTGTCCATCAATTGTTCTTTTTGCATTTGTCACCCGAGTAGGATGGGTATGCCCAGATGTGGGTCCCGTGCTCTCCATGCCACTGGAGTCAAGCTAGCCTGGCTGATGAGGGGTGAAACCACAAAAGTGGTCCCAGGATGCTTGTTTCTGGTCCAGGGAGGACCTGGCCTTGCAGTCCGGGCTGGACTGTTCCCATGGAGAGCAGGGTCAAGACTGATTTGCATATGGCTGGCTTTAAACTAGAATGGCAGGGGGAGCAAAAAAAAAAACAATGGAGTTAAGCTCAGCTCTCTGTACTGGGGTGAATGTTTGACATTGTTTAACTTTCTGCCAATCAATTGTTCTTTTTCCCTATAGTAAGTAGGGAGAATTATAATTATTTTAGTCAACAATAATACATGAGTATTCATTAGCCACAAAGATATTGTTTAAGTCAAATGAGTCTTATATAAATCTAAAAATGAATTTCAGCATATTCGCATTAAAATGTGTGGGACTTCCTCGAACAGAAAAGTTGTATTAAAAAAATATTTAAATAAAAATAAATTGAACATAAATTTGTGACACTTGTGTATACTGTTGGTTTCAAAGAAGAGGTTCTAACAAAACTTTCTTTCCCTGTGAGTGCCCAACTTTGTAGTAATATTGATAGTTTTCAAAGCTGAAAGGTTATTATATTATATGCGTGCTCTGCAATTCAGATATGGAGCACAGAGGAATGGCGACAGAGAATGCAGACATGGTCTATTACAGGGCTCTGGGGACTCTTCCTGCCAGTGGGAATTTAGTTTATCCAGGATTGTAAAGCCATATATGCCTTGCAAAAGTGAAAAATGTATGTTTTTTAATCAGCAAAAATGTGCATAGCGGTAATATAAATGCATATATTATTTTAAAAAATATTGTTTATTCTTAATATTGAGTTATTTTACTTATTCTTTGCAGTGTTTGCCTGGACAGATTGTGTTGTTGGTAACTAGGATGGAAGTCGCACTTGCCAGTCCCAAGCATTGCCAATTTCCGGCATCTGGGGTAGTGAAGCTTCCACAGGGAGATGCCCCGGCAGCTATCCCGGTGACTCTGAACACTTCCTTGCATCTCTTGCGCAGCAATCTGCCACACCGACACTCAGTGCACCTCCAAGCAGCGCACCTCAGGAGCGTAGCTTCAGACCTCCGCTTCTCGAAGGATGTGGTGGTGCAACGTGGACTTGAAAGCCTTCCCTACAGAGAGTGGGATGCCAGCATTTTATATGATGTTTCAAACATCCTTCCAGACATTAAGAGGAAAGGACGTGCTCTGAAAAGGTCAATTAAAACCGATCCACCGAAACACCAACTCTGCCTTTTGAAAGGTATATCTCCTAAACCTCAGAAAACCCCTGTCAGACCTCCACTATCTCTGGGGGAGCCATTGTTTAAGCCTAAAGTCACTGAAAGCCTGACCACTGTAATGGCTGCCACCCCATCTGCTATTCCTGTTGCTAACAAGGCGGCTCCTTCAAGGATATTTGTAACAGAACCACCAGAGGCGCCCTCTGGTCCCACCAGAGCTGAGACATGCGAAACAACCGACAAAAGCACAGCGGTAACACTATCTGAGAGAAGTTGGGAAGAAGACATACTGAGGAAGCTGACCAAGAACACAGCTCAGTGGATCATCAGCCATCAAGCAGCTCATGGTATTGCTCGGGATCGCCTGCGTCTGCGATTCGGCTTCCATAGCTTGCAAAATCTCATTACAGAGGAGACCATGTTGGAGGCTGACTTTGCGACCTTTGAAGAACAGGAAGAGGCAAATAGAAAGCTTGCACCAACCCCTGTGAAAGAAAAGGAACCTGACATACCCCTTCCTGTCTATTATAGGTAAGACACTCTTTGAGAACAAATTCACAGATACCTGAATGTCCTACATTGTCACGTGGAATCTCGGTGCAAAACCTGACCCATTCCATCCATGTCATTCCCTTTTCCTGATCCCATTCAATCAAATTTTTTCTATAATCGGAAAAGTGAAGGGTAGAAAAATATCACTTAGCAAAAAACTGAAAAAAAAACCACTATCCTCCTGATATAACTGTTGGATTTTGTACCTTAAACTCTGTTGAATGTGAAGACATCAAAAGAAAATTTTAGATTTTTTTTTTTTTTTTAAACAAATTTTATTTGTCAAGTTGCACATGTATTGCAGAGCTCTGTACCCCAGGGACATCTGCCCAATCAAACCATATAGATATGATGACTTTGACTTTTTCCAATGACATTCGAACATATATATGCAACAAGAAAACTGTATACACCAACTCCCCCCCACCCTCACCCCTCCCCCCGATCGCACAAGGTCCGCACAGTCCTGTCCACCGTCTGTAAGCATAGCGGTGCGAATGAATCCCTCCAGGTCCCCCCCGCATTGCACCCCCACAGCCCAGAGACGTACATACAAATTATCCCATGGGATGGGTCTCTGTTACTGATGGCGGGTCTAACATCAGGCCCCGATAGTCCGCCCAGCGTTTCCAAATCTTGTAGTGCTTCCAGCCCCATACAGAAGTCAAGCCCATTCTTCCATGCGGCCACTGATGGGGCCCTTGGCGCCTTCCATGTCCTGGCAATGTCCCTCTTCGCCAGTGTGAATCCCAACTGCATGAGGTGTCTCTTATAGATGTTGCCTCCTATCCCCTCCATAACATGAAGTAGGGCCAGCTGCGGTGTACGAGGGAGCTCCCACCCCAGGACCTCCGAGAGACAGTCAAATACCCCCCTCCAAAAACGGTCTAGGGAGAGACAGCCCCAGACCGTGTGAATGAATGTGCCCTCCCCACACCCGCAGCGAAGACACACAGGGGAGGCAATCAGCCCTGCCCTCCACAAGCGCACTCGAGTATAGTAGACCCTGTGTAGATACTTGAACTGGACAAGGCGGAGTCGCATTGCTATGGCCGCTCCCCGCGGGGCTGCCAGGGCCTCAGTCCAGTCCTCCTCCTCTAATGTGCCCACATCCTCCTCCCAGTCCCCCCGGAGCTTTTGTAATGTGGGTGCGCAATGAGTAACCAGGGATTGATATATTCGGGAAATTTTCCGGTCAGTTAAATCTCCCATAAAGACCTTAGCTTCCAATGGGCTAAATTCCGGTAAGGACTCTAGGCCCTCTAAGCTAGGGGACAGGGCATGCCGAAATTGAAGGTAGCGATAGAACTGGGAGCGTAGCATATGGAATTCGTCTTGACGATCTTGAAACGATTTGAGCGTCCGGCCCCTCATGACATCGCCTAAGACTGAGATGCCTATATTGTCCCACCCCCGAAACCCCTGCAGAGCCGCAAGCTGAGGTAATCGCCCATTATCCCAGAGGGAGGTTTCCCGTGTCAAAGTGTTCCACCATCCCATTCGTCGCAACGCCTGTCTCCAAATCAGGAACACCACCCGCGTGACCGACGGCAGCGAGACCCGCAAAGGCGCGGAATAAAGAATTGTATGAAGTGAATGGTGCCCCATGAGCCGCTGCTCGACAGCATACGCCGGGTCTCCTCTATCGCCGTACCACCACTCATTAAGAACCAGCAAGTGCGAGGCTTGGTAATACGAGAGAACATCAGAGGACGCCAGCCCCCCGCAGTAGGTGGACAAGAAGCATGTGCGCAGAGCTACTCGTACTTTTCCCCCCTCCCATAAAAACTGCCCAAGCGCTGCATTCACCTGTCGGAACCATCGTGGCGGGATCTGATATGGGGGATTCTGCAGCTGGTAGAGGAGCCGGGGAAGCGCCACCATTTTGAATATTTCCGATCTGCCATATAGCGACAGGGGCATACGGGACCGGGACTTGAGGTCTTCCCGGGTCCGTTCCCAGACGGGAGCCAGGTTACGCTCCCAGGAGATTGCAGGGACATCCGACAGGAACACCCCTAGATATTTCAGTCCCCCCACCGCCAGCTGAACCGAGGAAATCCACGCGCCAATACCCGTCTGATCCCCTAGAATCCATACCGTCGATTTACAAAATTTTAGATTTTGAAGCACACAAATCTAAGGAATCCAGCAGTGTCTTTCAAGCTTTCAATGGGGGATTGTTATGGAAAATAAATGAATGAAAAACTTGTAAAGCGCTCTGTTAAACTGCAACCGGTGTCTGGAGTTCTAGCTAAATAGAGGCAGGAGAGAGTAAAAGGTAAACAGCCAAGTGTTGAGGGGTTTTTACACATTGTAGTTGGGCAGTAGATAGAACGATATCTAGGTGAAGTGAGTTCCACAGTTTAGTAACCAAGAAGACAAAAGATGGACCCCCAAGCCTGGCTTTCTTGGTTTTGGGGATTGGAGAAAAGAAAAATATGCCGAATGCAAGGTTCTACAAGGAATTTTCACACTCAGGGGGAATTTATAAAACACCCTTAATAAGATAACCCTTCGCTGCTGGATAGTCTGCTGGGATGCTTATCGCTCCAATGTATAGATTCCCAACTCTTCATTTCTCTTTAAAAATCAAGGTTGCATCTTCCTCAAACAGGCAAAGGGGCGCCTCTTTGTGTGCACACCACAGTATACGGTTTGGTGTTTCTTTTGATGCACATCTGTAAAGATTTCCTTGTCCTTTCCTTTAGTGGGACATGGGTAAATGTATATAGGTGGGGTCTCAGCAGAACATTGTACCAGGGCTCGGATATTCAGCCATATTGGTGAACCGCGGGTACCTGGGAGTCCATTTGGTGCAACATTTTGGTGGTTGGCAAAGTACCAGGCTTTTCTCATTAGAGGTGTATTTGGTAGAAGAGTCCGCTCAAAGCCATTCAAGAATAAATAAGATGTAAATAACTTCATATTCTAACAAGACACTGTAAAACATAGATAGTAAAACTAAAAATATTAAACGAGCTAAAAGAGGAGTAGAATAAAATAGATGGCACTTGAAAAACGAGCTTGGAATTTGTGAAATAAAGCAGGAATAAATTAGACATTTTTTAAAATTTCAAAAGTGCCTGCCAGTACCCACACAAACCCGTGGCTGACAATCATATCCAGGCTCCCCCTGTAAACCTCTAAGCACAGACTACCTGTCACTCAGAAAGGTGTCCTCCCAGTAGCCTTGGTCCTGCCAGAAGGGCCCACAGTATTACTGCCATGAGATCTTGTCCTACACAGCTGTATTTGCACCCCTAACTAAAAGGTCTACAGAGTGGCATTCATGAAAAGCTGTTCACCTGGGCTGGGCTGCCATCTTCCACAGCGAATTCAAAGCAAGATTCTCCCTGCAGGTCAATTCTCCCGCATTACTTTGATTACTGTCCTAGAACAACCGCCCCACCTGAAGCCATCTTTGGATAAAGGAAGGACTCAGGTGATGTGACGTCAGCAGCAGAGCCAAGGGTGATTTCAGGGGCTGGAGTGGAGAGAGTTCTAACAAGAAGAAGGGTGAAAGGGGAGACAGCGATGAGGAGCATGGAGGTAAGGACTAGCAGACAAGGATGAAACGAGTTCAGGAGCGAAACTGACTGCATCAAGCCAGAGAGCACACTAAACAAAAAACATACCGGCAAGCGGTATGAATGGAAGTTGTCATTTGTCTAATTTGACTGAGTGTTTGCTTGTGGTGGGCAGCATCCCTCATTTTTTGGGGGCTGGGACTTATTGTTCATCATCAGACTTTGATCCAGAGACAGCCATTAAAGGGAGAAAGAAGGAGAATATAGGAAAAGAGTGACAAAGTCAGAAAGCAGGGATGACAAACTTCATGCAGGAGTGAGATGAAGAGGCAGAAGTGTAGGGCGTTTGAAGAAAGAGGCATGAGGTGGAATCAAGGCGAGGCAGTTCCGGTATTTGGGAATATCTGCATGCTGCAGCGCCAGTGATGGGGTCCTAAGAAAAACCTAGGGACCCTGCACTTCCTTTTCTGGGCACTGGAAGTTGGCCTTCAAACCCAGTGCACCAATTGGATTCCCACCTATGCAGAGCAAGTTCAAAAGTAGGCGCAGACCGACTGTAAGGCAAGGCATAAGGGGTAAGCAGTGAAAATGCTGCAGAAATGTTGCTGTTGTGATTTTGCTGATCTTCAATAGCAACGTGATTCTTTTGTTGAAAATGTGTTCTTTCTCTCCATCTCCCTTGAGTGTGAGAACGTGTTTCTTGTTCCAGGGTGCCTTCGTATTGCCCCCCAAAGACGATTGATGATGAGCCGGGCAGTCAGAACAGGACGGGGGATGTTTTGCCACTGGTGCACTTTGATCCACCGCCCCCGTTGACACTGCAGGATGTGATGAATCCTCTCGCTGGCAAATATGTTTTTTCTACAGAAAACCCCTTCGAGCACGAACTTTACTCTGGTAATGCTCTCAGCCCTGTTTCTTACTGCTTTCTACTGTGCATTTATTCTTTCAGGCCGCATGTCTACAAAGGTTTCACTTTTATGCACTTTGAATCGAGCCCACTCATTCTTTCCCTCTAAAAGCTGGAAGATTATTTTTCCAGAGAACATTAGAATAGCCCTAAACCTGCTTTTCCAAAAGGCCACCTCTTCAAGTCATACTCGCAGCTCTAACCCTTTTTTTCGCCTCCTTCCTCATTGATTCCCTGAGTCAGATGTACATATGTTAGAGCTGTTTGTGTGATTTTTTAAATATTGCTATAATGTTTCACATTGTTATCTGTAAAGCACTCGGTTTTCCCCTTGTTGTGTCCTATAAATACTGAATTAATTAAAATAAATATGCATGAGCACAGAAACGGTTGAACCAAAACAAACCAAGTGTCAGAATTTCAAAAAGTATGCTTGTATATGTTGCATAGGCAGTACCAACACACTGCAAAACCTGATACACTCGAAATGTGTCTTTGATTTACGTTTAACTGCACAGTCATTTTTTTGATGTGGAGGCGTAAACCTTAGAATGCTCTTGCAGTGCCTTAGCGAGGAGTTACAACGTAATGTTGCCAAATGCAATCAGCAACATCATGTTCCAATCCAGCACAGTTTTCCATCTATAAACCACTGTAGTTTAAATTTTAACCCAGTTAACCCAATTGGGGTGAACCAGGACTACAACTTGCAGAGTGCATAGTCCAAGTAAATAAATGACCCGGGTCGGAACATGGTACAGAACCATTTTTTTACCAAACCCGAGATCAGGTAATAAGACTCATCCTGTGCCCCATGCCCTGCAGTCAGTGAGTCATATAGCTGTAGTGTTGGACGGGATCCCATCCTCTCCACTAAGTTACATTGGCACATAAGCCATTCCCGCAATATTTATAATCCATACTTTATCAGTCTTGTAGTAGAAACTGTGTTGCGACAATCTTTCCGGCTATCCCACGTGGAATGCTATTGTGTAAGTTAACTGCTCTGTTAGGTAATAGCTCATTTAAATTAGTGTTTTTGTTAAGTTCTTCCATTTAATTGGAATTACTTTATAAACAATATCATTATAATTAAGATGAATTCCATTTAAACAGCCATTCCTGTCTTGTTGGTTACTTACCTGAAATGTCCATGGATGGATTGAGGAACTACACAAAGGGGAATCTACGTGCGGAGATATCTGCACATGTACATTTCTACCCTTGGCTAGGTGTCGGAGTGTCTGGGAACAAGCCTATTAACATATTCAAAAGGGAAACATATAAAAAAATATCCGAAATGTCATAAAAAGTCTAAATAATAGTCCAGAAGCCTTAAAGCCTAATCTTCAACTAGAAGCCAAACATACAACTGAAAAGTAAATTCATCCCCCCAACCCAAATGGTGTTTTGGAGTTGCTGTTCTCAAGCTGACATCACAACTCTTGTGAACTTACTCGAGAATGAAATGCTCCACACATTCCTGACCTTAACCCTGAAATATCCAATACCCACTGGCCAGTATCTGATGTTTGACATGCTAATGACACTGTTTTAATAACATGGATACTGGGAAAACCCCAGAGACACATGTAGTGTTAAAGATATTATTAACCTTGGTAATTAGTAGAAAGGTGAGAACATGAACATAAAAAGCACTAATGAATATGATGAAGGTTAAACTGGTGTTGCTAAGGGGTCTTTGATAAAAGGATATTGGGTAGTATTAACTTGACAAAGGAAGAGTGCAGGGTGCTAAACTACCCCATAACAGTGTCACGTTACTCACGATTTAAACTCTTGCAATGCAACATAGTACCTCGTACATATTTGGCACCTAACAGGATATACATAATTTTCTCAGCATCACCAGGCAGATGCCCACGCTGTTGGGTTACAGGCGCTGACTTTTCACATATGTTCTGGCTTGTCCCACACTGTAGTCCTACTGGACCAATTATGGTTTTTATGGCACACCAAACAAAAATAACAACCCCAGCAATGCAAAATATAGACTCACAGATTTAGCATTGACTCTTGCCAAAAGACAAATAGCAAAGTTGTAGAAAACACTTCCGCTGGCCCAATGGAGGAAAGAACTAACTACCTGGGTTGAACTTAAAGCTACCACACTTACTTAACTATAAGGGAGGGATGAGCCACAATAATTTATTACTGAGTGGGGGGCATTTCTGACACAAATGGCAAGTAAACATGATAACAAACACTCTAGAGGATCATATAAGAGCAGTAGCGGCCCGTCCCATGCCAAAGTGGGGGGGCGGGGCGGGCTGGTCGGAGGAGGGAAGTCGGGAGTGGGGGAGGGTTCGAGGCCTTACCTTAACTCCTCCGCCGCCGTCTCTCACCGCATCACGCTCTTCCTGCTTCTGGACCAGTCTACCAGAATGCACTGCAGCCAATACTGACGCTGCATGAAAGCAGCGTTGGGATTGGCCTGAGCGCCGGCAACTTGCGCTTCGAGGCAGACTGGGAGGCTGTGCCTGCTCTCTCCAGCTCCAGCAACACAGCTGGGGCTGGAGAGAGCTTCACTGCGCATGAGATTTTGGCCGGCCTGAGACGGCCGGCCAAACCCTCATACACAGTGAAGGGAGTGCCCACCACTCCCCCACCATCAGTGTCATCCCCTGGACCCGCCCCCAAGACTCGTCAGAGTCCTGGGTGCAGGTCCATGGGATTAAAATAAAACAATAATAAAAAAGGTTTTAAACCCATTTTATTATGGGTTTTTTGCTGGTGGTTGCAGGGGGGTGGCGCTCCTCCGCTCTAATAGAGTGGCTGCTGCTGTATAAGAAGTGGAAATGATGCAACAACTATGTAAACATAAGTCATGGATAGACGCTGCTTTGGAGCTTCATTCAACCCCTCCTCATTACTCCTCTTCCCCTCTACTCCCAGTGTGGATTGAGGCTCACCAAGAGATGCGAGTTAGACCCTAGAAAGATGTATCAACAGACTGTGGAGAACAATTAAAACATAGGGATCAAACACACACATTAAACACTTCGAACACGACAACTAGGGGAGTTACACTGGTGAACTACCCAACAACAACTATATTGAGATATCTATAAACATACTGTTTATATGAATACATTTGCTTTGCTCTGTATTGCCACAAGAAATGTCTAGTACATAGGAATATATAGGTGATAAAGTCATATGCTAGTGTTGATTTTGTTTTTCAAAAAATGTAATGAAACACAAGTAAAGAATACTGCAGCAGCTCCACTGTACAATCACACACCCGAATAGTAGCTTGAGGATCAAAAAGTGTGTTCAACGATGTCTCCTGTATGTATGACCGTTGTACCTCTATTGAGACTGTGTGGTTTGAGGTCAGAAAGTGGTGATAAGATGGGGAGAAGGACATACCTGACATCACCCACAACAAAGGTGTGATTTAAAAAAAAAACGTAGGTTGATTGTAAAAGCTGAACACATTCTATACATGCATGCATGCATGCAATGGTAATATTAGAGGTATGTATATTGATAGGGTGAGGCTAAGAGTGCCTCTAATTGGGATGTCATTCCCTAGGTATACATGCAACACCGGTTTGAGTTATTCTTACTTACCTCTTAGCCAGATACCACCAAAATCCCCAGCAACAAACTGACTTGCAAGAAGTGACTGTCGGAAGCTGTAGCTATTGTGTGTGCTCCCAGAAAGGCAGCGGATACCTCATATAACAGTCCCTGGCAACGCAAACACCTTGCAGGTTGATTGAGTCCCAATGGTATCTGTTGTGGAAATGGTGTATATTGTGTTGAGTTAGTTGAAGTGCCAGTCAGTGGCACCTAACACCCAAGAGAAATGGAAAAAATAATTCTTTTGACTTTCGATCAGTGACAGTGGCTTGGTAATAAATTGGTGCGCTAGGTTGGTGTTTTGTCCCAGTACATGTCACAAACATCATGGTTTGCTTGCCTGTTAATTCCCAAAGTGCCCCCAATGGAAGTTCCAGTGGCCAGGAAATGGAGTGCAGCCAGTATTTTGACATGTGCAGATATGGCTTGAGAGAGGGCTGTAGGTGAATCGAGCTCCTGTCCACAGTGTGGAACCATGCCAAGGATCACATCTGGAGAAACGTGATGTCAAGTAATGGCGGCTTACCTGGAAATGCCTAAACTGCTGATATTCTGTCAGTAAATCCTATCTTTCCTCCTCTAATAATGATTCCTCAAAATGAGTAAAGCAATAAAGATATTCACCATTATGATGAAACTATACTATTCTGATAAATTACTTGCTTTTTTTGTGGTCAGCCTATATGTGATTGTTTGATTTTGTAGTGAGTTTCATCTGTTGATTGGTGTGGCAGAGCTCTGAATGTTCACTCTCTGCTCCCATTGTAGGGCAAGAGTGTTGCATATCTATATATAAGTCTTGTTGGAATTTGTCATTTATATGATTTGTACTTAAAAATTGTGTTTGTATATTTAAAATTATATTAATTTAAAAATATATAACATTACTATTTTTTTAAACCTTTATTGCCATAGTTGCCCCTTATTCCTTGCTTGAACTGATTTCTATAAGAGTATGTTTCAGGACAAGTATTTTTCTCCAAGGCTTCTTTGTAGTACATTTGAGCCTGTCTTGTCGGTGGTAACCGTAGTAGATTTAGTTGTAACTTTTGTGAATAGCAATTGACTTACGCTTTGGTTCATGTGTTTTATCATTTGCATGTCCTTCCCTAAACTCTTCCTTAAATTTCCATACACACCACCCATTTTGCAGTAATTTCCACCATCTTCCAGCAACTCTTCCTTGCCCATCCCACAATTACAACAAAAATGTATACCATTGTCTGTGGGGATGTCGGCAGTGGCAGTGCGTCCATTAGGGCGCTGGGGCGTTGACCCACAAGCCGCGCCTGCCGACTCCCGAGGCAGTCATTTAGCAGAGGCTCAGCTCCCTCAGCGGCTCTGTCTGAAGAGGGGTGGGCGGGGCAGCCAGCAGGTTGACTCCCACCCGGCGTCATGCTGACTGACATGTCATTGTCAGACTCAGCAGGCCAGGGGGTGGCACGGAGCGCACAGCAGGCAGCAGTGCGCATGTTGGGTTTGGGTCGGAGAATTTTTCTGACCAGCCCAGTCATGCGCACTAGTGTTCGCTGTGGTTGGCGGCTGCGCATTAGGAGAGCGAGGGTTGCCCTCGGTCTCCTAATGGGCGGCGAGTATCCCTGCTAAGCCAATCCTGGCGCTGCTGGAGCAGCGTCTGTATTGGCTGAGAGGGGTTGCCACACTCGCGCCAGCGCCAGCAGCATCAGAATTGGTGTATAGTTGTCACCGGCGGGCGACACTAGTACACAGCTCTGGGCCGGGACCGCAGCATGCATTAAGGCGGCAGGCAGCGCTGGGGCATAAAGATCAAGGCTGGTTGACATGGAGCCTTTGGGTCAAAAGAAAGGACTTGGATTCCCCACAAATTCATTCATCGCCATGAGCCCGAGAGTCTCGACGCGGGTTTGGAGTTTCTGGCGGACCTGATTCCAAGGTGAGGGGGCATTTCTATATAAACACTGTCAGCTGCGACCATTACGCTAACACCCTTGTCAGGCAGGCAGCAGGGTGAGTCCAGGAGCTCCAGGCAGAATGCGCGGGGATTGTGTATGGATAGGGCCAGAGCAGGAACTGCACACATTCACACAGTGTGTGTGTTAAAACAGCTTTGTGCTAGTATATTCCATGCATGCACTTCTATCTCCATACTCTCTCTGTCTTGTCTATTACACTCGTATAGGCACTCTTACGCCTCACCACTTTAAAATGTCACCAGCCGCCACTGGATGTCGGTACTTGTGGCAGATATCTCTACACATAAGAGACAAGGCAGGCAAAAGCTGAGATCTCCGACCAGTGAATAGCTTTTATGAGTACAGAAAGTAGTACTTCTGGAGTACTAGTTCCTGTACTCAAAAATGCCTTTGTGAACACAGCCCACAGTGTGCAGGTGAATAGCATCTGTTACCACGCATGCCAAAACTACGTGTGGCTTAACAACACAGTCAATACCACGACTGTGTTGTTACCACGAGTTCCATCACAACGCAAGTCATTACAACCACTTGCTTTAGGGAAGCGCTGGACTTTGGAATAGTTTAAATTACTATTCCAACTCCAGTCAGTGTATCAGTATCAAAATCCAACAGAAGTCCAACACCGCATTCAATAAAGCAAGTCGTTGTAATGACTTGCTTTGTAATGGAATTCGTGGTAATGTCGCTGTCGTGGTACTGACTGCGTTGTAAAGACACTGCAATGTAATGCCTGCGTGGTAATAGATGTTTTCTGTGCAGTTTTATGAAGTTCAACATGGCTCTTCCCTCCTACCACTTTTACTCAACATTTTCATGCGGCCTCAGGTAGATGGGAAATCACCAGCTGTAATTCTAAACATATGCTGATGACATGCATCCCAGAACAGCTCTTCAAGATCACTGAATACCTAAGGCACGTCTAAGTCTGCAAGAAGGAAAATTGTCTATGCCTCAATGAATCTAAGACCCAGTTTGTGATAATAGACCATACAACACAGACCACCTTCTTGTTCGACTGGCCATGGAACTTGGAGCATTCCTGAACTAGTGCAAATAACTTGGCACCTGTGGGATTCAGATCTCTCCCTCAATCAGTAAATCACAACAGTGGTAAAAAGCACCAACTTCAAGCTCATGTTGCTTTGAACTGTTATATCATTTTGGACTTGAAACAATAAGAGGAGTTGTAGTGCTACACCTAGATGTAGCATTATATTCTGTATGGGCACAAGAAAGAAATACATAGTAAAACTTAAAAGAATCCAAAAGCAGATAATAAGACCATGTCTAAGCTGAAGTATCACTAGCACTGAAAGAGCTCAACTTACTCCTGGCAGAGGAAAGTATAGAAATCAAGGTCCCTTGCATCATGAACAAATGTTTCGGGACCAAAGGTCAAAGATCCATGCAGCAATGGCATCCAATTTCACAACTGAGCTGAATACATTCAATAAATGTGAAGCACATTAAACTCCACAAGATTCCAAGATTTATATTAGATTTGATTTAGACCTTGCCTGAGGTCAACAAATACATGGATAAAACAATTATATCACTCAATCGTTAAAACAATTAAAAAAAACTTTTAAAAAATGTATACAAATTGTAACAAGCGAATTCATCAGCTGGTGATTTACAAAACTCAATTAAACTTTGTGCAGAGCAGAGATTTTGTCTTAAACATATAGGCTTTATATACCGGCGCCCGGCCATTACCAGAATTGGATTTGGGCAGACTAGCAGCACATGTAAAAAGTCTTGCACTCCTCCTTTGCATAAGTCACAAATTTCTGTGGAGCTTTCCAATTGATCCATTTAGAAGTATGGGTCTTTAGAGGAAGAATCCCCAACCTCATTAAAATTATGGTGCGCGGGACCCTGTGATCTATAGAAAAACTTATATATTGTTGCAGAATTTTGTATTCTAGACTATCTAAGAGGTGTGCAAAGTGTTTTAGTTGTGAACAATAATCTACATCCAGATCATAACTTATTCTTGGAGTCAGGTTCTTTAAAAATTTAAGCTCCACAAGAAAGACAGAGAATAATTAAGTTTCACACCATAAAGGTTTATTAAAGGTTAAAGGTTTACATAAGGTAAAAATCACATTAGTATCATTTAGTGATCAAAATGTGTCTGCTTCAATTATTATGAAATTTAAAATTAAATCAACATCTTATATATCAGAGGATGAATCAGCTTGGAGTCACCGCAAAGGGAAAGACATAGGAAATTTATTTCTCTCACTTGGGAGAGCCCTCTAAAATCTCCTGCTCTGCTCTGCTCTATTCTAAGTCTGCATCTGAATCTACTCAAAATAGCTCTGCACTTTATTGAAACAGGCAATTCTGACATTCTACACACCTACATGCAGTCCTCATGAGACTATCCAAATAAGATTAAAGCATGACCATACAATATGCTCATTAGGTTTTCAAGACTCCTCACAATATGAGCTTCTCTCAGCATCCTTTATATTTGCAGTAACAGGATAAGATACACGGACCAGCCTGGACTCTGCAGATGTCCTTGTGAATGTGCTACTAATTAAAATATTCCATGATTATCAGAAAGAGAAGAAAACATTTCTTCACATGGGAAAGAAGGCATAAGAACATTGTATTCGATAACTAGAACTTTAGGTTCACCTAGAAGTAAAATGTTTATGGTTCACAAGCACAATGGCAATCTATGGTAGCCATTTTAAAATGGCGGCCTACAATAGCTATAGTCAAATTAAACGTAAATTAACATGTTTTCTCTACAAATAACATTTGCATGACTATATGTTAATGTGGTGTTATGGCAAAACATTTAATATAAAAAAAGGTGTCACCAATCATATGATGGTTGTTGTAGACATCGAATATCTCTTCTCTATTGCGTATTATTGTTCTGCATCATGAGACAGGCAGAAAGTCACTCAGAAGATAAACCAACATAAGTGAAATGTTGGGTACAAAATGGCATCACTCAAACATAGTGAAGACAAGTGCATAATAGCATGGATGGTACATGGGGATTGGCACATCAAGACATGTCTAACATATGAGAGTACAAGGCACATGCATGACAACATTGGCATATGAGGAAGCAGGTGGCACATCATGTAATGACTGGCAGATGGGATATATGCACACCATGGCTTGACTAGCATATAGGGGATACAGACCGTCCTTGGCATGGAGGGTACATAGGAGAAAAGTACATATCACGCTGAAATTAACAGATGAGTGAGCACTGTTTTGTGGGTTAAAACAGAATTTACTTTAGGGGACTGATAAACTCTCTTCCAGGGGAATACATAAAAAGGCCTGTTCTCCTACATAGGGAATAACCTGTTGAGTAGACATTAGTTACCACCCACTAGTGATGAGGTTATGCTTTGTGTCCCCCTAATCGAGCCCCTTATTGAACTTTGATATGTTGCATCTCAGTAAAATGACAGATATTGAGCCCACTGGGATAATATGCAGGGGGGCTCTAGAAAAGTGACAAGACTATTGTGGCATAGTGGTTTGCGCACTGCGAAGAATTTTATTCCCACAGTGCAGACTTTACAGGTCCTCCGCCTTTCCATATGAGTCCCCTTATCTTTTTGGGAAAACTTTCTAGAAAGTCCATCTGCATTGTCATGTGCTGTCCCTCTCATATGATCCACTTTGAAATCCAGTGGGAAGTAGAATGCAAAAGCCTGGGATAACCATCCTTCAAAGTTAAAAATACTTGACTGGTTTGTTGTGGTCCATTGGGATGGTAAAATGATCACCAGGCATGCTTGGCCTGAGCCTCTAATACCCATAAAATGGGAAAGCACTCTCTTCCAGTCTCAGCCCAGCTCTGCTCTTTGGGCACAGACTGATGTAGTATTGTGTTGTGTTACTATATCATCTAGCCACCGCACTACATCACCTTCATTAATTTGTCCACCAATACATCTCCTGCCTAGGCTTTTAATATATTTCATCACGAATCACCAATTTTACTTTGTTTTTCCTCCTTCTTTGAAAATAAATACACTGAATTAAATTTAAACATACATATTTTAAATAATAGTTGAAATATTGTAAACTAAATATAATTTTACAGTTGTTTAGAAAAGATGGAAAAACATGTCTACGGCCCTGAAGTGCCACCCTCTAAGGTCAATCACCATTAGGACTGTCATTGAAATTAAAAATGAAGATAAAATCATAACTTCTGTAGCCAAAAAATCTTCACTATACAAAAACAATATAAATGACTGTCCTTCAGCAGTACTGTCTCGGCAGCACCTTTGAAAACAACGTCACCTACATTCTTTTCAAAATGGTAAGACATCTTCTTTTAGTCACAACAAGAGAAATAAAAAGTGTACAAAAATTAAACATTTTGTTCAGTTTAAAGAAACAATTTAAATAAATAGTATATTTCCCCACAGGAATACTGGTTTGCAATCAAACAACCGCAGAAATAAGACAGGTAGAAAAATTAAACAATAACATTTAATAAACATTTCTCAATTTTGTATTTTTACAGAGCTGTTCAGGAATTCAAAAATATCAAGCGTTGCCCCTTCACGTTGAGGAAGTTTGCTCTTTTACTATAAGAGTTGTGCATATTCCTAAGGAGAACTGTAAAAAAAAGGAAATTCAAAATGTAAAGCGTAAGTTACTATTCCCTTGTATGCACTAGGTGTGCTACTACAGAGTTTGGAAACATAGAAAAAACTAATAACCACTGCTATGCAGCACCTGCTGCTGACATAAAAAACAGACCTACAGTAGAAGAACGAAAAAATAAGCTTAATACATCTACTGACTGAACTGGGGAAATTTTGAAACATCCTAGAGCATCTTGCTGGGTAGCTGCTGGATTTTGGATTTGTGAAAGTCCCCTAAACAGAAAAAGACATTTGGAACTTGAAGTCCCAACTTCCCCAACAACATATTCCAACAAAGATATAAAAAAATGATTAACAACAAAAAATAACTTTCCTTAAATTACAATAATGATCAACTTTATTGTGATTGTTGCTACTGAAAGCAAGTTAATTACATTACAGAACAACCCTATCTGGATGATGGACGGCACATCGTAAACATAACCCCTACCATTTAAACAAATTTGCATAATCCACTGCAAGTATCATAACAATAATAACTACTTCGCGTCCCACTGCCCAACGAAGTGACCACAACATATTCAGAATTGACGATAATATTTAAACAAATACCAACTTACTAACATATAAATAGATTTTAATTTACCCATGCTACATACAATTCAGAAACTGTACCTGACTCCCATAATTTAAGGTTGTTTCTTCATGTTTCCCAAACAATGTGGCAGAAAATTCTAAAACATTCCTTGATAGAAGGCTATCATTGATCGTAGACACCAACATGAAATTTAAAAAACAACTGACCAGGGGTGTGGCCTGGGAAGCCAAGATGGTGGACGCATTTTGGAAAAGCTCCAGACCTCCTCCCCATCCAGACTCCCCAGGCTCCCGTCCTTGTCATCCATGGCCGCTACCTGCTCCTACCATCATCTGAACGTTTGGGAGGACTCCTGGGTTGAGCCGGCTCCCATTGAGTGCAGGTGACGCAAAGTGCTGGGCCGAGCGGTTGCCTTCCAAGATGGCAACTGCCCTCTGAAGGGACTCAGCTCTGCGGCAGAGGAAGAGCCCTGGCACCGCGTGGTGCTGCCGAGGCAAGGTGGGCCGGCAACCTAGTACTAGAGGCCCGGCCATGCCTGTGCCACCAACTTGAGGCTCCCAAGCGACTCCTGTGAGCCGTTTCCCATGGCAGGGGGGGGCACGGTGGTAGACAGAAGGTGGTGTCTCCCCTAGAGAGCTCAGACTGCATCGGTGGGGTTAGTGGGCCGGGTACAGATTCACCTGGCACACCAGTCTTGTGCCCGCTGCACAGCGGTGGCCCCCTGGTTGATCCTGAGCCCGAGTGGTCGGTGGGACTTCCATGACACCCAGCTGAAGGGGGCCTTGACTGTGGCCTGCACTGGACGGCCCTTTTCTTCTCCCCACCCTGGGCCGGGGCAGAGGAACAGGGGTGCTCGGGCTGCCCCGTTGCAATTGGTGGGGCAAGAAGGACGGGTGCATTTTCTTTGGACATGCAGTCCTTCCTGAGGTGGGTCAGTGCTGGGGCCCGATCGTCCCGCCAGGTCTTTCACAGACTCAACTGGCAGGGGCGGCTAGGAGGGTCCTCACGTCATGGAGGAGGCCAAAGAAGGTCTCTCTATCTCTATTGTTGGTGCCACCTGGAGATAGGACCCGAATGATCTCTGCAGTGGGCTGGCGTATGGCCGTGGAGGATCGCCAGCTGGAGCCCACCGGCGTGACCGCCATCTTCCATGCTATCCAGACTTCCAGAGAGGCGGTTGAAACGAAGCTCCGAGAGGTGGAAATGGATGTGGCCATTTTGCTGCAGGATCTGCAGAACTTTGCAGACAGGGAGAGGCCGAAGGGAGGATCTCCCAACTTGATGATCTAGTCGTCGACCTCACAAAAGACAATGGCATAGTTGAACACTACTATCCACACCCTGGAAGCTAGGGCAGAAGACGTCAAAAACAGATCTCGCAGGAACAGCACCGCTTCATATGATTCCCCCAGGGAGCTGAATCCACGGCCAGAGCAATTTCTTGACACTTGGATCAAGTCCGAAGTTCCAGAGGGTGCCCTCTCACCCTGGTTCGTCATACAAAGAGCACATAGGGCCTTGGCTCAACGCCCGCCTCCCGGTGCACCCCCAGACCTATTATTGCTTGTATACTTAATCACCCAGTTGTGATCCTGCGAGAAGCACGCAAAAAAGGAACCCTTCACTTCGACTCAACTCACATCATGATATTTCCAGACTATACCAATTTAGTTCAAAGTCCAGGTAAATCCTCTGATGTGGTCAAAGCGAAACTGCAGGAAATGTCCCTGTGGTATATGCTGATATACCCGGCAAAGCTGAAAGTGGTCCACGACTCCCGAACTTTCTTCTTTGTGAGTCCCGAGGAGGTGTGGGAGTGGGCCACTGAGCAATGCGAGCTCCCCAGGTGGGACCCGCTGCCCTTCCATCAGGAAGACCAGCGACATCTGACACCCTGGAAAACATCACGGCCCTGCGATGCCATAGAACCTCATCCGGCTCCTCTGGCACTGAGGGGGACTGTTGGAGGCGAGAATGGGGCTCATTTACCCCAGAGAGGCACTCCCTTTTGGGTGACTTACAGAAGGCTGCCTCTGGGATGTATTGATAGGGAGGATTGACTCCTCCTTTACGGCATTGGTTGTCCAAAGACCTTGATTTTTTCACCTCCCTGAAGGGGTGAGGATACTGGCTTGGGGCAGCAGGAGATGTTTGAATTGCAGGGTCCGCGAGTAACACCCTTGGTACCCAGGACTGAAGATCCTTGATAGGAGGAGGTCCACCTCTAATGCCTGTTCAAGTGGGTCTTATGAGAACTTGTTGGGGCAACAGATGCTTCCGGGGTGGAAGTATGGGGAGGAGGGCAGTTGGGGGGAAGCAACTGTTTTATGGTTTTCTTATGGTTCTTGGGTTGGGAGTTTGTTATACACACCAGGCAGCACACCCATCCACTACTAACCTATAACAACACACAATTCAGCGAGGGACTCTCTATGACCCTCCAGCAGTGATGCCAGACTCAGGCCCTTCCCCCCTTTTTTAATGGCTAGTTTTCAAGTCTTGACGTGGAATGTCAATGGCCTTTTGGATAATATCAAGCAAGTGGTGGTCCTCCTCTATGCCAAAAGAACTCGCTCTGCAGTCCTGATGCTGTAAGAGACCCACCTGTTTGGGCACTCAGTGTTCACTCTTGTGCAAATTTGGCTATGACCAAGACTATCACGCAGGATATGCCAGGGGGTCCAGTGGGGTGGTTATACTCCTGGCTACTGGTGGCTATACTCCTGCGCAAAACGGTCCCTTTAGTGGTGATCAGAATGAGCCAAGACCCACAGGGCCGCTATGTAACAGTGGAAGGCACACTGGAGTGCAGACATATCAACCTCGTGGGTGTCTACATCCCGCCTCACCTGCTGACACAAACCCTAGCGGTGCTTATAGAGGTCACCTCCGGGCTACCCGATGGGACCACCATACTTGGGGGGACTTCAACATGAAACCTTCACCCGAATTGGACTGGACTCCTCCGGCCCCCCAGCAGGCCATTGGCAGTGCGGGGCACAACACCTGCAATTCTCGATGGATTCCCTGGGTATGTGGATGCATGGAGAAACTGGCACGTCAATGACAGGGATTACACACACACACACATCGGCCTCGACAAAATCGCTCTTGTGGATCGATCTCCTTCTCCCACCCACTGACATGTTAGACACAATGGCAACACACATACTTTCTAGAGGCATTTACAACCACTCCACAGTGAATGTCACTTTCAGGGAGCTGGTTTGTTCTAGGCACCTGATGTGGCGGCTTAAAACCTGGTGTCTCACAGACAAGCAGCTTCGGAAAGACCTTCGGACAAAACTTGAAATGTATTTTGCGATCAACTTGGAATCTGTGGCCTCCTTTAGGGATGCTTTGGGCGTCCAATAAAGCCACGGTTAGGGGGATTGCCAAATCCTACCTTTGCAGGGTGGATAGGCTCAAAGGCAAGGACCTAGTCCATCTGGAAACCCAAATACTGAAGCTAAAGAAACATTGTTCTGCAAGCGCCCCTCAGTGGCGGCAAGCATGACTCGTGGGTGGCAGGGCGGGTGCGGGGTTGCGCAATGCAAAAAAATAAATATATATACACTTACCTTGCCGCCGGGTCCCGTGTCTCTGCTCCTGCTCTCCTCGTGGGACTCGAGGAGCAGGAAGCCAGGAAGAACAGCCAAGCTCCCCTGACCAATCTGAACGCTGCAATGCATTGTTGGGATTGGTAAGCACCCAGGCTCCCCTGACCAATCACAATGCTGCAATGCAGCGTTGTGATTGGTTTTGAGCGTCCTGATTCAACGCTCAACCAGGGAATGGGGGCCTGGGCATGTTCTCCATGCAGCCTGAAATGCAGCCTGCATGGAGAACAGTCAAAGTGCGCATGACTGTTTTGGGCAAACCACTCCTCCCCTGCCCTGCTCTGAGAGCAGAGCAGCAACGCCCACCTGCCCGCCCGCAAAGGAAACATAAAATGATAATAACTCTAAGTTATTATCATTTTATGTATCCTTTACTTTGCACTGCTCAAAGCAGTGGGGCAACGCTCCTCCGCCATAGCCGAGGACCCGCCACTGGCGCCTCTGAGGGGGTCCATGGGCAACTCAAAATTGACAAAGCCTCTCTGTGCCAGCTGGTGCTCGATGAGGCCTGCCAGTTTGGAGAGCGTCCACCCAGAGAGTGTATGAACACGGCGATAAAAATGGAAAACTGTAGCTATTGGGTAGCTACTGGGGTGAGGTCAAGGATAAATTCCCAGCATCAGGAGTGCGACGGGACACTATGCCACCAGCGCGGAGAAAAAGAGGAGGCATTCGCTATCTATTATCAGGCACTGTACGCCCACCACCCTTGACCCGAGTGGGAGCGTGCTAACCCACTCCTCCAGGACAATGCCCTGTCTAGACTCACGGCGCTCCATAGAGTCAACCTGGAGATTGCCATTACGGCAGACAAGATAGAGATGGCCATTCAAGACTTGAACACCGGTAAGACCCTGAGATCGGAAGGCTTCCCAATGAAATACTATTGGTAATTCCAATCGTTGCTTATGCCCCATGTGGCAAACCTCTTCTCCGAAGCAGAACAACGGGGTTCCTTTCCTCCATAGTTGGATGTGGCTAATAAAGTGGTCCTTTCCAAACAAGGGCAGGACACCGACACCCGCTTCTCTTACTGGCCCATCTCACTTATTAATGTGGAACTTAAGATTTTCACCAAAATCTTGGTAAATAGACTACTACTCGTACTGTCCCACCACTGCATCCAATGTGTCAATGTGGTGCTCGCTCAGGTGACTGATCCCTGTGCGCTCCTATTGGTTGATTTCAAGAAAGCATTTGTACCATACTGGGGGCGTATTATGAGAACCCTTACATGGGTGCTGGGGAGACGCACTGAACTCACATCCAGAGTGGGTCTATTGGCGATCTTGGAAGATGTGGGAGGAAATATGGGTGAGCGGGTGTTGGTGACTGTCACATCATTGATTAATTGCACTAGAGTACAGGAACTAGTGAGGGAGGCATGGAACGCGCTGCAGCACGGTCTGAGGAACCAGCTGGACAAGCGCCACGGAGCAAGCACTGCCTTGATGTTTGAACTACGCTCTGGGTTTCCCAGTAACACCGGGACTGATGCTGCAGATGGAACTATGATGATGCCCCCCGGCGGAAACCATGAATGTTGTACTCACCACGGAGACCGAGCAACATGGCCGATGCCCGGTGGAGCTGTTTAGGCAGCTATAGAGGAGTTTGGCTCTGGTTCACCCCCTCGGCCGTCACCTTCCCAGCCGGACATTGGACATAGTTATTCCTCGTCTCCCCGTTGTGTCTCCTTCCCTCCCCCGCCTCCTCCCTCCGTGATCCTGTGGCTACCTCCCCTTTACAGCTTATGCGTTTATATCTCCTGTTATTGTGTAATCACTGTTTTTCTCCTACGTTTTTCCTTGCTCCTGTAACTGATGTTATTTTGTAACCTGTAACCTGTAACTCGCTGATCCTCATGTAAAGCGCTCTGATACCTCCGGGTCTAGCCAGCGCTATATAAAACTCTGCAAATAAATAAATAAACATCGGTCCTGGCTAAGCGATATATCACGTGCACATTGAGCTCCCCAATCCCGCCGACAATTTCAAAATGGTGGAAGGCAATGGACTGGTGTTCTATCCTTGAGGATACCATCTACAGGGCGCAGGGCTGCCAGAAGAAACATGCCCGGGTGTGGAGCAAATGTGGGACTGCAAAACGGCGCCGAATCTTTGGGGCCAGGACAGACGTTACTACAGTCTCCGGGAGATGGTGGGTGACAGGTGGCGGGAGATAACAGGGGTGTGCATTTCTGTGTTTGCTGAAAATGCAAATAAAAATTGTTTATACATAAAAATAAATTTAAAAAATGACCATAGCCAGTGATTGAGCAGCTGACCCAAAGCCCATACGACAACAGACATGAGCTAAATAAGTCCCATTTACCGAACATCGAAAAAACCTAATTTCAGACACCCTTCAAGGTGGCTATGTTGAACTGCTACCATAGTAGCATAGAAAGGATGGCACAGCTCATTTCAGGTCCCTCTAGCAAATAAAACCTCAGCATCGACAGTTTCATGGAGCTACTACAAAAAGAGCTGAGTATCAAAGGAATTTGACAGATGCATTCCCCTTCAGGTAATCTACACTACAAAGTTTACAAGGAAAATCAGTCAAATCGAAAAAATCTGAAACAATTTGACGTTTCAGTATTAATACGATTAATAAACGCACTTAAACAATCCGGAGCATGAAGAAATTTCAACCAGCCAATAAATAAAAACAATCTTTAACATGATATCTTAAAAACAGTCCACTGTAAACAAAAAATAAACCATACAATTATTTAAAAATCAATATATTCCTGTTAAAGTTTAAAGCACAAAAATAAAACCTTTTAAATTAAAAACAGGACAGTCAAAGTCTGCATTTCTAAGTTTAAAAAAGTATTTTTTCTCACATTTTTGTTGACATTCACCTATCTACTAAGATGGTTCATCACATCAATCAATCCACCAGTCGCTGGAATTACTTACCCAAAAACATAACCAGTAATATACAAATGAAATAAAATAAAAAAAATAGTTAGAAAAAAGTGAACCCACACATAAACCAGAAATATATTAGAAACGATGTTTGGGGGGAAAGTCCCCAGACTCCCTTTTCTTTAAAAAACATATTCTGAGAAACATTCAACACAATCCTTCATTCATGACCGTGCCATACCAGAGACCTGCAAAACAGGAAAAATATGTTCCAAAGCAAATATTCAAGTGACAGTTGTATTTAAAAAAAATCCCGTAAACCATCTCACCCCTTCAAACTCCCAATCCCACATGCCCAAATTTTTTTTCAAAAAAGGAAAAAACCCTTACCTGTAGCACACACTCCGTCCTTCCCGTGTTGTTGTTGCTCCAACTGCAGAAGACATAGAAGAGTAGAAGCTACGTAAGAAGATGTTACAGAGAAAATTGTTAGCAACATTGAAATTAAAAAAGTCAGCAACTTTTTTACTTGCATCTCTATATGTTTCATAGTTTTTTTTGTTTTTTTTTAAATAAAGTAAATGTTATCATTGTTAATGAAAATATTTAAATATGGTGTTATTGTTATGAAGAAGGGCTTCTTTTTGCTTGGTCGCCTCAATATCTTTTGGACTGATGCTGCTGGTTTTTGAACTCTACATACTGGAGCACTGCTGTTGAGTCCCTAATGTGTGTGCTCTGAGTCCTAAAACATGGTAAAATCGGCTAACTCTTAAGTGACATATTTTACTTCCCAGCAACTTCATAATAGATAGTGCAAGAAATAGACTAATGGTATGGAACTATTTAAAGTCATTGTGGACCGCAGCACATGTTGTACCAACCACTAGGCTGACCTAGGAAACTTGGCTCTAGCCTACCTCTGTAGCCTGACTCCTGCAAATTGTAAACCAGCAAGCAAACCTCTTAACATAACCCTATTTGAAAAGAAAGAACCCTACTTTTAAATATTAAATGAGTCACCCCGAGTAGGCTGTGCAGCCCGAAAGATAGGGCGCCAAGTGTTTAAAAGTGGTACATGCAACAATGTCATGTTAGCTTGTACTCACAGTGACTAGCCCTCAAAAGCTATTTTCACTGTGAAGGGCTGTAGCTGTTATATGAAGAAAAAACTAAAGTGCAGAATAAAATCATAAACCTGTTAATGTTGGATTGGGATAAGTTACATTGATCTAGTAGAAACCTACTCGCATGTGTTGTTTGCCCCGCCTATTCTGGCCCTCGCAAAGCATGGTAGGCGCAGATTTGTAGGAACATGGGTACTAGATCATGCAGTGTCGCCCTCAGAATTCTCTGCACAGATCCTTCACTCAGTTATGCAATTCCAGTGGTAAAGTTTCTAAGATGGATGTGGTATATACGATCTCAATTAACATCTGTAGAAAAGTGAACCTGGATCCCTCTTCTCACTGTGTATGCGTACCCAGTTTTAATAATGATATGTGGTGTGTATCATGCTTTTAAATGACTTAGGGATCAAGTGACAAACATATTACTCTTGTTTTTATTACATGACATCGTTAACCTATTATGCACGGGGATGAACTGACTCCTGTCTTGCCTATTTGCACATACTTTTATCTAGATATTAACTTTTGTACTGTTTTAACCGTGTTTTTTATGCTCAATGCTTTTATGACATGTATTGTCGAATAATGCTTTCTTTGAATTGAATTCGATAAGCTACAGGTGTTAATAACCCACTATTTTTATGATTTAAATTCAATTCCTTGATGAAGTCAGAAAAGTGAGTTATACTTTTGCTGCCTGAGCTTGCAGTGCACTAATTAGCATGAACTTTTTGGCAGATGGCCCTAACCGTGCTTCCCCTTAATGAGGTGTGAAAAATGCTCCCAGAACAGGACAAATGGGTTAGGCCTTTTTATGGGAAGACTGAGTGTGAGGTATGTGACAGATATCAGAACAGGAAGGACAGCCGAGGAGGGTATTCATTAACTTGAAAGGAACCAGGGTGAAGCCTGCACATTGATAGTTAAGTGTAAAGGTCGATCTAGGGAAGAGAGTCCTTTTGTTTCCTACTCCCTCTGTTGCCAGTTTAACACAAGCCCAGTGGGAGGAGATGCTGATCTCAAAACCAGTGTGGTGTAACTGAACACACCCCTGGTTGGTACAAAAACTGTCTTCGAGGGCAGAAAGATAATATCATGTTGGATTTGCCTCAGAATAGTGCACTGTGGAATAGTTTGTAAGGCACACAGGATGTGTTGCAAAAGTAGCAAGGGTCTCACCTGAGAACTTTTTTCTCCAGGAGTCAGCATCCCACCCCTGGTTAGTGAAATCTACAAAGATGGCACCTCACACACAGCTCAGAACACTCTCTGGACCGGCCGAAGAACAGGAGAGGACTTGACCTGCTCTTTTAGACCTGTGTGGAGACCTGAAGGGGCTCGTCTTGCTCCCACCCCCCCTTGTGCCCCGGGCTAAAAAGTAGACTTTAAGGGTCAGTTAAATGTGGCTACAGGGACACTACAATCTGCAAGAGGCCTCTTTTCCTAAAGTGCCCAGCCTACTGGTTGCAAATGGAACTGGATTGGACCCTGTTGGTGACCTCTGATGGAGTAAATCTTGGCAAACCTGCTTGGTATATCCCACCATGCTTCATTGCGGTTGGCATGAAAACATGCCTAGGTCCCGGTCAACAGCAAACAATGACTATTGATTGCGCTGTCCTTTTCCTTGATGTTTTTTACCTTAAATCTATAATAATTCATATTTCTGTTTTCCCTTATTGGATTTTGTTTTAATTAGCCTTTTTATTGAACAGTTGCTCAGCATACAAAAACACATGTAGAGTGAAAGGCCCTTATAGGTTATAGGGAGTCAATTGTGGGAAAGTAGAAACCACATCCATTTTCAACAGTGATCACATTGTCAGATATATTTCACATACATTTCCATAGGCACAATATTTTGCCAAAGATATTTCAAGCACGAATGTCCCCTGATCCTCCCTCTAGGCCTACCCCTAATAATAATAATAATAATAATAATAATAATAAAGACATTTATAAAGCGCGCAGCTACCCCAAATGGGGTGTCCCGGCGCTTATACAGACACCAAGGTAGAGGAGAGCGCATATCTAGTCATTACGACTAAAGTGCCAGGTCTTCAAGGCCTTTCTGAATTCCTGTTCGGAATGCATCATGCGTAGGTGGGAAGGTAGGTTATTCCAGCACTTGGTGGTCCCCACCTCGAATGTCCTACCCCCCATTCTTTTCTTCACAAAACGGGGGGTGGAGAGGTAACGTTTGTGGTTAGACCTTAGGGGTCTATCCGGTTGGTATGGGCGAAGTCTCTTCCTCAGGTAGTTAGGCCCTTTCCCTTGATACGCTCGGAAGGCAAACGTAAGGGCCTTAAATTCGATACGTTTGGCTATCGGCAGCCAATGGAGTTGCCTGAGGTAGGGCGAGATGCGATGGCGGAGCGGGACCTTACAGACCAGTCTAGCTGCCGCGATCTGAATAATCTGGAGTCTATGGAACAAGCCAATAGGCAGGCCCATGTACAGACCATTAGCGTAGTCAAGGTGGGAGGTAATTAAAGCATGGACCACGGTTTTGCGGGCTGACTCTGGCAAGAAGTCAATACATTTTCTGATGGTTTTAATTTTGCCAAAGCAGGGCGCAGATACCAGTTGAACATGGGTGGCGAGGGACAGGTCTTTGTCCCACCTGACTCCCAAGTTCTTGACAGAGTCCTTCGGAGTGGGAGCAGTTCCCAATTCAGCTGGCCACCATAAGTTCGTCGGGGGGGGGGAACAGCTTGGTTAAAAAACAAGACCTCCGTCTTGTCGGCATTTAGCTTTAAGAAGATGCGGCTCATCCAAGCTGAGATGTTTTTAAGGCACTCTTTTAGTGGGTGAAAAGTGGAAGCTGACACTCCGCTGAAGGTGAACAGCAGTTGAGTGTCATCCGCGTAGGATGTCACCTTGATCCCCATTTTGACGATGAGCTCCGCCAGAGGTGTTAGGTAGACATTAAAAAGTAGCGGGCTCAGGGCCGAACCCTGCGGTACCCCCCATTTTAATTGTTTAGCGGGCGAAGTGAAAGGGTGGGTCGAGACCTGTTGTTCTCGGTCAATCAGGTAAGATGTGATCCAATTCAGCGCCGTCCCCTGGATGCCAATACGATTAAGGCGATCTAATAAGATGGGATGGGACACAGTGTCAAACGCTGCAGACAGGTCTAAAAGCACCAGCATGGCCGTGGAGCCTCCAGCCACCGCCCAGCGTATGGAGTCGGCCATCTTGATCAAAAAGGATTCTGTACTGAATCCAGGGCGGAAGCCGGACTGGGACTCATGCAATAGGCCATTGGACTCAATGAAAACTGCCAATTGCTGGTGGGCTAATTTTTCTAAAACTTTAGCGGGGGCGGGGAGCAGAGAAATAGGCCCATAGTTACTGGTGACTTCAGGGTCAGCGTTAGCTTTCTTCAGTATAGGGAGAAGAAATGCGTTCTTCCAGGCTGATGGAAAGATCCCCTGTCTGAGTGAGGAGTTCCAGATGGCATTTACAGGGGGGTTAAGGCACTCAGCCAGGGCACTATATTGTTTAGCTGGCCACGGGTCGCCAGGTGACCCGGATTTACATTTCTGAAGCTCGGTCAGAGACGTTTCCATGGGAATTGTAGCAAATTCCGAGAATACTGGCAGAGGGGCATGCCCTGGGTTGTTAGCTGTGGTTGCCTCTGGGGGACAGGGTGCTGCTGGGAAGGACGCATATATCAGGGCGATTTTCTCCTCAAAAAAATCCGAGATCCTATTACATAGCTCCTGTGACGGGGGTATCGAGTTTGTGAGTGCTAAGGGACTCGTAAAGGACTTCACTATCTTAAAAACTTCTCTCGACAAGTTCTTGGCACAGGTAACGCGGCTAGGAAGTCTCTCTTTTTGTCAGTGAGGAGTTTACCTCAGGTCTCCCTGTATTGGACCCAGCTACCCCAAAACTTTCTTGTACTTACGGGGGCAGCCCGACTCTGATAGACCTCAAGTTCCGCCAGCTGACACCAGTCTAAGTCATTCTTCCAGTCTCGGATAATCGGGAATCTACTCACCCCCCATGCTTTTGCAATATTTAGTATAGCCACCCCTGCTGCCAATGTCAGCCACAGTTTCGGATACCTGGGCCATGCCTCCCCCTGGAAATGCCCACTATTAGCCATCTAGCTTCCAATGGAACCCCAAGACCGTAACAGCAGCCATGACAGTTGTGACCTCCCTCCAGTATTGTAGATTCTCAGGGCATTCCCAAAGTATATGGAAGGAGGTGCCGACCACGCCGCAGCCCTTAGCGAGGAGGGTGGAGTCACATCGGTCCATGCGGTATAACATAGATCTAGAATAGTAGGATCTATGCAGTATGCGCAATTGTATACGACGGAAACGGGCCCTTATGGCTATTTCCCTGGGGCTCTGGATAGCCTCCTCCCAGTCGTCATCTTCTGTGAGTCCTATGTCACACTCCCAGGCCTCTCATAATGAGCACAGTGGATCTGTTGAAATATTCATTATTTTCAGGCATACCAAGGAGACTGCTTTAGCCGGCATTGGATCAAGTAGCAACCAGTCCTCCATGGATGAGGATTCTGATAGCTGTTCCCCATCGGGCAGATGGCACCGCAATGCTTGACTCATGCTTTTTGGATTTTGCACTTTTGGTGTCATTTCACCCATTAAATTTTCCTCTATTGTTCTATATTGGTTGTGAGATTTTTATTGTGTTATGTTTTGACTTTTTAACTGGTTTGTAGCTGCTAAATCTTACAGCATCTGCTCTGCTATTGGCCACTGAATCGGTGCGGTACATCCTAGACTCTGGTCCCTCTGTAGCAGTTATAATGCTCAATATCAGTGCAAGTTTTGACATGGTATCTCATAATATCCTGTGAAAAACACTGCAAGAAAGCGCTATTGGCAATGAGGCCGTGCTTTGGTTTACCTCATTTTTGCAAGGCAGAACTTTTCAGGTTTCTCAAAAACCGTTCCATTCAAAAATGCCTGCGCTGTGCCAAGGAGTGGCTCTGGGATCTTCCCAGAGTCCAACTCTTTTTAATGTTTATGTCCGCCCCTTGGCTGATGTCATTGAACATTTCGGCTTTACCAATATTTCATAAGCAGACGATACGCAGCTGATTATCACTCTTTCTCAAAATAGTAACAATACTGCTTCTCTGCGCTTTGGAAGTAGCAAACTGGATGGACATTAACTGCCTAAAGTTAAATGGCGAGACAACCGAGGTATTGAATTTAGATAATCAGCCTGATATTTGGTCCACTGCATGGTGGCCTGTCAGTCTGGGCCTTGTACCATCGCCAAAACAAAAGGTAAAAATCTTGGTATCTGGCTAGATCATAAGTTGTCATTTGATCACCAAGTAAATCTTCTAGCTGGAAAATGTTTAGGGATATTAAAAGACTTTAAGAAGATTCTGGGAGTCGCACCTTTGTCAGCCCAGAAAACCGTAATTCACACCATGGTTATTTCTAGGCTGTACTACTGTAATGCCCTTTACCTCGGGCAGCGCATCCAAAATTCTGCTGTGCGTCTGTTGTTGAAACTCTCCGGGCGCGCCTCTACCGGGGCCCGTTTGAGAGAACTGCACTGGCTCCCTATTAAGAAGCGAATTGCCTTTAAAGCTCTTTGCTATTGCTACAAGGCACTGTCAAATGTTGGATCTCGGTACCTTAAATCTTTGCTCAAATGTTATGTCCCGGTTAGGAATTTAAGATCATCTGATGCCAGGTTAGCTCTGGTCCCAAAATTTCAAAAAGTCAGAATTGAATGCAGCTCTTTTAGCTATCTGGCTCCCCAGATCTGGAACACTCTAACTATAAAAATCCGTCAGGCACCATCTGAAGCATCTTTCAGGAAATAGTTAAAGACTTATCTCTTCACCTTATGTTATTAACCTCTCATATGAGTAGTTCTTGTTGGAGCGGAGTCCTAGCGCTGGAACACTTCAATGAAGTAGCCATGCTCTCTATAAATCTGCTATATTATTATTGTTATTAATACTTTACACATTTTCCTAAATTAAGCCAGTCTGCTCTCAGCCATAGCTACCAGTGTATTGAGCCCAGGTTAATAATGTTTAAATATTTGTTTGAGGCCTTATTTCTTGTAGTGGACTCTCCTCCGCCCCAATTAATAATCCACTATCTTAAATTAGTGTTAAACAGTGGGATTCAGAACTAGTCTTTATCAGTGCCACACAGTTTTAAAAGTTGAAATTAAAAATCCCTATGCTAAATTGACTGCAAAAATTAATGTTTGATTTTAAATTGGCATACGGTCTTTGATTGGGTCATTTTGAATTTTTTTTCCAAATTAATTCCTAATTCCAATTTTTGCATCTTAACTTTTTGGAAACATGGAAGTGGATGTGTCTAACATGGAGATTCTTAACATTGCAGAGCTGAGGATGATGTGTAAATGAAGAGGGCTGAAGTTGACCAGGGGATCCAGGAAAGAGGATTGCCACACCTTCCTTAGGGCCTGGAAAAAGGTCTGTAAGCTACATACCACCTAAGAGTAGAATGAGGAGATTAAGGGAACCCAAGAAGAGGAGGAGGCAGAGATTACCTGTCTCAAAATGGACTCTAGTGCATCTTCCAGGGCTGGGAGTCTAACAGCCTAAGCTGGCTAACCACCAGATGAAGTACAGCGACAAGCAGTCAGAGATGGAGCTTAAGCCCAAACTGGCTGCGACACCCTGGAGGAGATAAAAGCTGGCACTGTAGGAAAAGAAGCTGGTCTTAGAGGGAAAAAAGGCCAGATTGGGACTTCTGCAGTCCATTGAAGATGGTGGCAGTGGAGGTGAGGTGTCTACGGGGGGAGGGGTCACACACCCCTCACTTGCCCAGACGTGTGTTGCACATCTCTGTGGAAGGTGTTGACATTGATAAATGGTTCACTTCCCATGAGAGGGCATTGAAGATGCTTACGGTAGACAAACAGCACCAGGAGCATTGTTGTGGGGGCTGGTGCATACACTGGGGAGGGATACATTCCTCTCTCTAAAAGAGAAGGCAGCAGATTCATACATCCACATGAATGATGTGCTGGTAGAAAGGTTTGGTTTTACTCCAGAAGAATACAATAAAAAGTTCAGAGACACACATAAGGGGCCACAACAAACTTGGGTTGATTTTGTGGAAATCTCATTGAAGGCAGTAATTGTTCTTTAGAGTTGCACCAGCATCTAGTGAATCCCAAGTTGACTAACCCCAGACAGCTTGGTAAGACAGATAATCCGTGGGTACATACTAGAGTGTCTAAAAAGTCCCAGGAGGGTGATCCCAAGAAAGGGGTGGGTGAGTTGAGCCTTCACCTCAGATACATTAAAGTATAATTTATAGGTCTTTTTATTATATATTATAAATTAAAGTATTATATTTTAAACTTAATTATACATCCTACATAAATATGTGATATACCTGCTCAGTGTCCACTAGCAGCAGTAATGATGATGCTCCTCCATATTATTTACAATATGCAAGTTGCAAAGCCAGACCCCAAACAAACAGTGATGTGTTTCAGTTAAAACGACCTTTGTTAACCCTGATACAAACAGTCTTCAGTTCATAGAAATAGAAATAGGACTGTGCATGTAATTCATAGACATAGATAACATACATATGAGAATGTACAACAAAGTGATACTGGAGTTTAACCCTTCTGAAATAATTCCTGAAATCGATCTTATCTCAGTGTTGTGCAAAGTCATAAAATGATAACAGTTAATTCTCGAAACCTGGGTTAGGTAATAAGCCAAAAATATCACTTTAAGAAGAGGATGAGTGTGCATTTTACTACAGCAATTCATTTCGATCAGGTAAGTATGCTCAAGTGGGCAATGTAGGTCAATGTATCAACATTTTTTCCACTTAAATTAAATTAAATTTGTACTGTACGCCCCTCTATCCAATAAATTTTGCATTTGACTCTGCACATTTATAGATTTGCTCCAGTATGACGTTGCATCTTTCCTACTGTAAATTAAATCCCTGTCAGTATTCTTTTGACATTGCTTCCTGCAATCCCTATAATCAATCTGCTCCAGAATCCCCCTCGGAGACATCATGTCCTAACCCTCCAAAAAACCAACAACAAAATATACATAAGCACCGCAGCAAGTCAGTCTCCAAGTATTTACAAAGAACTGGAAACTCTGTAATGGCCCAGCTTCATGTCCTTTATAGCCTTATAGTGCAGTTCACTCCATTAAGTCAAAACAGAGCAGCCCATAGCATAAAGTTCAACCAACGAAATTCAAATTGTGAACCATAATCATTTTGCATCTAGTTACCATTTCATCAGCTTGCACATTTACATTATTAAACTTCAACCAATGGATAATATATTCAGGTAACCATTGGGCAGACTGACACATTCAATAATGTCTTTTAGACTTTTCTACATCTCAATTGTGGCCATCTGATTTATTTCCCCGGTAAAGGTTGTTGCAGCAAATTTCAAAATTGTTTTAAAAATGTAGGTGGTGCTCATATTCAATTTACATCACCATTTCATTGATGTTCTAATTCTCATTTGACATGGTCATCTGACAATAGCATGTAAACCTAATTAGAAGAGCTTCCTAAACAGTTTCAAAGATGACAGCTGAGTTCCTCATCTATATTGTCCTTTGGATGCTTTCTTTCTAACAAAATAATGTATTGTTACCCCGGAAGTCTTAATTCCAGCGTTCCATTGACAGCTTTTACCCTTCTTGTCCCTGCATCTACTCCAAAATATCTCACTAGTTCAGCATTAGTTTGGTGTTTATGGGCATAGTGGACTGGATATGTGTAGTTTTTATTTTTAATCGCCCATTTGTGTTGAAGGATTCTATCCTTCACTGGTGCAACAGTTCTTCCAACATATCTCAGGTTGCATGGGCACTCAATAATATACACTGTATAACTTGTCTAACACCCTATGTACTATTTTAATGCACGGTTCATTTCTGATAGAGTACCTTCCTTCACTGAGGTATTGTTGGTACAAGCTTTGCACTTCTTACAAGGAAAAAACACTTTATTGTTTCCAACCAATTTTCTTTACTCCTGGCATTCTGTAGATAACTATGGAACAGGCTGTCTTTTACAGAGCATGCTTTTCTAAATGTTATATCTGGTTTGTTTGAAAAGATCTCCACAGTTCCATCTGTCATTAGAATATCCCAGTGTTTTTGAACGCTACTGGTGACCTGTTTATTATTCGAGTTATACTCCATTATTAAAAGTATTTTCTCAGATTCCACAGTTTGATTTCTTTTCCTTAACAGATCAATCCCTTTTAAAGTTCCCACCTTAGATTCAGCTTGATGTAATTCAGTGTATTTGAATCCTCTGTTTCTGAAGTGATTATACCAGACTGCTTTCTCTATCTCAAAGTCACTTTCTATACTGCATTTTATAATGCAAATTAATTTGCCATAGGGTATGCTGGTCTTCAGTTTCGAGGAATGTGTACTAGATGTGTGTAGAACACTATTGCCTTCCGTAGGCTTTTGAAAGAGGCATGTCTGTAACGTGTCCTCACTGGATGTCCAGAAAACTTATCACTTCTTGACCGAGTTTGGTTGTGAGCTTAAGATTCAGATGATTTGCTTGGATGGATTTATACCGACTCTTTGAATACTTCAATGGTGTCCATACTTGGCTAAGGCATGTAGTTCCATTTGGCTTCCCTTGAATTTTCTGAATTTTAATTGAAGGCCGATTGTTGTGACTCACCCCCTGAGTAACATAACAGTGCTCTTCCTACTACAATGACAGTAGTAAACCTCAAAGGCAGTGCCTCAATTTAACTGCACGTGTGAAATCTGTAGTTGTAGAAAAGTTCAGGGAACCAGGAACAGCAAGTCTCACCACACAAAGGGAACTGCATCCACTAGAACTGCTACAAGAAAATCCCTTGTCTTCCTCTCTGCCTTACCACTAAGTTTGCCAGTCATGTAGGCCTGACAAATCCTCTCAGTGTATATGTATATGCCTTCCAGACCAGTGAAACAGAGGAACCTCACAAGCATAATGCAACAGCAAGTTCCAGTGGTAGCAGGGACCATCAACTCTCTGGCTATCACCAGGCCTGAGCTCAGAATCCAAGGGTTCAGTCCATCTACCCATGCAACCGTAAAACGTCTAGAAGCATCCCCACCAGACTGTGCCTTCTCAAACTAAAGTCAAAGTTGAACACTATTCTGATTTGCAGGCCTCAGTTTTCCCAGGCTTCCAGTGGGTAACAACTGTTGTAGCTGTGGCAGACTCCTTGACTCCAGCAACTGGTCACCTGCAGTATGCTTAGTCATCTCTCCTGTACGAGTAGGCTTCTCTAAACACCAGGTTCCTGCATCTGCTCATGCAGACCAGGTCTCAACACACATTTCTGTTATCTGTGGAAGCTCTGTCTGAGGGGTAACCTACCCCTCAGATTCTAACTGGACAGCCCAAAAGTGAGTCAGAACAAGAGTCCACCAGCCGCAGCTTGATTATGTTGTTCCCCAGCATCCTCACCTCCCACCTTGGGCATCTGAGCTCTGGTTCCAATCTGCAATTACACCCTTCGAATGTGGTCCTGGAAATTCATTGTGCCTCAGCAAAGATGCCAAGTAAAAGTTTAAAGAGCAGAGTTTGCAATTAAAAAAATCTAAATAAAAATATTAGTTATGAGCAATGGCACCACACAAAGTTCATTCCATAAGGATGGATCTAATACTGAAAAGCAGAAACCTCTCCTGAGATAACCCCCTAAAACATTAAATCTGCATATGATGGCCTCTGAAGGTTGAAGTTTAGTATTTTAAAGCCTGCCACCTTCTTAAGAATGTGTTTTATGACTGATAATGCTATATTGTATTCACTGTTTCTTACATATTCTGTGTTACGATAGAACAACCATAGCCGCAGAGCCCTAGGACTGAGCAACACCTATATCTACAAACAGCTTCCCAACTATGTTGGGCACTTCCTAACTTACAGTGCAAACATATTCACATAGGTACATTCTTCATGGCTCTCTCATTGTTCATAAACCACTCAGTAATGTTATTTACATTGAGTACTCTGGTAAAAAACAAAACATGGACGTCAATTAAGGGTAGCTAGAGGTAGCATTTGCTTTACCCAACTTTCTTCTGGTAACCCAGGCATGGTCATTGCTGTGAAATGGACCTGTAGTCAACTTTTCAATGTCCTTCATGACCAAATGTTGCTTATGTCACTTGTCATGCTACTCTTCTGGTATTTTGACAAATGTACTTCTATGCAAAACTGCTTTGTGGAAAGGGTAATGGTATTGTTGCGCTCCTCCTGCACCCTCTGTTGACTGCCAGCCGACCTACAGTTCAGACTGGATTCATGTGAAGGCTGGGTCTGTTTATTTTCACCTAGAGATTTTGGCTGCTACCGTTCCCCTAAATCTCTTGGCGGGGGAGTCTGAGTCAAAATGAATAATTACTAGGGAATCAGATATGAAATTACTGGTTCCTTTGGTAATTCCTCATTTGTTAGGGGAACCTTAGGGTTCTACCTCTCATCCCACCAACTCTCACCCTTGGAGTTTCCAGGTATCAGTAACTGCATGAGGCAGACCTAATAGGTCAAAAACTGCGGACCACTTAATAAGGCCCAATGAGGCGCATTAAAAAGTCCAATACCAAATGAGGAGAGTAAGTTGAGCTGAGCTTAAAAGTTTTCATAAGACTAAACACTGTATTGCATTTGCATCATTTCATTCTCATGTTAAGCTTTCCACAAGTTTATATGCTTTAATTGGAGAACAAACTTTCATCATCTAAAAAAATTCCTTCGGTTTCTTGAACTAATAGTTGAATACTAAATATGATTGTCACAGAACAGCTTTTTTACCTTTCTGAATCTTAACCTGTGATCTTGCATAAAAATGCCCAGAAAAATCTTAGCTTCATATTCATCACTTTTAAACACCTTCGCAGATGCCATCTTCATGATCCTAATTTTATCCCTCAATATATGTAGCTTGATTCCTAAGTGAAGGATTAGCCCCACAGTTTTGTTTAGATGGAATTTTGTGCACAATATTAAAACTTGGAAAGCCCAATTCATCTTCCAATGAAAGAGGTTCTTCATAAACATAAACAAATATAACAGCTTCAAGAGTTTATAAAAAAAACTGTGATATAATCGAAAATCAAACTTTGGAAGTCAACATATTATCTTATAAATGTAAAAATAGGAATCATAAAAAGCGTTGAGTCCAAAACTGCTTTTAATCTTAACTCTTTGCCTTCTGACACCAAATCAAGATACCAGTCGACATGCAAAAATTGTGTTAATGCAAACACTAGCGGCTGTGAAGAATTAATAAAATGTTAATAATGGTAAGGCTGACCTCACTTTTCAAGCAACCACTTTCTTTAGTAGAGGTTTGAGCCATTTTAGCCTAGGACTGACGTAACATGGGAAAAAGAAGAGAAAATGCATTTTGTTCTTAGTATTGATGATACAAACGGGGCACTGTTGAGCAGTAACTAGACTCCATTGGTGAATCAAATAATTCAGGGGGAGAGTTCCATATCTGAATTTTAGATAAAGAATTCTGGATGTTATTGTTACAAATACATCCTGACTTTGTTCGTAATTTGGGGCAGATTTCCATAAAATAAAATTCCTAATTAAAGACCCATTTATAGGTTTAAGTGTTTCTTATAACTGTGTTTGATCACTTTAATGGCAGCAGCATTGAAGGAATTGGGAGAATTCCAATATTTGGACACTCCCAGTGTAGACAGCTTGATCTGGATATGCCTAAACATGGAGAGAGATCCACAGCCAGCCAGAGACAATACATACTGCAAGGCCTCTCTGAATGTCTTCCGCTCCGCCCACAATAACAGTGGTCTCAGCCTTGTGATGGGTGTAATGTCCATTAGACCGAGATCGAGAAGCATTGGTACTGTTGGTGTCTGTTTTAGTAATTGTTTAAGAAATCTCAGCTCACATTACAATAATTCGGAGATATGAGAAAGTCCCCACAGCTCTGCATACATAGCAGCACTTTTCCATTGCGCCTTGTGCACCTCCAAGCCGGATGGATCATATAACAATTTTATTACGGGCAAAGTGGGGTGTGTACCCAGTTCGCTGAACCATCAGATTACTTGAGTGTTCAAGGTGCTGCCTCCACCATACATTGCCGGAAAGGTTTCTGTCAAGTAGGGGAAGTAAGAAACCTGATCAAAAAAAGAGTTTAATGTAAAGTTGTTCTTGATTCCCTTGTGTGGGTGAAACATCATTTACTTAGTTTTTGCTGTGATTTCCAAATCTGTTAAAAAAAATTATGGAGGCTAAAAGGGGTCTTTGAGGCTAGAAGAGTGTCATTACGAAACAGGAGTGTTGCCATCTTGTTCTCGCTAAGGACTTGTACATGATGTAACATACTCTGCAACTCTTTTTAACATTTAACATACTCTACAACACAGTTGATGTGAAAATAGCAAGGGTGCTAGAGAGCAACCCAGTTGGACCCTCTTGACACCAGAAATGGTCTGGTGGTCTCCCCACCCAGGCCACAACGAATCTTAGTAAAATTCTCACCATGCAATCTGATCAATTGGGGTGGATAAGCGACCTCTATTAGAAAAAAAAGGCTTAATTCATTGGATACATCAAAACTAGCATCAAGCGATCCATCTAACGGAACCTCTAGAGAATATAGCATGGAGAAATTAAAATACCACTGGTTCTCAGTTACGAATGAGAAGAGGCAATCATTTTCCAAAATGTACTCTTTTCCTATTCCTTATGATGTGTTCTTGAGGCTACAATCGCAGAATGTTTCCGGCTCTTAATAGATCGTATTATAGAGGTCTTTGCCAATTTGCAATCTTTGTCGAAACATTGAATAGGTTTGCAGAAGGATTTCTTCATTCCCACCCAATGTTTGCCTAGATAGAAGTGGCCACCATAAAGTCCAAGCCTATCATGCTGTTATGCTGATTGATACTTTGCTGTGGACAGAGGGAAGACGATCCTTCTTGGGCTTGGATGTCTTGTGCGAAAGTAGATTTCAAGGCTAAAACGTAATTACATTGCACTTCATGCCCCTTCAACATCCGTAGGGAGCATACAACCTGAATGTTATAACATAAATAGTGCTAGAAATGGAATGATGCTGGATTTAAAGAGTAAAGAAAAAGACCACTGCATAATGATCACTTTTCAGGTATGTTTCATTCTTCATATTGCGCATTCTGTCCGAGTGGTGTATGTCTAAAAAGACATAATCTATTAAGCTTTTAGAATAAGCATTGCTGGAAGTTGGTCGCCTGCGCGTTTCTGATTCTGACTGCACATTACAGACATGAAGGCTGTGGGATAGGGTCATTAAAGGTAACTGGTACACTGTTACTGACAGATGTTTCAGTTTCTTTTCCTTTAGAGATGGGGTTCCCCATGTACTCTCTTCATCTTCGATAGAAATGAAGTAATCCTCTTGTGGTTCTAAGCAAGTGTTAAACTCCCCTGGAATAATTGTCACAGATTTGGAGTTGTTTCTCAGACACATGTTTTGTGTGTGATATCTCATCAAGAAGTGATAGCACTTTTGCAATTTCCCCAGCCGGGTGGGGGATGTGGGAGTGGTGGCCTCAGCAGAGTGTATTAAGAAGTGGAATTTGAAAAACCTGATTGAAATGTTAATAGCAGATTGATATCAGGATGTTTAGAGTTAATAACAGTGGTCTGGACATACAGCAAGATATGAATCCAGATCCGAAATAACTTTGAATCTGTTTTGTCCCTTACAGACACTCTGTCGCGTATGGTGCTGCTTCACATAATGGTGGCCATGATTTCTACCCTTGAGTGCAAATTCCCATGGAACCTTTTCCTAAGGACTATCCTTGCTCTCCATTTGTTATTATGAATAGTCTTCTCACTCACCAACTAATGTTGCAAACATTCATAAATCCATAACTTACCACTATAGAACATTTAACATAAATGATGCATGGTTCCAACAGTATGTACTAAGCACATATGAGATATCCCATGAACTTTGGGTTTTTCCCCAGTTTCTTTCCACTTTTGGACCCGATGGGGTCTGAGCCCTGCCGACCATGCCTCAGCTACACGTGTTCTATGCAACATGGCATTCACCGCAGTCCTCTCCCTGTTCAGCTGCTACTACAATGGGACTGTCTGACATTGTGGAGGTCACCAGAATGGCACGGGGAAATGTTTAATTGTTATATCTGAGACAGTATGAGCAAGATCTTATATGGTTGTGGCATAAGATATGTTTCACCCAACCAAGTATGAAACATGTGGCTCCTGTGTATGACACAGACGGCTGACATATTGTCTGCAGCTGGATCCCTGGTAGAGAAATACTATTTGTGCTTTCACCTTAGAGTTATTTCTCTTCTTAGGTATGTGACAGTAGCCAGGTTCATGATTTGAAGGTTTATGCAATTTGGATTACAAGATCAAATTAAGAAACCAGGATTCAATTCTCTCTTGCCATTTTTACAATCTAATATTTTAAACTCATACAGTTGTTAATAATAGCTTTAGACTTGGAAGAGAGTCCAATTATCCAATGCAGTTTGGCCCTGCAGAAACATTTTTGCACTGTAGATTTAACTGCTTTTTGGATAAATTCGGGACTAGGAGAAGTTGTTCTGAGCATCTTTACCTTTGGTAAGGCAGTGTTAACAACTCCCATCATCTCTGTGCTTTCAGCCTTGCTCATTTCAGGAATCCCCCCTCCTTCTCTTTGGGAGGCCATATCATCCTCTACAAAACAATCCTTCTTGGCCCTTGGTTACAACTTAGGGCTTGATCTAGAGTTCGGCAGGCAGGTTACTCCATCACAATGTGATGGACATCCTCTCCACCTTATTACAAGTGCACTATACCCTAATACATTTGTAATAAGGCAGATAGGATATCCGTCATGTGTGACAGAGTAACCTGTCTGCCAAAACTTTAAATTAGGCCAATAGTGTCTTCATCTTTCATTAATTGTCTAGCATATATGATGATATCTTTCTTACGATATAAATAGAGGCCACCAACATAAGTCATCCTTGAATAGCAGAAGTGGAAGTATTCCAGTACAGGGGCAAAACAGAGTGCCACTTGGCACTAAAATTATGAGTTTACTTCAACACCCCAACACCAACTAGAATTATTTGCAGAACAACTGTGTGCCCAAATGCCAACTTCAAAGATCATAAAGAAAAAACTCTCTATTTCTTGTCACTACACCGAGGTGCACTCATCACAGAGCATTATTGGCAACTTCCTTAAAATGAATAAACTAAGTCAGTGAAGGTAAGATAAAGTATGCTGAGTAGTTAAAAGATCACGCTTGTTGCCTCTGAATAATCAATTAAATTTAATATCCTTTTGAAGAAAATAAATATCACAAGGTAAGTTTTTTACAGTGCCAATTACTATGGAACTCGTTTTTTCATAAGAGCAGTTTATTTATGTGCCACTGAGTATCAGAAATAAAATAATTATAGTCTGCAAATATTAATGGATATATGACAGTTCTCAGACTCATAGTGAAGAGAACATCTAACAAATGAACAGAGAATGGTAGAACGTATGTTAAGAAACTAAACATGAGACAGGGTCAGGGCATACCACTGCTTCAAATTAACTTGATTAGAATTCATGTGGTTTCATCCCTACCTAAGATATCCCCAAACCAAGTATCAGAGTGGAACATATGAATTTATGAATTGATTTTAAAAATCAGGAGGGGGATATTTAACTACACCAATTTATGCTGCAACTGAGTGAGAATGCCAAAGGCATTCTAGAAAGTTTTCCGCAGTGTACCCCTCTTAATTCTTTGATATTGGTTGACCAAGTGCTGTTAGGCTGCTACCCAATTATGAATAGGAAGTACTTTTATAAAACTTGCTTGGACTGTTTTATACTATCAAACAAAGTTTGTAGTCTAAGCAAACTCACTTTGGTAAATACTTTGTCAAGTCATACTTTATAACAATATCAAGTAATATGATCGTGGCTGACCTTCGATAGCAAATGGAGACCACAGAACTCTTAAACCATGCATCAAGTAACTTACAAACAGTTAAAAACGTATAAATAAGCATATAAAACTCGTTTGGCACAATTTAGGTATGAGCATAAGCACACCATCTGGAAACACACCTGGATGAAATTGTAAACCTGTGGGTCTATTTACTTTAATGCAAAAGGCATTGAGCCCATCCATACAAATTCACAATGCCAGAATGGTAAAGGGTCACCCATAGAATGACAACTGTATGCTCTTGGATCAGGGACAAACTACCGGAGAGACAAGGAAGATCAACAGGGCACCATAGCTGGGGTCAAATATATAACATCACTCACAGTAGGATTTAAAAGAGCACTAGCACCATGAACTAGGAGCAGCCACAGACCACCAAATGCATGAGGAAGAGCACTAGACATCATTCCTGATCTCAAACAGACCACCCCCTGTAGGAGGGAGGCTAGTGCAAGCAAGCACTCCGCATGTGCGGCACTGCCAGGATGTGGTAAACCAATGTGTGCTTCTCAGAGTATATGACACGAGCAGAAAACTCCTGGCATGGGGAAGAGCTGTGCAAACATCATGCATGACTCAGACCGACTACCTACAGCAAGGGTAAGGAGAAATGTAGCCACTTTGCATAAGCAGCACAAACAGAGCAGGTAATAATACAGGTGATGGGTTTAAAAACAGACTAACCACCCACTGCAGAGGATTATATCCATTTTGGGCGCAACTAGACAATCTGTTGCAGCAGGGCTTATGGATAGGAAGAGCGGACAGGACATCTCTTGCAGGTGAACACAAGCATTGGAAGCATAGAGAAGCTATCCCCAACAGCAAACACATGCCCTGGGAGCATGGGCAAGCCATCCCTTGCAGGAAAGCATCATGACAGATCAACCTGAGCGATATACACAGAGGATGTGCATTTAGGGATGAGGGGAAGACTACGGTGAAAACCCAGGGAACATCTTCCATGGCTGTGGTACATTCCAGGCTGAAAAACGTTAGTTGATCTGTTGTGCACAGATATTTTGTTTGGGCTAATTACAGAGGGGCAACCCCAGGTTAGAACACATCAGTATGAACACCATACAGGTGATGAAAGTGGCACAGACATCACCCACTCACATGAGCTAAATGAGCACAGTGTGTGGGTGGTACAGACAGACCATGTTAATGTTAATGGAGGGTTTGTGATTCATGTGTGGAGGGTGTGTGAGTATGAACAGACAGCATTCCACCGATGGGTCAAAGTGAGATCGCCCACGAGATGGAGATCAGAGCAAGCACCATGTATATATGCGCTGTCACACCTCACGCAACATGTGTACAATTGCCAAGTACAGACAACTCTCACAGAAATGTGGCATGGAAAACAGCATGAACATGTAGGAGGTCAAACTAATAGAGCATGTGAGCGTGCTGCGGTTAAAAACATGGGGAAAGAGGCAAAATATCTGCTGTTTGATAACTTACTTGTCATTCATGTGCCCTCAGCGTCCCAACCTGCATAATTACTTCTGAATTACTGAAGTGGCATCTGGTGTGAGGTAAGGAAAGACTAATCAAGAGAAAAAGGACCAAAAGTTGTCTTTTCTTTGAATAACCACTACGATGGTTTATAAAAGTGGTTGTCTTGAAGATAGTAGACATAGAAGTGGCCGATATAGTGCGATATTCTTTCAATAATGGGAAACAAAAAAACAATGGCCAATATAGTGCTCTATTCTTTAAATAATGGGAAACAAAAAATAGAACAAGTGCTATGCATGCAAAACCTTAAAAATATTGTTCCACAAAAGCAGATGGAAACGGTTCTTGGTCGCTGGGAAACTGATAAGAGAAGGACACGAGACAAACACCAGGAACACCAGGAGACAGTATGCTACAGCCAATAGAAGCAATGGAAAATTAAGTGACAAGCACAGGAACCAATGAAAAGTAAGGAAAGCAAGGAGGCGGGATGTAAGCCCCTTTTAAGATTTTTATTAAATCCAATTGATTTCACAAGCAAAGCGTGAGCGCTGTGCAGGCGAAACCTAAAAAAAGAGGGTGGATTGGGACGGGGTGCGAGGGATATTTGCAAACCGGGAAAAAAAGCTGGGGGGATATTTTTTGCATACAGGGATTTCCCCACACTGGATTCAATATCACAGGAATAGCATTTGTTTGGAGAAAAAAAACAAGGAAACAGGCTTGTGACGGATGTTTCTCCATAACAGGTTTCCTTAAGTATGTTTTGCTCTAAAGTCACAGGGCAGAGACAAGCCAAAGCTACTCTCTGTGAGTGGTGAAGATGTTTCTCACCATGAAACCAAACGACCTCCAGTCCATAGAAAGCCTGTCCACTCTTTGTAAGGGAGTCAACCCTTGCAAATTATAACTGCCTCTTCTATGTCCTTTAAAGGTTTGGCCCCACTACTTGGAATGGCCCACCAGTGAGGAGCACTTAAGACTTTTGTTTACGGATATACTGTCTGTGTTTGACTGCTTTATCTCTTGCCCAATTGGCATTCACTTCACACTAGTGGTAGCTAGCGCTCAGTTTGTTAAAAAAAAAAAAATGTTTAGAAGTTCAAAGTTTTTCTTAGAAACCCACTGCTGGTGCCAAGGCTACTTAGTCTTTATTCCATCTCATGTTCCTTTCTACCCCCACCCCACACTTCCTGTCTCTTCATATCACTCTTTTTTAAGCATTTATCATTTTCGAAAATTACAAAGTAAACAATGCAACAACACAACAGCAGTTACATTGTTGAAGCAAATGTCATTGTCACAACATACATTTCAATATTTGATTAAGTCCATACAGCTCGCCATTGTACAACCAAGGGCAGGCATATAAAATTGAATCGGTACCAACATTAAGCATGTTACAACACAATAATTCACAACTAGATGGATTACAGGTGCAGTATAATATCTTCAGCTTGTGTCACCTATGTCGCTTCGTTTATGCTGGCCAGCAGTAGCGGCTCCTGGAGGGAGTGCTGCAGGGCGGTGGGGCGGGGTGGGCGGGGGAGGGGCAGGGTGGGGGGTAGTAAACTCCGGCTTACGGCTGAACTGAGTTAAGTACATAAACAAATAAATAAAACAAATTACAATGCCCGCGCTGCATCGCCGATTGCGATGCAGCGTGCGCAATGTAATTCGTTTTATTTATTTATTTATGTACTTTACTCAGTTCGGCCGTAAGCCGGAGTTTACTACCCCCCACCCTGCCCCTCCCCTGCCCCGCAGCACTCCCTCCAGGAGCCGCTACTGCTGGGCAGGTAAGTTTTCAGTGAGGACTTTATGCCTCTAGGTTAGGAGGCTCTAGGTAGCATGAAACCATATATCTTTGCCTGCTCCTGGCAAGTGGAGCATGCAGTCACCCTTAGTTGGAGGCCTTCTCACACCCCAGGTCATAACAATTCTTCGCTTTCCCAACAGTAGAGCCAATGTTACAAATTTCTGGCTGTGCTTAGGAACCTCCTTCACGTATCTCAACAAGGCCATTAGTGGCATCACATTTAATTCACAGTTAATCATTTCTTTCAACATATTTATAATAGCTTGCCAAAAAGAATGTACCTGAGGGCAAAGTCATGCTAAGTGTAACATATCTGCATCCTGTGCACCACAACACCAGCAATCAGCAGAAGCAACTATCCCAAATCTCATCGCACTAGCCGGAGTATAATACAGGCGGTGTTTATATTTTAGATGGATACGCCGGAATTTACCATTCAGTGAAACCTCTTTCATCTGCTGACAGCAGGACACCCATTGTGCATCTGTTATCTCAATGTTTAGTTCTCTTTCCCATTTGCTTTTAATATAGACATCTTCCTTTGGTATTGGACTAACTACGTCATTATACATTCTGGTGAGGATCTTGGGAGGAGAGGGATTAGATAGAATCATCCTGAGTAGCAACCATTCTGGCGGCTCGTTGGAAAGACCACCAAATTGTCTCACTATGGAAGATTTAAGCCCTGCCCAGTATGGCATCCATCAGAGTCGCCTGATCCCCATCCAAATATTCTTCAAACAATTTAAATTTATGGTTAACAAAGAGGTCTCCCATTGTCATTAAGTTCCTACCTTGCGGATGTTGATTTGTTACCCTTTCCCTTGAGATAGTTGTGTTGGGGCTGTCTACCAATAAAATGAGCAGCGTGTATGCCCTTACAATACCCACCATTTTAGCAAGTCTGTCCCAGGCCCAAGTGGAACACTTTGATGTGTGTATTTCCTTTGTAGGTCTACTAGGGGTCTGAAAGAGTGCCTTGTAAAGGGGGCCTCAGGGTGACAAACCAGCCACAAGTTTGCAATGTGGCTCCTGTTTTGTGCTATGCAGCCAGAAAAGGGAAACTGCACCTGTGCCACCTGGTAATACGCCTCAAAGTTCGGTGTGGCAAACTGTCCTTGTTCATAGGGGAGCTGCAGTTTGTGCCATGCTATTCGTGGCTATCTACCCACCAATGCCAATTTTACTGTTAGGGTTTCAATTGCCCAAAAAAACACCTTCTTAGAGGACTAGGTAGACTCTAGAAACGATACAAAAGCTTGGGCAAGATAACCATTTTCATTAATTTTACACTTCCAGCCACCGACAGTGGGAGTTTTATCCTTCTCATCACTAAGGGCCCAGGTCCGCCAAGCCGCTGCACCACCAAAGCCGTAGTCAGACCACCCGCCAGATTAGGAGAAGTTTCCTACTGTCTGGCGGGCTGGTTTTTGGCATTCCCACAGTGGTGCCTCTAAAAATGTGCATTGCAATGGGAACGCCAAAAACAGTTTCTTCCCGGCATGGACTGAAAAGTCCATGCTGGGCAGGAACTGTGGCGCATGCACATATGGGGGCACATATTGTGCTCCCCTGTGTGCATTCCCATTTGGAGGTGGCACAGAGGGCCCTGCAGGGCCCCCTTTGTTTCCTCTCCGCTGCGGTGTTCATGAAAGAGGATCCTCCATGACACCGAGAGGGAACTCGTAATATGCTTGGCGGGACCGCGGCAGTCCCGTCAAGCATATTGCGGCCTGCTGACCGTCACAACCCTGCCAGGAAATGGCAGTTCCCTGGAAGCTGCGGCGGTGCTGTGGCAGTCCGACCGCCCAAATCCTAATAGGCCGGTTGGGAGACCTCCACCGCCACGCCCCGCAAGTCTGGCGGTCCTTGGATGGCCAGATTCGTAATCGGGCCCTCAGTTATTCAGTGTGGTTATGCATTTACCAAAGTTTTCACTTATTATTGTTTCCATGTCCCAATGATAATGGATACCCAGATAGCAGAACGGTTCAGTCCACATGTAAGTGCGTTTTCTGAATGAATAGATTTGTTTTCCTGGTTAATGGCATTACTACAGTTTTTGTCCAATTTATTAATAACCCCAACCATCTGCTACAGGCAAGGATTTCATGGATAATGGACATCAGATTACATTCCAGATCTAGCGCCAGTAGCAGAATATCATCTGCATAAAATGAGATTAATGTTTTGCACAGGCCAAAATTTATACCTTTACGATAATTATGTTCTTTAATCCTACAAACTAACGGCTCAACAGCCAGTGCAAACAGGATAGGCGACAAGGTGCATTCCTGCGCAACGTGCCTCTGCTTATGGGTATTGGTGCCATCATTTGTCCATTTACTTTAATTCTGGTTGTCAATTTAGCATATTAAAGTTTTGTCCACTTTACCATAGGCGTACCCATACGCTCTATTACAGTCAATAAGAAGATCCATTTGATTGAATCAAATGCCATAGTAGCGTCCAGGAAGGCCACCACCGCTGGCATTTCAGGGTCAACCTGGTGTGTGACTGCAAATAAAGTGCACATCCTATTAACAGCTGATCTGCCAGGAATGAACCCAGACTGGTCCAGGCGTTCCAGGCCATTTACGGGATATTTCAGTTTGCCAACAGCTTTGCCAGTATTTTAGTATCTATGTTCATTAGTGATAGCGGTCTATAAGAGCCACATTGCGTGGGAGATTTGTTGGGTTTAAAGAGAGTGACCATGATTACCTATCTCAGGAATGCAGCTAATACAGCCCATTGGACGGCATCATTATATACTTCTAGTAAATAGGGGAACAGCTCAGAAGCATATTCCTCTTCATGTCACGCTTGCAGGCTTGTCTTCATCCCTGCTTTCTATCTTTGTCACTGTTGTCCTATCTTTCTCTTCCTTCTTCCATCTGACTTCCATCTCTCTTTTGCACTGGGTGCAAGTCAGTAGTGAAAAAAAAAGCTCCAGTTCAGATAAAGGAGTGCCAGTGTGCGCCACTTGCAACCACTGGTACAGTGGCGTAGCTAGACCATTGGCCGCTCAGTGCGGCCCCGGCATTTGCGGCGGCAAAAAAGAGCGGGGGGGTGCTGCGATCCCCGCACAGCTGCTGACCCACAACCGGCCGCTGGTACGAGCGAGGGGGTGTGGGGAGTCCGCCGCCCCCAAAACATGTGTCGCCCGGGGCAATACGCCCCGCCCCCTCTTGCTACGCTACTGCACTGGTACAAACTGAGCATTGTTGAAAGCCTCTTAATAAGCACCTTTATATATTGCTCTAATTCTTTAACACATATGGTTCCATGAGTTTGTGTTTATAAGCCCAGGGATAACCTGCAACTGCTGCCCCAGCTTTGGCACAGTGGAGGATGCAAGGATTAATATGCTTTTGAACCTTTATCGGAACGTTTTTGCGAACAGAAATTCAATTAGGTTCATAAATGTGTTATGTAAAGTACTGATTTCAAAACGTGTTATAAGCTATTGTTTTTATGGTATAAATAGTAATATGCATTCACATTTAAAATATAGTCTTTTATGTCGACCTGCACTTAGGTGAGTTCCACAATATAGACTGTCAAGGATCGTTGATATGGAGCTAAGAATAGTAAATCCATACCTCCCTGTGTATGCTTACCTTGGCCATATGTTGGTAGTGGATATTCTAGAGTCTATATAAGTGCAGATCGATATTAATGGCTTCGATATTTTGGCCTTCAACGCTTCTACTTCCTAGCAGCTTCCATGCTGAGGAGTCATCCTGCAGTGACTGCTTCACACCTCCATCCCTGGCCTGTGTGTGAGCCTCTTGTTCTTACCTTCACAGGGTCCTCCAGAATTGTACATCAGAGGGATGGAAGGAAGAAGGACCGGATCATGATGGAAAGTCTCAACGAATACAATAAGCACCTGCAGGAGGTGTTTCCCAGGGCACCTGAGCAGTGGAGTTTTGTAGAGCCAGAGAAAGGTAACTAACTCTGCTTCTCTATTTTCTTTCTCCTGAAATTCTAATGTTGATATTTTGTACCCACATTTCCTAAAGTATTGAGGCTACCCTTTTGTTTGAATACACGTTCATGAAAGGGATAGTAAGACATAGTCGTAACATTTTCAAGACATTTGACAAGTTGGGCATGCTTCAAAAGTGTTTTGCATTTGCACAGCTGACACCGTTGACTTTGCAAATGAAAAATACTCATTTGCACTGCACAGATGTGCACTGTAATTTACAGTTGTCGTTGTGAAGTACACACGTTGCAAGCCTTAGGGCCTGAATACAATCTGAATGTTAAATTCCGGTCCTTGCGTCAATAGACGTTTCTGCAGGGATCTGAATTCTGAGTTGTGTGGTAAGCATCACACCCCCTGCTGTTCTTGCAGACAGATTTCCATAGGCAAAACCTGCTGAAATAGATTGGGAGTGGAGGCACAAAAAAAGGCAAGCCATGCAGAATTTGGTGTGTTGAATCCCAACTCCCAAGTTCCAAAATCGTGAACAGAGCCTTGATGAGTCGCAAAGGGAAAGGAACTGCAATGAACATTCCCTCCTCCTTGCAAGTCACCAGGGTGGACATTCTTTGCAGCCACTCCTGCTATTGCAGTCAGCTGCAGAGGGCAGATGGCTAGCATTTGTAAAGTGGAAGCTGTCTATTTCAGTCACCTTTCACTTTATGTGCTGGGCCAGACTGGCTGTACCAGGCATCGGGCGTTTTGCTGGGAGGCTGGAAGGGTGGGGGCCGGTTTTGCAGTGATGGGGGCTGGTTTTGTTACTGGGAGCTGGTTTTGCAGTGGTGCTGCAATACTGGTCCCCTGTAAACAAAAGCGGCAAGCAAGTTTTTCCAGCCCCCCAGGGCCAGGCAGTGCTTCCCCAGAGGCTGGGTCGAGAAAATTGCCAAGGCTGCTTTGGGTTCCCAGTCCGGCCCTGTTTATGTGCCTGTGCTTTCGACATCCAGGGAAGTATAAACTAGTCCTGCGGACTTGTTACGCTCCTCCCGATTTCCTTTTCACAATGTGCCACTTTCTGCTGCATTTGGAACCCTGCTTCTGTAAGGGTCAGAGGTCATGCTGCCACACTGTGAAATGAACACTGCAACAGAATTCTGCTGTCTCTGCATTGTTACTGTGTGTAAGTGCTAAGCCACTCCTCGCCTCATGAGTATTAAAGATGAGTGTAGCCTGGGCTGCACTGCGCCCAGCTCCTTTGCACCGCAATGACTTAGTGAATTATTTCCAGGGCAAAAGTGGAGGCTGCTTGCAGACAGAGATGCTGGAAGTAGGGATCCGGGGGGCTGCTCCCCTGTGTTTCCCTAGCGCTGGCGCAACAAAAGCTGCCTGGCGCCAGCGCAGGCACCCTTCTGCCATGTTGCAAGGGTGCCTTCTCTGCAGGGGCGATTGTTAAAGTGCAGGAAGGGGTACTTTCCTGCACATAAACAATCATTCTTGGCGATTTGCTCTTTCTATTTGTGCTTCAGAATGCAGCACACATGGAAAGAGCAAACAAGCATTGGCATAGCCAATAGGTCTCGCTTTTGGGACCTTATAAGTGTTTAGCCATGCAACAGTTGATGTTGTTGCACCAAGGATATTGTGCTGGATAACTAAACACTTATAAGGTCCCAAAGGCGAGACCTATTGGCTATGCCAATGCTTGTTAAATGATAGCCTGTAAGTAGCAATACAGTGTTCTCTGCAGACGATGTCCAGCCCTGGGCACTCTGGAATAATTATATATATGTAGCGCTTGAATGTAGCACCTTTATCTTTCAAGTAATAGCATACGACATACTTAGGTTTTCCACATCATTAAATTTATGTGGAACACCGTGCCTCAAGTAGAAACTGGTGCAAGAAGTAAAAAGGAAGCAAATGAAATGTTCACACCTCTTAGCAATTGTACAGATTTAGAAATGAGGGAAAATAGCGTTCACTCATACTTTACACTCACTCTTACTGCCAACTACTTTGGCTGGTGAGCACAAAACAGCAAGCATTCAGTAATAACACGCTCAAAATATCTGCAAAATGATTTGCCTACGATTTACCCCATTTTTTTAGCTACTGTGTAAATCAGATGCACTAATATATATAAAATATATATCAAATAAAACATTTCCATGTAGAATTGGCACATGCCACTAAAATGAGTTGTATAATGTCCTTTAAGATCTTCATGTCGTTTTCTGGAAAAATGATGGGTCCATGCGTAGGTCTTCAGGACAGTGAGAGATGCAGAATGGATATGGAGAATTTAACCTTGTTCCTGGAAAAATAATTAATAAATAAGATTTGGGTTGAAGCCTAGTATGTGGAAAGATATAATTGGTTTGAAAAAAGACCTAACTGCACAAGAATAAAAAAATAGTATTGGTGGGGGAAAACTTAAATGAAGTCTTGCAACAGCTGATAGAAAAAGTGTGACAACAGACAATGAAATAAGTAATGTTCGAGATAGCTGTCATTAAGCACAAGATATAATAGTAGTTCCGACACCAGTGCTCCCACATGAAGAGTTCTGCAGTTCGTCAAATAAAAAGGCCCTCTGTACTGTGGGGATTAAACCAGCATAGGCGGATCACAAACAACTGAAGTATAAGATTAGATTGTGTGTTATCAGATTTAATAGTGCATTTGTGATAACAATCCCATTGTCAATTAGAATATCAATTTAATCACATCAGAATGTAAGACTCGTAAGATAAAACCATTTGGATATCACAACTGAACGAGTACCACAAATCAAAGTTCTCCCACAATGACAAGAAGTATCTTGGTTATGGACACACACAAAAAAGCAGTTCAGACATTACTATGTATAGCATGTCATCTCTCAGTGTAAACTGCAAAATACTTAAAGCAGGCACATCATTTTAGTAAAATCAAAAGGGTACTGCCTAAAGTCAGGCCCAAACAGGTTTCCAGTAGGTAAAGTTCGATTGCATATTACTAAAAATATACATTTTGGAAGGTCTGTAAGCACTTAAAGGCAATCTTTCTGTACATTTTGTAAGAGCCTATTTTGTACTGAGTGCAGCCTGTTTTGTACTGTGAAGTAATAATTTTTAGGTCCAGCCTAATTGACAGCGCATCCGCGGTTTGTTGTTAGGCACACTGTGGCTTCCCAAGAACAGAGAGGGGCTTGGAGCCTGCCCATTGCTAACCATTGGTTAGCTTTCTTGTCACACTCATTTGCCTGATTCATGTTTTAGCTTGTCAGTCTTAAGTTTGTGCCGCCCATGGAGCATTGCGGCTTTATCATCTTTTAACTGAGTGGCGTCTCTGCTTCCACTACTTGCTAGTCGAGCACTGCCTTTTTCGGTCTTCATCGTGTACTTCTCCCCCCTGCACTAGCGTTGCTCTCTGTCACCAATGCTTCCCAACTCCCTGCTGCGCTCGCCAGTGTGCTTCCCCATTCTGCACCTCCATGTTGCTCTGCCCACCTGCGTCATCCTACTCTTTCCACTGTGTTCCTTCCCCCTCCACCTGCGCTTTTCCATGTTGCTTTCTCCCATACCCCAAGTAGCTATTCCGTCCCTCCCACCCGACGTAGTGTTGCTAATGCCTATTGCCCACCCACCATCTTTGCTTTCTACCACCCCCGCTTTAAAAAAAAGAAGGGGGGGCTCTTGTGATTTTCTTTCCTGTTTTTTAATTTACCAATCAAACTCAGTTTAGTAACTAAAAAGGAGAAAAGCATCTGCGTCATTTAGTAGGCGCTTGTATGCGTGGTGCGGACAGTCGCGTCATAGACTTTTAAGGTTTTGTTTTAAAATTTAACCTGGCTGTGGAGCATGGCTAGAAACCATTGGCAAAGCCAACAGGTCACAAAATAGGAGACCTATTGGCTTTGCCAATGCTTGTTACGCCTGCATATTTACAGTGATGTCTTCATCTGGCACCAGAATTACGCATCACTATTACCCTGTGCATCAATGAACGATTCAAATCGTCGTTACACACACAGACATCTGAAGTAATCGCAAACCAAAATAACTTATCAGAACAATGAACTTCCCACAAAGTTGTTTACTTTGCACATATTTTTCGTTAAGCTGTGTGCATTATAGTTTACATGCAGTTACAGGTCCGTGAAAAGCCAACAGAACAGTTGTTACAGAATATGTTCTTTTTAGCCACGTCTAAGCCCGAACTCGTATTGAATGCCACCGGCCCCATTAAATGTAAGCAATCCCACACTGGTTCCATAACAAAAAACTTACCTCCCCGTCTACAGATGGAGGGCCTAAACACCGAATGTACCTGTAATGTTGAGCTCGACTCTAGAGAAAACTTCTTGGAAAACTGAAGGCCGGAAACGCCAACAGAAAGGCTGGGTAATGCTGATTGGCAGACGAGATGAGTGTACTAGAATGGGAGGAACGGCTACCACGCCTCAGCAAGGTGACAAAACAGAAACACTGGCCCCGGAAAAGACGGACTACGTTCCCCGGAAACGACCCGCTGACGCTGTCCGAGAGTAACTTCCACGGAGTCCCCGGGTGAACGGCTACAGTTCGCCAACGTTCCATGTTACGTGCAATGAGCATCGACCTCTATTAAAGAGCTAGAGTGCTAACGTGTCTTAACCAGGCTGCAAAATGAAAAAGAAATGGCGGCCGCGCGGTAAAAAAAAAAAAAAACAGTGGTGCGCGCGCATTACAGAGGAGCAGAGGGGGGGGAGGAGGGAGCGCGGCAGCCTGCTCAGCTGACCAGACGCTCGTGCGTCATGGCCTTTGCCGGCATGTGTTTACAATTATCGCGCCCGCGTCTGGGCACGATAATTGGAAACACATGTTTGCCGCGCGTACCCATCCCAAAAAGGCCAGCCACGACGCACGAGCGTTTTTTGGACTGCTTTCCAAACTCGCTTACTAAAAGTCTTCGCCTCTAACCAGCGCTTGCGCGCTACTCGAGGCTCGACCTAAAAACCAGGAGAAATGAATAATTTCTCCTCGTATTGCCATTCTAACGCCTTGTAATCCATGACGTTAGAATGGCACTGTTTTTGACACTGCCTCAGCCTTGCAAATCTGGGGCAGCATCAAAAAGCAATGGGTGTTGCGATGGAACGCCCACTGCAACACCCATTGCACGCCCCTTTGCTGCAGAAAACTGCAGCAGAAAGAGGCATATTTACAAGGCGGCCTTAAGTCATGTTAAGTAGCTTAGCACCACCTTGTAAATATGGTAAATGGCGCTACGCCACCAGAGCGTAAAAAAGTGACGCTCCAGTGGTGATAGGGACTTGTACATATGCCCCCATGTTTAGTAATATCTTGGTGACGATGTGCTCCAAAATGCACCACCGGCTACATACCACACCCTAACCAGTCTCCTGCTGAATGGGTGTAGCTGATTTGCTATACTTGTTCTTTGGGAGAGGCTTGGATTTTTCACAATCCCTACGACTTCAGTGATGCAACATTGATGGTAGCACCCCTTCCCACTCTGAAAATTGCTCCAGCACCACTGCTTGCAGAGAAACACAAGACATCATGATGTCTGTGGGCAGTCTCAAGGTAGTGGATTCAGGTCTCGGATTTAATAACATAGCATCACTCCCATTCTCTGAAAGGGGGACAAGAGAACACCCAGCATAAAAAACTTATTGTATGCCACTTATGACTGATTGAGCTTACCAGGCTCCTTTGGGTAGTATAAGGCCTACCTGGCAGCGAATTGAAGCCTCTTAGTTCTAGAATTCCCTCCATCCTCTTGGTTGGTTGACTGCAGATTTTGGGTCAAGGCTGCATAAGGCAACCAGGCAGAGGAAATCTGTCTGGAGGCAAAGTAGACTTATTTCCATTACTGCAAGAATGTCTATGGTGGTGTGGGAGATCACAGCTTGCTAGCATAAGTCTGACGTGGGAATCTCGGCCTTCACTCCAACATCCCACAAAGTAACCAGCCCTTCTGAGGCATGTAGGACCAGCACAGGGTCCCCTGGATATAGGGATGGCCCCAAGGGTATATCCTTCATGGGTGACAGTGATTTCTTGCCACCTCACTGCCTGTTTCTCGGCTCCATTGGCAAACTCCAAAGATGGAGTCAGCCGTGCTGCCAGAGGAAGCACTGGAGTTGCGGAGGCAGGGCACTGGTATGGCAGAGGCCTGCGTCCAGAATACCTGACTGCGGGTCTTCTAACCAGGAGGCAGGACCCAACAACTTATGTCCATTTTTTATGGGAGTGGGATGCTCCACTCAAAGTTTACTAGTTGAAGTATTTAGACTTCCAAAAGCACTGCACTGCTTCCACAAATAAAGGACTGCTTGTTACTTATGTGAATTGCTTCTTGATGGTAGAAAAACAGTAATTTGGAATGCTATGATCAAATAGATGCAGGGCCCCATTATCCATTTCTTACAACATGAGGCATCTGGTACATTCCAGCCATCTTGTGCATGATACAATGGGTGTCACAGGTGCAGCTTCATGGAAGAAACTCTGTCTACTTCAGGTTACTGTGAGTATTTTTCAGATGCAACCAGTGGGAAGATCAGAGAAATGAATGCAAAGTTGTAATCAAGGATGAGGACTTTTTTGTGACACCATAGCCATATAACTATGTTAAAGCTTGGCAAATTGAGAAAGTCTTGAATGAAATAATTGAAAAGAAATGAAAACAACAATTTAGCACAATATATCGTATACCCCTTCTAAGTTGCATTTACCGTGAACGGAGCACCAGTTGGGGAGGTTGAATATAATGCACCAGCAATACGCTAAGATATCTGTAAGCAATGCTTGGATTGAACTGTATGCAAAGTGCTGATATACTAAATGGCAATAAAATCTGGTTTAAAAAAAAAAAGTTGCATTTACCGAAAACCCTGTAGATATACATTTCCCAAGAACCGATACTACTATGAAGCCTATTACTCAAAGTGACCCCTATTGAAGATACCATTGCACACCAAGTGAAGCGAATGTGCTCAAATCTTGCATGCGCAAGTTTATGGAACAGGATTGCAATGATCCAATAGGGGCGTAAGCACATATTTTATTTTACATACAACTAGGAGCTTGCCCAGCCAGACATGTGTACATTAAGCAAAAATACTTACATTTAGCCCTAGATTCCAACAGAAGCCAGTGTATCAGTCAGCTAGCTGCTAGTGCATGTTTTCTACTGCAAGCTCTACACTCATGGGTACCACAGCATTTTGTTTTTTTATTTTAAAGGAGGCAAGTGCTTTACTGTCACACCTATGTAGCATATGCATTGACTATCCAAGAGTTTGCACTGGACAGTAATGAAAGGGTGTAAGTCGACAGGTCCTACCTTTCACACTTTCTCAAGTTAGTAGAGGTGGAATATTATGTTTTTGCGACATATTGGGCCTTTAGATCCAAAGATAATGTTTCATTTAAAAATCGCTCCCATATTCCTCAGTCTTTGTCTGCTGCTTCTGTGGCAGATGGCCCAACGTAGGTGGGAATTCACCAAGTTGTTACCCTGTGGCCTTCTAATGTCTGCGGGAGTGTTGTGGTGGGTAGATCCTAGAATTGTTTCTCTGCCACTTACCTGCAGCTATATCTCTCTCTCATCCAGATCTCAGTGTTTCTCAAGCACCTGAGAAGGTCATTGGACTGGTCCAGAGGCTCATCCACCCTTACAAGTAGCTATGATTTTTTTGCCCTGCTAAAGAGAAATATCTATTCCAAGAAGTCATACTTTTCTTTAGTTATGACTTTGTTTTGACCAGTCCCGTAATGCCCTTCAACCACCTGGTCCATGATATATTTTTAGAGTGACAGATAAGAAGTATAACTAAGTAATCTACTGGAAGTCGATTTTCCAATATGGTCAAAGGATCCCTCTTAATGTTAATCATGTTAGTAATGCACCCTTATATCTTGCTAGGAGTCATAAAAGCTTTTAAAATTCTTCATGGCATCCATTTTGAACTTTTCAAAGGGCCATTAGAAAGCATGTTAGCCAGCAGTCGTGCAATTGATTTCTTGACATAAAATGGATTTTGGAATTGTATATAACGCCAGTAGATTCAAATGTATTTTAGTCATCAATTTCACTTATTTGGTGCCTGCCAATGACTGCGTTCAAAGAGGAGGCATGCGCTGGGTTGTCTATGCCAGCTGTGTACCAAACATAGAACTGCAATTACAGATAAGCATCTATCACATGTTGACCTGAGAGAGGACCTAAGCATCAGAGATACATGAGCAATGGTTCCAGAGGCTGCCATTAAACAACAGACTTTGGGTCTGGGCATGTGTATGGTACTCTGGCGATGATGTTGTGTTAGCTAGTGCAGAGAGTTAAAAACCGGCCCATTGATAACTTTGTTGTCCGATCATTCAGGAGTTAAAATGAACCATATTCACCTTGTTGGTGAGAACGTGTGTGGATTCCTTCAGAGTTATTTAATATGTTTTACAAGGGCCATGCTAGGGATTGTTCTTCCACATGGGTTCATGGAGTAGATCTGTGATTGTGCTCAATCTAAAAATTATCATGGCAGGCTTCTGGTTAAGTTTGTCATTGCAGATATCTGAGATTTCCTTGGAGTCTGCTGAGATGGATCACTCAACTTATTCAGTACTATAAAGTTCAGCAGCCTGCTTTGCCCTTTATATGTATGTTAATATTTCAGGCACTTCAATAAACTATTGACCCCACGGTGCACATAACAATCTCAAAATGAAAGATAAACATGTAATGGTTAATTAGTGAGGAGGGATCCTTAATCACTATGTTTCTAAACCAGCAGCTCTTAACCATCTGACTTCTGTGTGTGTACCCCGCCTCCACCCCTCCACCCGATCTTACTCCCACCCTGGACTCAATACTGGAAGCCGGCAGGGACCCCGGGCTAAGCAATTTACACGATTTGAACCTCAAAACTACAGAAACTGGTATACATCAAGCAAATACACAGATTGTGAAATATTTTATTTAATTCACAGAACTTTATATATTTTATTTAATTCGCAGAAATTCACAGAAATATAAAACACAGAAATATTTAAAAAAATCGAAAGTTTTATTTTAATGGGAAGGTTGCAGCCTTTCAAAATTTGGTATTATTTCTAAAAGGGGAAGCGATATCCTAGACTCTATCACTTTGTCTTTCTTTGCTCCTAGTGCATGCTCTTTATGTCGGCACATATCAGTGCTTCAATTTAGGGCATCGATTGTTTTACCAGATGCTGGTTACTATATCTGCACTGCTTCCACGAATCAAGCCAAGAATGCAAACTTAATTTTTAGCCTCCATTTTCACACTCCTTCCCATTCACACAGCATTTACAGACCACAGGTTAAGAACTACCGCTCTAAATCAAAGAACATTGCTGCAGTTGCATATTATTATATCACACTTACTGCACTTATAACTTTCTATAAACTTAAAAAATATGTTACTAATGGATGGATCACAGAAACTCACGGAACACAGTCACTTATAGAATAAAATGCATTTTTGTATTAAAAAGTCAATGGCAGTATATCCAGCAGGATAGTATCTAGGCGGTTTGAAAATGAAAATGTATAAAACAAGGTATATTGATAATTCGAATGTGAGTACAACAAACGAAAGTCCAAAATAAACTGAAATGGTACATCATCAAATTCACAGATGCAGCATACAAAACCAGGTGCTGATTCCTTCATCAGGAGAATACTCATCATAGTACAATTGCAGAATCGTTTATAACAAAGCTATTTTGACCAAGAGTAGCAGAGTGTAAAAAATGACATATCGCTCAATATTTCAATCAGGGTCTTACTAAGCGCGACTACTCACCCGTGAGGGTCTCAAGGCACTGGGTGAAGGGGGGGGGGATTACCATCTGATTACACATCAGATGGTAAGATTACCATCGCATGGTGAGTGCCTAAACCTGAAATACCAAGTCATTATATTTGTAGTTTAAGAAAATCCATCTGGGGAAATCAGCCGCGGCCCGTGCAGGTAAGAGTGGTGGGGCGATGGGGCCGGGTGAGGGGGTATTACGACAGACGATGACGAGGGAAAATTAAATAAATAATTAATTTTTTCCTCATCATCGTCCGTCGAAATCCCCGCTCACCTGGCCCCACCGCTCTTACCTGCACAGGCCGCGGCTGCGAATCTCATTCTGAGTCCACACATCGAGCTATCAAATGGTGATCAAATATAAGTGACATGTGACCTACTCCCTAAAGTTTTACATAGGACCAATGGGCTTTAGACTAATTCACAACAAGATCTGAGATGAAAAAACGAACATTTTGCTTCCAAAAATAAGTAAATGTTTAATAAATAATAACTGATTATCCTTTTTCTCAATTCCGTTTTTCAAAGTCAAGTGTAAGCCTTTCAGAAATAATTATATGTTTTAAATACTTTGGATGCAAAATTATGAAAATGGGCATGGGTGATGTTTATAACATCTGGAAATGGAATGTCAGTTAACAAAAACGAACTAAAGGTCCAGTGTTCTAGGAGTCTTTAATTATGTTTACGCAAACTAACATTACAAGCTAACGAAAGGAGAAAAACAAGGGAAAGAAGAACAATTGTCTGTGATAGCCACATTTTATAATTCCCAAGTAAATCAGCTAAGACCGAGAACAAGTTTATAGTGTACTTGAATTTCCATAGTAAAAAAAAATCTAAATAAATGTCAGATCAGTGATTTAGGGTAAGTTCATTAAGTAAGACCTCTTACTTAATCTCCTGGTCATATCCCTACCTCAGGGTGATAAGCAGCTCATTGCCAGGATTTGAAAATGAATTTGATTCAGATTTTGTCATTGTTCTTGAAAATATTTAGTGGAGATTTAAAATCATTAATTTGTATGTCAGACTTGTGAACCAATGAATTTGAGTGTTAGGACTAGTCAGGACTGCATACATAAATCTACATACATTTGCTGCATGCATCAAATTAGTCGAATTACAGAGTGCATAATGTCTCTGTTTACTCTTACACCCATTATTTGGTGAAGCAGCCCTGAATTTTTAATAACATTATTATCAATCACATATGATAAATATGGGAAAATACCTTATTTCTATGTCAACAGTACCTGCTGTTTAGTTTATAATCTTATTGCCTAGTTTAACCAATACATCATATTAATTTTCATCTCTGCTCTACACAAACATGAAGGATTTTTAAATGAGTCACAAAGAACCTAATCACATTGAATAGTTTTTGAATGTTTACATTTAAAGAACTTAACAAACTCACTAACATTAGAATCTGAAGTGACAGTTGCAATAAGAGACATGCAGAGAGAAAATACATCACTTAAAGAGATCTGCAGGGAAGCTAGAAAGGTGGGGAAGCAGTAGTTAACACTGCATGAGGCTCTCCTCGATAAAATGCCCAAACCAGATAAAGATCCCAAGAGTTTAGGGCTTACTGTGTCCAATCAATATTAAAGAAAACACCAAACTGCTCAGCAAAGCACTAGATTGATGAGGGTCACGTCAACCTTGTTCACCCTGATGAATATGTTTTTCCCAGGTCAGAACTTGTTTCCAATGTCAGACAGCTCTTGCATGTAATGAACCAACGTTCCCAAGATGTAAAGGAATACATAGTAGTGTTATTAGATATCAAAAAAACCTTTTTTTTTAAGTTCAAAAAAGCTTTTATTGGAAAGAATAAAGGTGTCTGCATACAATACAAAATATTGAACTCACGTCATTACAATACATGTCTGTTACAATAGAGCTGCATGAATCGGATTATTGATGAAAATAGAAGAGCAAAACAATATAACTGAGGCATAGATATCATTAGAATATATATAATAAAAAAATAAAAAAAAGATTTTTTAGGACCTATTAGGGGAGTCAAGGTGGTTTAAGGACTTCCTGCTGAGATGGTTGTGGTAAGGAACATCTTTGGGCGCTTGCATCAATGTATGCTGTGACGGGTGACCACACATTTAAACGTTTCGTTGCCATGTGTAAAGGGTAAACAAAAGAAGTGTCCAGTCTATGGTTATGGCAAACAGCATACCACCAAGCTTTGTAAGAAATTTTTGTAAAATCTTTCCAATTTGTGGTAATTTGCTGAAAAGCAACCGCTAATAATAAATCAATAATTTTAACATTTAGCGTGACATTTTCCCCCTTAAAAGAGAGACTTCCTAGAAAAATATGAGTAAAGGAAAAAGAAATTTTAGTACCAAAAATTAAATTGATTTGGGTCCATACTTTTTTCCAGAATGTATACACACATGGACAATAAAATAACATATGAAATAAGTCAGCATTTGAGGACGAACATGTCCAGCAGGTATCCGATACAGTTGAAAAACTTTTACTTAAAGTGGATGGTGTTAATAAGAGTCTATTATATACGAAAAACAATGTTTGCGTTGTATTGGCTGCCCTGGAAGATCTACGAATCTTAGTCCATATGTTCTTCCATAGTGACAGCGGCCAGGATGTCATAAAATCACGTTCCCACAACTGTTCTGTTTTAGATTTCTGCCTATCAATGGCGGAGCTTCGCAAATAATTATAGATAGTGGATGCCTTGGGCCTGGTGTGTAACAAGGTGTGAAGTCGCGGAGCGGTATTTGGAGCATTTGAGGTATTCGGTACAGTAGAGAGTTGGGTATAAGCATCCATCACAGCTTTCTTAAGGGAATTATATTTATTATTGAATGAAGCAGGCAGATTAAATGACTTGCTTATCGAAGAAAAGGACAAAACATCTGATCCTGAGAATAGCTGGTGAACCCATATTAGTCCCCTTCTCTCCAAGTCCTCCAATAGAAGGGTTTATTTCCGATGAGTAGGTTCTTGTTGTGCCAGATTGGTGCGTTGAGAAAGGAATCTAGAGTGCTTTGAGGCGATGGAGGGGTTGATTCAAGGAGTTTGGCAGTGAGTTTAATTATGGGAGTAGAAAGGGACTGAGGTTTATGTGAAAAGGAGAGATACTCACAAAAGGAAAAAGGATTTAAAAATAGACGCTCGAGTGAGGTCCAAAGAGGACAATTCTCCGTGGAATCCAGCAACCAACAAGAAGCTTGACGCAAAAGGAAGGCTTTCTGATATGCCGGAAATCCGGAAAATTAACTCCACCTTCTAGTTTAGGACGGGTTAATTTTAATAAAGACATTCGGGATTTCTTATTGTTCCATAGGAAGGAGGAAAGAATGGAATTAATTTTTGTAAACAATTTAACAGAAATAGGTACTGGGATGTTGGAGATAGTATATAATACTATGGGTGACAACATCATCTTTATAGTATCCAAACGTCCCCACCATGATAAATAGAGGGGGTGCCATTTAGTGGTTAACTCTAATACCCTTTGTATACATTTATTCATGCATAATGCTACTGTGTCTGAAACTGAGGAAGTGAAGTGTAATCCTAAATACTTAATATGTTTAGGGCTCCATGTAAAGTTAGAAGCATTAAAGTCTGATTGGAAAGTGTATTTGGTTAAGGGGAGGATCTCACATTTATCGCTGTTCAATTTATATCCAGAAATAAGGGAATAAGAACTTACTTCATCTAAAAAGCTGGTATTGAATCCTCTGGTCTTGACATAAAAGCAGAATATCGTCAGCATAAGCTGCGAGTTTAATGTGAGAATTTAACGTTTGGAAGCCATATAAGTTTGGATTTTGACGTAATTTAGATAAGAATGGTTCCAAAGCCAAATTAAAAAGAAAGGGAGAGAGAGGGCAACCCTGGCGCACTCCCTACCCAAATCAAAGAATGGGGAAATCAAGCCATTAGCACAGACTGCAGCACGAGGATTAGAATAGAGGAGAGATATTAAAGATATAAACTTAGGGCCAAAGCCAAACCACTTAAGAGTATAAAACAAGTAAGTCCACTCAACTCTATCAAACGCTTTTTCTGCGTCTAATGCTATTGCTGCAAGGGGATGCTTTAGATGGGATGATTTGGATAAAACGTTAAAGAAAAGACGTGTGTTGTCTGTAATGAGTCGACCCTTAACAAAGCCAGATTGTTCCTTACCCAGCAATCTCGGTAAGTATGAGTCTAAGCGTATGGCTAATGCCTTGGAGAAAATTTTATAGTCGATGTTAACTAGGGATATAGGCCTATAGTTTTTACAATACTTAGAGTCCTTTCCCTCTTTCGGGATGAGGCAGATGTGGGCTTCTGAGAAAGAGCCAGAGGAACTATTTAAGGAGCAAAAAGAGCTCATCAGGAAATACAATTTGGGTATTAAAAGTTTGGAGAAATGAAGATAAAACTCAACAGTAAAACCATCGGGGCCTGGCGCTTTGTCTTTTTTAAGACATTGGAGAGCTCGAAGTAGTTCTTCCTGCGTTAGGTCCAATTCCAAGGAAGATAAATCAGAGGGAATGTATTGGGATTTCTGAACATTAGAAAAAAAATGTAACAATGCCTGGTCTGTAGGTTGTGTTTCGGGTGTATATAATGATTTATAAAAGATAGAGAATTCATTCAGTATCTCAGCATCTTTAAATTTTAAAGTAGAATGTTCGTCATAGATAGATTCAATATTTAATTTGTTGTGCCGAATTTTTAGATAATTAGCCAATATTTTCCCAGCCTTATTTTTGCCACCATAAAATTTTGCAGTAGATTTTAACAAATAAAGTGAAGCATTATCTGTAGATTTCTTATTAAATTGCAATTTGGCATTTATAAGAGCTGTTAAACAATCCTGCGAAGGGGACGTGTAGTATGAGTGCTCCAGTCTCTTAATGTCGTGAAAAGATCATTAGCAAGGTTTCGCGCCAACTTTCGTTTCTTGGAAACAAAACTAATGATGAAAGCTCTCGCCGAGGCTTTAAAAGCATCCCAAATGGTTGAGCATGGCAAGGATTCATTTTGGTTTATTGCAAAGTACTCATTAAAGAAGGAGGTGAAGGAATTTGTAAATACAGGATCTAAAAGAAGAGCATTATTAAAACGCCATCTTCTAGGGGCATTAACTTTAGGTAGTATGTCAAGACCAATTGAGACAGGGGCGTGATCGGACAATAGGATAGGGCCAATTTCTGCATTTGTGAGGGCTTGCGAAATATTATGAGAAACAAATATATAGTCAATTCGTGATTGAGTGTGATGAGCTGGGGAATAGAAAGTGTATTCTCTGGTAGTCGGGTTACACAAACGCCATGCATCAAGGAGCTTATGTTGAGTGATAGTGTGAACAAAAGATTTATGGGGTTTATTGGGGACAAAAGAAACCTTGGAACATCTGTCTATAAATGGGTCATAAATCTGATTACAATCACCAGCCAATATAAAATTGTCTTCCATGCTGTGAGTAATTTGCGTAGCCAAAGTGTGCCAAAAAGAGGCATCACCACCAGTAGGAGCATAAACATTAAGGAAAGAGACCGGAACACCCCTAAGAGATAATTTAACATTCAACCATCTGCCATCAGCATCCGAGTCCTGTGATAGAACTTTAACTGGAAGTGATTTACGAAAAAGTATCATAACACCATTCCGTTTACCATCCCCTTGAGAGAAGAAAACCTCCCCAACCCAGTTTTTCCTTAATTTTAAAGATTCAACTTCTGTGAGATGCGTTTCTTGCAGAAAAGCTATATCAGCGCCCATTTTAGCTAGATGAGTTAAGACTCTTTGTCTTTTGATGGGAGAATTTAATCCCCTAACATTCCAAGAGATTAATTTTAAAGACATGGAATTTCAGAAAAAGAATGACAGAGGAAAATGAAGTAAAAGTCCAATTCATGAATGCGACAGTGGAGGATAAAGAAAGAGAGAAGGTAAAAGTAAACAATCAATTCAATTGCGAGGGAAGAAGGATAGAAGAATCAGCTGTCTTGGACCAAAAATGGAAATTAGAGATGATAGTATAGCAAGAGAAAAATATTGTATATAGGTAATAAAAGGATGAGTACATATTAAGATTTAGAGATATAATGAGAAACATATTCACGAACATGAGTGTGTAAATAAAAGTGGGAATATTAAAGACACCAGAAGAGAAGAGAATAATAAGATGTATGACAGAAAAAATAACAAAAAACAAAACAAATAACATATCTACATGAAAACTTGGATCTGCAACGCTGAATATAAACAAAATAAATATGAAAGTACAAGAAGAACTGAGAATATTGAGGACATCGAATAAGCAAAAAACCAAGGCATGCAAGACAGACCTAAGAACAAAGGATGTGACAAAACAAATAACAAAAAGTAAAACAAATGACATACCTACATAAAGGGAACTTGGATGCGGGGGTGGGTGGAACCACATGGAGCAAACTGACGTCTAGGGATAACTCAACTAGACCGGGGAGGACCATGTCATGACAAGACATAACTGTGAAGCAAAAAATAACATGTTTAACTTTGGTTAATCGAATGAACATTGAACATGAAAACAGTAAAATATGATAACTTGAACTATAATGCTGTTGAGGAAATATTGCCAACATGAGCATGTGACTGATGTCATAAAACCCACAATCAACTGAATAAACATCTCATATATGCAAATCAACACTTCATGTAATATGAGATGAGGAAGAGCCTGAAGAGTCCATATGATCTGTCTTTTGCGAGTTGATGAAACTTTGCAGGCGAGCTGGATCCTCATAGGTTGTCGTTCTGTTGTTGTGAGTAACCTTGAAAAGACACGGGTGAAAAAGACCATATCTAGCACCCATGGAGCGAAGGTCAGGTCTCATGTTAAGAAAAGCTTTACGTCTAGCGGCTGTAGCCTTAGAATAGTCTTGTGCAAAGAACAAGGTGGAGCCAGACCATGAGATCCGTTGAATAGCTTTAGCTGCTGCCAGTACTTTCAGTAAGTCAGTATATTCCAGAAAGTAAAGAATGACTCCTCTTGGTCGTTGTGAGGATGAAGTTGTAGTAGGAGCTCGTCCCAACCTATGAGCACGTTGTATGTTAAGTGCAGTGCCCTCTGGCATGTGTAGGATTTTAGGGAGGAAGGATTTAAAGAATGCAAGAGAGTCTGTACCTTCGGCCCCCTCCACCAAACCATAAATACGCATGTTGTTCCTTCTATTACGATTTTCAAGTTCCTCGACCTGCTTTTGAAGTGTTGAGACCTGAGAATGCAAAAAGTAACACTCTTAGTAGTTTCGTTGAGGGAAGAAACGTTGTGTTCTACTGCTGTAAGTCTTGTGTCTAGTTGCAACCAGTTGTCGGAGAGAGTTTGTAATTTCGAATTTGTCTCCTCCATAAAGGGTCTGAGGGCCCTTATCTCCTGTAGTAACAACTCCATTGAGACTGGAGAACCTGGTTTAGGTGGTGAGGGAGGGTCTTTTTTAGGCGTTTCACATTGGACTTTCCCGATGCCATCTGTGAGGCATCCATTATTTTGTTGGTGCGCTCTGTTTCGATTGAACCTGAGTCCTCCAGTTTGGAAAGTTTTGAAAAGAGCGTTGAGTTTTTAATAAAAATGCGTTGTGGTTTTGGTGCGTTATGAATAGATCCCTTCGTTCTGCCCATGAACATGAAAAATGAGCACAGCAGAAGTCTTGAAAATGGCTTCAGGGAAAGTTAGCAAAGAAGTGGAAAAATGAGCAAACAACTTCAGCCTGGAATGTGCAGCGTCCTTGAACGGGAACTAAGCAGCCAGACACAGTAATATAACCTTGAATGAGGTCATCAAGGTGTAAGGACCACTACAACCGCTGCTGCAAAAATAACTTCAATATCTGTTTCCTCCTCTTAATATACGTTAAGTATGTCAGCCTTTACAACATGGGGCTAAAATATAAAAAGGTAGCCCCTTATTAAGAGGATACTATGAGAGAAAATGAAGAAAGGCATTTAAAAACTGCACGAGTGCTTGAGGGATTACCATGAGGCATGAGGCATTTGTGAAGGTTTCCTCAAAATGGCGGTCATTTCTTTGTCTCCTCAGCTATTACGGAGCCATTACGGAGTAGTGAGGAAACGTTGGGTAACCATGCACCTCTTAACTTCCTCCAACAAGGCTCCTGGAATAGTTATAGTTAAAGTTCAAAAATGGTTGGAGGGCACATTTAAGTAATTCGTTGTCTCCTCATTCAGGCAACAAAACGCTCGTTACTTTGAAACGATATTCAAAATGGCGGCCGCAATGCCGCGAATTCACGTCGGAGCGCTTTACCTGTAATTAATCTGTTCCTTAATGTTGGAAAGCTTCAGGCGTCGGCGCATCCTAGCGCACAGCACTTCACTGAAGCATTCATCTGTTTGGCTTCACTCGAGGTGTCCCTTAAGCGGGATTCCGCCGCGCCGGTGCCAGGAGCCTCACGGAGACGCCGCCATGCTCGCCGGGCGCCAAGCCACGCCCCATCAAAAAAACCTTTGATGCAGTTAAATGGCAATTTATACCAAAGGGTCTAAGCCACCTAAATGTTGGACCTAAGTTAATGTTATGGGTAAATGTGCTCTTCTGACTCCTGTGTGCCAGATGTGAGGTGGTGCTGTAATTTCCAAACGGTGGAAGCTGGGAAGATGCACATGTCAATGTTATCCCCTCCCGCCATTGCTCTTCCTTTGGCTTTCGATCCATTTCCTGGCCAACTCAGAAATAACTTAGAAAACAGGGGAACAGAAATAAGAGGTGTAATTAATATTGTCTTCAAGGAAGATGACATGTGGGTCTTGCTGAAGCATCCCAGTGAGTCTTACCCATTACTTTAAAAAAAAAAAAATTATGAAGTTGGACTACATACCAACTGGTGAAATCGGACCTGTTTTGTATTTGGAGGTCTAGTGGGTAACTACATTCAATGTGCCTACTATCTGCTCCCACAATGTTTTAATTTACACGCATTCTATTGGTTTAGTTGGACTGCTTATTTTGTTGATGATGTTTGGCTAGACAGGCCAAACATTTTTAGCCTCCAGCAGTGGAGTTACAGTAACACTGCCAAACACCTTAGATACCTACTGTTTGTCATCACATTGTCACATAACGCTACAAGAGCACAAACAAGATCCATTAACCTGTAAGTAGCCTAGTGATATATGAATGGTCAGCTAATATTCTCTGGATGATATAAAGTAACAAGGACATACACAAAATAACTTCATGCATAGTCTTCTTTGGAGTGGAATCAATGTTCTTTCAAATTGTCTTTCTTAAACAAACTCATATTTTTCGATATTTTATTGATTTTCTAAGAAGCCAGTAGGGCCACCCATGTGACAAACAATGGTTATAATCAAATGAAGATTACAACTCAATACGAGGGCAAAAGTAACTCAGATTTGTGATTTCCAATGCTATATGACATTATTATTTCTGAATGAAAACAGATTGTCAATTTTCCCTTGGCTCAGGGTGCCAGTGCTCTGTGTAAGCATTGCAATTCGAAACAGGCTCCCATTTTGATTATAGCATACCCCGACTTCCTGTGTGTTTTTGCGTCTGTTACCAAATTTTCTATTCAATGCCCACTGGTTGTTACCAAAATTTCTATCCAATGCCCACCATCCCTCCCTGATTTATTTAAACTTCTTGGGGCAATTTCTGCTGTCATATACCACCTCTTTGCCGCTATCCTCAGCTCATTTTAATGTGCAATATAGTGGCATAGCTAGACCTTTTGCCGCCCGTGGCGGTCCCTGTGTTTGGCACCCCACGACGGCCGCAGGTAAGAGCGGGGTGGGAAGGCCGCAACCCCCAAAACTCGTGCCGCCTGGGGCGGACTGGCCCCATTTGCTACACCACTGTGCAATTTTAATGTTGACATTCTGTTCGTTCTCCTTCAAGACAGCCATAGTAAACAGCATATTTCCCTGTAGAAGAATTCCAGTTCTTAAAGACCTACTATTGAGTTAAATCGTTCATGACTTTGCCATTTGGTACAGTGAATGAGAGGCATGTCATGTGGCTTCCATCCTGTACATTAGATTAGATAAAACGATATTGAAGTAACGATACATGCTTTTCACAGTATAAGTTCAAATGACCTAACCGTCCATTGAGGTAATCACTTTACATTTAATGATAGCACTCAGGGGTTACATTTCAGGGCAGTTGGATTACATTTGTAAATATTTATTGGAATTACTTTTCTTATCATCCAGCGCTACATTTGGCTTTCACCTTTATATACTTTGGACGCTTTATATTGAAAGTACCTTAGAGTCTCTAGAGTGATGCCTTCCGCTACACAAGAACAGTCTGGCTTCTAATATGCTCCTCATTGATTTTCATGAACCTAGATGTACACAAAATACACTACATTTTATGATTTGCAGATATGAGAATTCCTCACGCTTCGCCTCCCCTAGCCATTACCTTTCACTCACCTCTACACCCTAATCCCTAAATTGGCGACCACCCACTATATTATGTACAATATGTAATATATATTTAATATTATATATGTGTACTGCCTTGCCTATTGTCTTGACTCCCCAGGTTCCACACCATAAATTTCACAGTTTTAGATAAGAAATTAGCCAATCTTGCCCTTATGTATGTGTTACTATGTACGGTGTTTCATGTGAAAATGTTTTAACTCCTCAATAATTAAGCAAAATATAAAATAACACTGGAAGCAACATACTCAAACCCAATGTTGGTCTTTCCTCTGTAATTATGCGTAGTAGTAGGCGAAGTTGCTACCTCTCCAGTCTTGCAAGTTTGAAAATTGCTTTTTTTACTTACTAAGCTTCCCATTTCTCAAAAAAAAGTTTACAAATGGGAAAACTTCAGTGGCTGCTATGGCAAAACATTCCCATTACAAGAAGCAGCCACGCAAAACAGTCAGTGGACTGCTGCAGAGCAGCAGCAGTCCCGTTCCTGATTCAGGCTCTGCTGCCTGCGGTGAAGTCCTGAGTCCCAACCCATACCTTCTGCAGCTCCCTCCCACCCCATGCCATCACCACTTGAGCGGAACCATGACCCCCACCCTATCTACTTGCCCCTGCATGCACCGCTGACCTGCCTGGGCAAAGAAGGCAGTAGCTGCCTTTTGCTTTTCTCGGTGCAGGATGTCCGGAGCAGGATGTCCTGACTCACAGACATTCTGCACTAGCAATTCCATTGCTGATGGAGGGCTAGAAGGGTTTGACTAATCCTAGGGTGAGGTTGAGAAACAAAGTTTCTTAACTATGCCCAACCCCTGGGTGTGCCCAATTTTTTGTGCTTCTGTTAATAAAGACATGATTATCTTCACAGACAATATCAATAATTTCCACTTCAAGTGTTCCTCTATTCCTTAATTGCCCTCTTGACAGTTAAAGGTATCTGTAGTAGAAGGAAGAAGACTTTTTCTTTTAAAATGGTGATTTTTATTTGGTTGATGGGATGACTTTCTATTCCATCTCTGTTTTTACTAGCTCAAAAGCCTGCAAGGAGAGCTCTACGTTGGACGGCGTTACCCTGCCCCGTGGACAGTCAGGCAGAAATGAATCCTACACCCAGGCCCACCAAGGAGAAGTTGAAGGAAAGGGAGAAGCTCAACTTGCCTCAGGAGCTGCAGCTCATCAAGAACATGCTGGATAAATGGAAAGAGGCCTGGTTACTGAGTAAGTACACACAATTGTGTGATCCATTAAGGACACCTGTTGTTCCAAACCCATGACAAAAACGGAAAGTCTCTCCAATAATCCATTTCCGTTGCACCCCGTCACAACATTTTCACCCTAAAGAGTGAGAGTTGCAAAGTTATCTGTCATGTCAATCGGTCTTTAAATTTAATAACTTAGGGAGTTATTTAGAATTTGATGGATGCAAAACATACACCAAGTTTTGGAAGATGTCCCACATCCACCAAACTATAAATATTCTCCTCACTGACTGACTATACACTTTGATGCTTAGTTATATTTAGAGACTCAACCACTTTAGAATGCACGTGATTTCCTTAGCTCAGTGTCTTCTGAAAATATAATGCTATTGCATATTAAATACTTTATATTTTAGATGTACAGCCATTTGCAGTCGTACACTTTTTGGCTGCATTCTTTTTAAAAATATTTTGAGAAGAAGGTGACAGACTTTTCAGTTGCCTGTCAAGTGGCCACCGTAAAATAACATAAGCAGACATGGATTTCTGCTCAAGAATGTCAAAAAGACTGGTGGCATAAGATGGCATAGAAAGGACTGGTTGGAGAGGCTGGGTTGGAGCAACCACAGAAAGGGTGAGCAATAGAGGCACCAGTACTGTAGAAGGTAAACCCAGAAATTCTCAGGAGAAGATGGAAATACTTAGAATAAATGCACATTAACACTCAGCCAGAAGGAAGGAAGCTGGAGAATTCTCACGATATAGTTTGACAAAACACTTCTAATTTCACCTTCCCAGAGGCGCCAGGGGACATAGAATTCCAGTTTGTCCTGCAGGATTCTAGGTCCAAGTTTATATATAGCTCTAGCATAGTAGTATGAACTTGGCTCTTTGCCTCATAGGCAACCAGTGAAGCTCTTTCAGGCAGGTTGAAGCAGAACTATACTTGTTATAGTTACGAATCAATCTGGCAGCTGCACTCTGAATGACTTGTAGACAAGAGAATAAATAGTCGGCCATGCCAACATAAAGTGCATTTCCATAGTCTAAATTACTGGTCAGTAAGGCCTGAGTGATTGTTTTTCTCCAATTCAAGGGGATCCACATAAAAAGTCTCCTTAGTAAATTTAGCATGGCAAAACGTTTGCCACACAATACTCGGACTTGATCTTGCATGCTTAACGTATTATCTACCAGGAATCCAAGATTTTTTACCATACGGTTGGGCTCGGGAGCAGTGCCTAATGGATGAGGCCATCAGGTTGTGTCCCAAACTAGGTGTGCACCGCCAAAAAATAGTATCTCAGATTTCTCTGCGTTTAATTTCAAGCAGTGGTCTGACATCCAACCTGCGGTTTCTGAAAGGCAGTTACTTAAGCTACTCTTAGTGTTCTCATATTTTTCCTCAAAAGCTATTAGCATTAAACCCCATTTCCTACCAATCGTGGCCAAAGGGGAGACATAAGCGTTAAAAAGAGTCGGGCTGAGGGAAGCTCCCTGCGGAACACCGTACTTAATTATTTTGGATTTAGAAGAAAAAGAGCCCATTTGTACTGCTTAAGTTCTATTAAGCAAGAATGACTTAAACCAATGAAGAGTTTTGGAGTGAAGCCCTTTTTCATATAAGGTTCTCAATAGGAGATTGTGTGATACGGTGTCAAAAGCCGCCCGACAAGTCCAAAAGGATCAGGGCGGCAGCTTTGTCATGGTCCAACGAAAGTCTAATGTTGTCTAAAACAGCTAACAGGGTAGCCTCAGTACTGTTAGACGCCCTAAAGCCTGTCTGTGAGGGATCCAGAAGATCATTCGTCTCGAGATAATCAGATAATTGCCTATTAATCAATCCCTCCAAAACTTTGGACAGTTAAGGAAGTTGGGAGATTGGTCAATAATTTGATAAATTGGTCACATTAATGCCAACTTTTTTTGCCAGAGGGGATACAATTGCTTGTTTCCAAGACTCTGGGCACACAGCTGTATCTAGCAAGCGATTGAAAATTTGTGTAACATAAGGGCAGAGAACTGTTGTAAGTCGATAAAAGATGAAGTGTGGGCAAGGGTCGAGCGTAGATCCTGATTTGACCTCTAGCATTGCCTTAGCAACTTGTTCTTCCGATAGAGGGACAAAATTACCTAGGTGGGATTGACCACCAGGGTAAGATTCCAGGGCTTCCCAGTCAGTGCCCTCTAGGGTAGGCTGTTTTTTAAAAGTAGAGAAGATTTGGGTTATTTTATCGAAGAAAACATTACTGACTTTCTCGCAATTGTTTGCTGACGCAGTCAAGGTTTGTGACATACCCGCTGGTCTGCACAGTTCCTTCACTATTTTGAATAGTTCTTTATTTGAATTACTGTTTGCTTCGATTCTTTTTACAAAGTATGCCTTCTTAACATGTTTAATGCCTGTGTGATAATTCTTTAACTCCACTCTATAAGCTAATTTATCATCCTTATTTTTGGTCGTTCTCCATTTATGTTCTAAGGATTTACATTTTCTTTTTTGGAGTCTTAGGTCAGAAGAATACCACTTTTTGAGGGTGATTTCCTTGTAGATTTGTTTACTATCTTAGGAGCACATAAATCCAGTGTAAAATGTATTACTGAATTTAATATATCAACCATTGTCTGGACAGGGAATGTCTTTAAGGTAGTTTGATCTCTTAAGTAAAAGTGAGAGGCAAACAGTTCAGGAGTTATGAAGTTCCAGTGTCTTTTTATCCCAATCGAGGGTATACTCAAGCTGATTTTATTGGCCTGTAAGGTGAAGGAAAAGTTCATTAGAGAATGGGCAGTCCAAGTAAGGGGCTCCGGTTCTGCGACCTCTATAGACTCAATATTGGAAAATAAGAAGTCAAGTGTATGCCCAGCATCATGAGTGGGTCCGTTAACCCATTGTTTGAGTTGTAGAATCTGCATATCCACCTTTTAGTTGTTTGCCCATAAGGTCGTCCCTGTCTTCGTAATGGATATTAAAATCACCTATAACTAAGAAGTGATTATGTTTCAGACAAAAGGGAAACAATTGAGCCAGTAATTTAGCACTAAATTCAGGCTTATAGCCAGGGGGTTTATAAATAACTGCACCTCTGAACATTTTTTTGTTCCCCACTGGAGACCTGGAATGCTAAAATTTCGTGATCTCCTGGTAGTGTTACTGGTTCAAGAAGACAGGTAAAATGATCTTTGAAAATAATGGCTATTCCCCCTCCCTTCCGCCCCTTTCTATCACATTTTAGTCATTTATAGTCCGCTGGAAGAACAGCGGCGATATCAGGGGAATTATTATCATCTAACCAAGTTTCAGTAATAAAAACTAAGGGCCTCATTACAAAGGCAGTGGGCCCGCCAGGGACAGCCTGTCGGTGGCGGGCCCTCCGCCATCGGAATGAGGTTTTCCACCCGCCAGATAACTATGGCGAGCGGACAGGTGGCAGTCGGAAAGACCGACTGCCACGGTCCCGACAGGCGTCTTTCTCCGACCGCCTGTCGGACCTCCCCGGAAGGCTAGCATTGTGGCGGTGCCAGCAAGGCACCGCCGTAGGGATTATAATATCCCTTTCCGCCAGTCGTTCTGTGGCGGTCAACCCGCCACAAAATGACTGGTGGAAACAAATTTGGGGGCCCCTAGCGAGCCCCCCACAATCCCTGGGGCTGGGGCTGGGGCAAGGGCACCCATGGTGCCCCCCTGCATATCCCTGCACCATGTGGCAGGCACCGCATGGTGCCTGCCACGTAGTGCAGGGATATGCAAGTGCCTCTTTTTTTGCATTGCTGTGGGGGCTGCTGACTGCATCCCCGCCGCAATGGAAAAAATAGGGCCTGCGACTGCCGCGGTGGCGGTCGCATCGTAATGCGGTTGGTGGGTAGGCCGCCTCCTAGGCGGCCAGTCCCACTACCGCAATGATGGCGGTCGGACAGAAGTCCGACCGCCATTGTAATGACCCCCCTAAGTCTGGTTTTTTCCCGCTAGGATATCCCAGATCTCCACACAAAGTTTGGGTAGAGATCTGGAGTTCAAGTAAACACAATTCTGTTCTAAGCCACTTGGAGATAAATTTAGAGCAAGCCATTGATATTACATGGACACTGCCAAGGTGGTTTCAAGGCAACATTCATACACCATTTACTTTGGGATGAAATCTTTCATGTGAAGAAATGTATTGGGTTGCATTTTTTTTTTATAAACAATTTTATTGTTTTTGACATTAAAACAGATACCAGCAGATCAGCACAGTACAGTATAGATGACGATTCCCAATCAGTTGGATGAGCGATCACATAACACAAAACCCCGCTAGATTTAGCTTGGTATAAAACAATTAGCAGACAATCCAGAATTAATCCATAACACCCAGCCATTTGCCCCACACCCTACGGTATTTCTTCGGGCATCCCCGTGCTTCGTACATAGGCTTTTCCTGTGTCGCACACCAGTCCACCCCCTCCTGCCACCTCCTGAGGCTAGGTGGAGCTGGACGTCTCCAGGCGGCGGCTATGTCCCGCTTTGCTACAACCATAGCCGTGTTAAAAAACAGTTTCTCGTTCCTGGATCCGTCCAGCCCATCCGTGATCCCCAGGAGCGAGTGTCGTGGAGAACTTCCCACCCCAAGACCTCTGTGAGGTCCTCCTCAATGTCCCCCCAGAACCGTGCCAGTTGGGGACATGCCGAAACCATATGGAAGAAGTCTGCCGGGTCTTGGCCGCAGCGTGTGCAGGAGGCAGTTGGGTAAAAGCCCGCCCTATGAAGGCGTACTGCAGTTAAATAGGCAGCGTGCAAGTAGTATAGTTGAATCAGACGGAGTTTAGCTGATGCAGTGACCATCTTGGGTGCCATGAGTGCATCCTTCCAGTCCTCTTCCTCCATTGGACCCACCCACTCCTCCCACTGGCTTCTGAGCTGGTCCAGTGAGGTTGGGGTATTGTTGACTAGTGTACGATAAATGCGGGAGATACCCCCCTCCCCAAATTGCCCAACATAATTTGCGCTTTGGGAGGGCTGTACTCCGGGACTGCTGTGTCTTCTGATATGTGTGCTTGGAGGGCGTGCCGCAGTTGCAGGTACTTATAAAATTGTGACGGGTGTAGGGAGTACCTGGATTGAAGGTCCTGGAAGGAGCGCATGTGACCGCTAGCCCACACATCCCCGAGTTGTGAGATCCCTATAAGGTCCCAAGATCGGAATCCCTTCAACCCACTAACTTCCCGGAGCCAAGTACCATGCCAGAGAGGCGTGTGTTGAGTTAGCTTATGTGTTCATTGAGTGTGACGCAGTGATGCCCGCCAGGCCAGAAGCGCGGTACGTGTCACCTCCGGCAAGGTGGAAGGTATGGACCCCCCGTACATCAGAGATTGAATTTTTGGCAGACCTAGCTCGCTCAGTTCGAGCCTGTAGGCCGGATCGGACCATCCCCCGTTGAACCAGTCGTGTATGGTGAGTAGGCAGGTCGCCAAGTAATATAAATATAAATGTGTCATCCCCATGCCCCCGTCGAAGGACGGAACCCGGCAGAGGGTCAGAGCCAGACGGGGCCTCCCATCCCCCCAAAGGAATTTGGTGGCCATACTATCTATTTCCCGAAACCAAGCCAGCGGAAAGCAGAAGGGGGTGTTTTGGAGGACGTAGAGGAATCTGGGGAGAATCATCATTTTAAACAGGGCGACCCTCCCCAGGGGGTTTAGGGGGAGCGCATGCCACTTGTGGAGGTCTTCTTTCACTTTTTTCACCAGCGGGGTGACATTGAGGGACCAGCCGAGGTCAGGGAGGACGGCGACCCAGATCCCTAAATATTTGAAGGATTGTCCCCGGAGGGGTATTGTGGATTGCCAGTCGTAGCTGTCCCTGGCTAAATGTAGGGGGAACAGGACTGACTTACTGGGGTTGAGACGTAGGCCGGAAGCTTGCCCGAAGGAGTGTAGGATCCGGAGGCAATGAGGGCTTGACTGAGCGAGTTCCGCACGAAAGATTAAAACGTCATCTGCATAAAGGGCAATCTTGTCCACCTCCGAGTTGGGCCATTCCCAGCCCCGGACGCGGTCCTCCGATCGAATCAGGGTCGCTAGGGGCTCCATCGCCAGGGCGAATAGGAGGGGCGAGAGGGGGCATCCCTGCCTCGTTCCTCTTTGAATGGGGAAGGCCTCTGATAAAGCCCCGTTGACTAACACCCGCGCTTGGGGCCGTGGGTTGCATTTTATATGTGTAATATATTTAAAGATCACTCACTTGTATAATTTTGTCTTCTTTATGAATACCTTCAAATGTAAACTGCAAAATCCTGTCATTCATGTCCTCATCAAAACTAAGGTCATACTTGCTGTAAATCACTAAACGCAGAATACAAAGCACGCCATGTCTTTGAAATAACTTAAAAATCACAATGATTATCCTTACTGCCAAGTGAGTAGCCAGAAAATTAAAATGCCGCCATTTTAACCAAATCTATAGTGACAAAGAAGAAATAAGCCCGTCCTAGAATAATTCAATTAACCATTACATCCACCATCTATCCATTTATCCTCCGACCGCTCCCTCCACCATTCCTTCATCCATCCTATCATCCTTTTGATCATCCTTTTACCATTCAATTTATGCATGTTATGTTATGTTATGTTACAGTTATTTATATTGCGCATGACTCACCCCGGAAGGGGTATCTCGGTGCAGGAGCGTACCGACAACAGGCAGCAGTCACAGAATATTCCCCAAAACAATTCAGTTTTAAGTAACTTCCTGAATTTGAGATGATCAAGGCACAGATGTATGTGAACCGGAAGGGCATTCCAATAAAAGGGGACCAGATAAGAGAACGCTCTACCCCCTGACTGAGACTTTTTAATCTGGGGGACTGTAAGCAACATTTTATTTCGTGATCGTAGAGCTTTTCCAGGACTGTAAAGTGTGAGCCTCGAAGCTAGATAATGAAGCCCTTTCCCTATAATGGCTTTGTGGGGAAATACAACAAATTTTAAAAATAACCCTCTTGCGAACAGGTAGCCAGTGTTAGCAGCATAGAAGGAAAGCAGATGAAGACCTCGCAGGAGCATTACAAATAAGGCATGCAGTGGCGGCTCCTCCATTGGGGCGTGGGGGCGTCGCCCCACTGCTTTCTCGCAGTGCGAGAAGCGGAAACGTAAAATGGTAAAAGTACCATTTTATGTTTCTGCTTCTCGCACTGCGAGAAAGCAGAAGTGCCTGGTTGGGGGCGGGCGGGTGGGCGGTCCTGCTCGAGGGCAGGGGGGGAGTGGCTTGCCCACTGTTGTGGGCCTTGACTGTTTGGTCGGCCCTCTGGGGCCGGCCAAACCAGTCATGCGCACTCTACATTTTCTCTATGTAGGCATCGAAAACTTCAACCTACTTGATCCCTTTGAATCAGGCTTCAGGAAAGGCTGCAGCACCAAAACGGCAATGCTCAATGTCGTCGATGACATCCACCACTCACTTGATAATGGCGAGACCTGCCTTCTTATCCTCCTTGATCTCTCCGCAGCGTTCGATACAGTCAACCATTCAGCCCTACTTAATGTGCTTAGGACCCGTTTCGGCCTCAATGATACTGCCTACAAATGGTTCGTCTCCTACCTACAACACCGAACTCAGCAAATCAAAATTCAAAACTGTCTTTCTAACCCCACTCCTGTCTCCCTTGGAGTCCCCCAAGGGTCTATTCTCTCTCCCTCCCTCTTTAACCTCTTTATGGAACCCCTCACCCTCATTCTTAAACAAGCAGGCATCAACTACCACCTCTACGCCGATGACACCCAAATCTATTACAAGATTAAAACTCATGCCGACATCTTACACCTGAACAACACCCTCACCAAGATCCAAACCTGGTTCCACTCCAATCATCTCAAACTTAACCCTAATAAAACTGAAATCATTCTCTTCTCCCCTAAAAACAACCCTCTCCCTGTTCAATCATGGATCTCTGACCTTAACGCACTCAACTGCTCACTCACCATGTCCAACTCCGTCAAATCTCTTGGTATTTCTATCGACAACACCCTAACCCTTAACGTCCACATCAAAAACTCTGCTAAAGGAGCCCTCTTCACTCTCCGTCACCTCAAGAAAATCAAACTCTTTATACCTACCGATGATTTTAAACTTGTAGTTGAGTCACTTGTTCTTTCACGTATTGATTATGGTAACGCCATCCTCAACGGAATCCCCAAGGTCCACCTTGCTCCAATCAAAGCTGTGCTCAACCTTGCAGCCAGGCTCATTACAGACTGCAAACGCTTCGATCACATATCCCCGACTCTCAAATCTCTTAAATGGCTCCCTATTGAAGGCAGATCTGCCTACAAAACTGCCTGCATCACTCATAAAGTCCTCCACCAAAACACTCCGCAGTACCTCTCCAAGAAACTCCTCATTGCGGGCACCACACGACCTCTGAGAAGCACCAACTCCCTCCTCCTTATACCACCACTGCATAAAAAGAAAGCCACACAATCACGCTCCTTCTCTGGTAATGCCCCTATCATCTGGAATACCCTCCCAAAAACCTGCGCTGCAACCCCTCCTATTTCAGCTTCAAAAAGACCTAAAAATCCACCTCCTCAATTATTATTGGGGATCCTAACCTGTGACCTGCACTCGATCTCCAATTTCACCATGTTATATTAGTCCAGTAATACTTGTCCATTTCATGAACATCATCGGCCTAATTACTTGATATGTATAGCTCCTGCCCCTGTTTATCTATTTGATTCGTTTATCTATTTGTTTGATTTGTTTATCTATTTGATTTGTATATTTCACATGTTGTTGTCATTATCTTTTATCTACTTATACGCCATGTTTGGCCCAATTATTATTGGGGGTCCTAACCTGTGACCTGCACCTGATCTCCAATCACCATGTTACATTTTATCCAGTAATATCTGTCCATTTCCCGAACATCATATACCTAGTTACTTGAAGTGTATAGCTCTTGCACCTGTATATTTATTTTGTTTTGTATATTTCACACGTTGTTTCATTATCTTTTTATCTACTTGTATGCCATGTTTGCTTTATATTATCTTCTCATCTAAAGCGCTCTGATACCTCTGGGTCTAGCCAGCGCTATATAAAACTTTTAAAATAAAAAAAATAAAAAAAATAAATGCAGCCTACATAGAGAAAATGGCCTCCCTACAGGCTCTCGGCTGGGGCGCTGTCCGCTGCACCGCACCAATCACAACGCTGCCATTGCAGCGCTGTGATTGGCTTAGGGGAGGAGAGGGGAGGAAGGCTACCTAGGTAAAACGCGGCCAGGAGCACCAGGAGCTGAGGCGGCGGCGCGTGTGACCCGGAGGAAGGTAAGTTTTTTTCTTTTATTTTAATTACCGTCCTGATTGCCCGAAAGGACTGTGCCATGGCGTTTCCTGTTCTCTTTTTTTTGTGTGTTTGCGGCAGAGCACTCTCGCGCCGGGCTCTTTGATGGCGCGGTGGCACCAGGCTTCAGGCCTCGAGAAATCGATAGCCATCTGCACTTTTAAGGCCCAGAGTTACAGCTGTTTATCAGCGGACTGTTCCTTCAAACCCCCAAAGTGCGGGTGGCATGTTTAGTTTGCCGTTTAGTGCACTGCAGCACCGAGCGTGAGAAATATAAATACATGTAAGTTATTAATAGCCACGCTCGCGGAAGCCACGTGCCTGTTAGAGTGCACTGTGTTTAATACTCGTAGCTTACAGTAGTAGACTAAGTGGCAAAGCCAAGACAGGAGGCGAAAGGCCGGGCAGTGGTGTTCTATGTGACTTTACACCTCTTGCTTTTTTAAGTCCTTTCACTTTCAGAACCCCTTCTGTGTCTTGTTTAACCCGTGGTTGGAATTGGTGTATACATGACATCACGGATGACAGCGGTTTAATCTTTTTTAATGCTCATGTGGCCTGTGCATACAGTATCCCTACAGAGTATCACTTATCGTATGACAAAAATGTCACAGCCACTACATCGACGTAACCACTACGTCAGTGTAACCACTAAATTGCATGATGCATAGATGTGTCGACAAATATATATACTTAACCTGCGATGTGGTAGGCACTGTCGTGGATGTGGTATTTTTGTAGATCGATTTTGTCGATAGTCATCATATGAGGTCTACCACTCACTCTCATTCACACTGATGCACTGCACCTCAGTCTGCAAAATGTGAACCCAGGTGACGTATTTATACCCTTTCCACTTGAGCAAGGTTCCTGAAAGAGTGTTGATGATTTTGGCTCCTAAATCCAGACCAATAAAATCGTGTATTGTTGTGAACAAATGTTTACTCGCCTGTACAGGATAATGCAGTTTTCGTGTTCAGGGCAAGAAGCGCGGACAGCGAATTCAGGACCCCCTGAGGTCTCTGAAAGGTAAAAGCATGGCTGGACTGGGAATAGAAACCGGCCCTGGCAAACTGCTCAGCCGGCACCCCCTGGGGTGAGGGGGAGTGCAGCCGAGCAGTTTGCGAGGGCCGGTTTCGGCCGATTTTGTTACAGGGGGCTGATATTGCCGACCCCAGGTAACAAAAACGGCCCCCAGGGGCCCAAAACCGGCCCCCACGCTAGCGGCCTACCGGGGAAACGCCCGGTGCCCGCTATGGCCAGTCCGGCCCTGGGTAAAAGAGGTTTAAAAAAGCTGCAGGCCGCTGTACTTCCAGACCCCTCACAGTGGCAGCTTCCTCTTGCTCTGCATGAAGCTAACCCTGCCCGTGGAAATCATAAAACCCTTCTATTTTCAGGCGCACAGAACTTGTTGTTAGATTAATAATAGCCACAGCCTTCACGTACTGAAATAATGCTATTTTATTCCACATTGAGTAAGGTCTGGTATGATCACGAGTCAATTATTGGCTGTCAGGAGAACCTTTATTCTCAATTAGTGACGCAAATAAAATAATGCAATATTGATAACGTATTGTCACAGGCTCGTATATCAGAAGTGCTGCTAACAACCGTATTATTCCTGTTATTACATCTCGAGGCATGACTATGGTACAGTTCATATTGATCTTTTATGGTTTTCTATTTTCATGAGCATTTTTTGAGTTCGTTTATTGCTTAAATGCTTTAGTTAATCAGATAGTAAACTCTGTTAATAAACAAGACTGAGAAATAAGCTATATATATTTATACGTGTTCAGAGCTACCACTGGTCACAAATGTAAAGCAAAGAGCTCAAAGGCAAGGCAATCAGAAAGCCCCAGGTGTGGGTTGGCTTTCGAATGTGCAGATCCTGGCGTGACATTTAAGAGGCACATGTTTCACTTTTATTGTTTGTTTTTTTTTACTGTTATTTTTTTACATTTAGGATTTTGCTAAAGTATAGTCATTTCACTGTTCTGATTTGAAGTAATAAAAGAAAGGCTTTCTTTTGAGACAATGCGCTTATTATTTTGGATAGAAACAACGTGATCGTTTTTTTCGCAGGAGGTAGTGTTCATGTGCACACACCTGCCTCCAAACGAGAGAATCCGCATGTGTAATTCTAAATGCCTCCTTAGACAATTATTCAGCTGCATAATGCTAATGACCTGCACCAGTGGCAAGTCTTTATTTTAGTAGCTGTTCGTGCCACTCCAAGCGCCACTGGCGTAATAAGTTTACATCTGTATTAGTAACAGTCTTCCGGAAAACTTAGGAATCGATATAACATCCAGCAGTTGGTTTCTAAATGACTCCAAATATTTCTTAGCTCTTTTTAACAATAAAATACCCATGCAACGCTCACATTCCGTCTTGAAACATCAATGCATTGATTAGGTCTACAGTCCTCCACAAGATTTCCTCAGCAAACATCCTCAGCACTGCCGCTGGTCGATACTGCCTCATTGCAATAGACATCTTTGTTTTATTCAGTGGAAAAAATGATAACTCAACAATTGCGTTAATTGGCAGCATACTTTACACAGCCATCTCCCAAGCAAGAAAGTTTAAAACAAGCATTACAGAGACAAAAGAGTATGTGAAAGAAACAATTTTAGTAAGATGAGAGAACAGATTCATTATTAACCTTCCTGCTTTCTCAAATTTGCTTGAAAATGCACCATTTGCCCACTCTTTTTTCAAACTTTTCTCGGGGGGATAACCCCCCAAAACCTCCCATAGGTGGTTCAGGCTCGCTTGCTACGCTCGCTCGCCGCAGTGCAGTACGACAATTGTTTTACGACTCACCACTTTCAAATGTCACCAGCCGCCACTGAAGGCACGCTGCCATAATTTGCACCACCTGTAGTCTCGTTAAAAAGGACTCATTTATAGAGGCAAATAGAGCATTGCTGTAATCCAAGCAACTCACAACTAAGGCTTGGACTAATGTTTTCCTTGTTGAAAGAGGAAGAAGCAGAAAAACCCATCTTAAAAGGCATAACAGATGGAAACAAAGCCCTGAGGTGTTACGGACCTGTTCTTTATAGAAAGAGATTGGCATAGATACACTACAAGATTCTTAACAACCATTTTTAGAGTTGGAAATGTGCCAAGTTCAGCGGGCCACCAATCAGGAGACTATAAGTTAGGGACCTTTCCGAATAGCATAATCTCGGTTTTACCTGCATTAAGCTGGAGACAGTTCTCTGTCACCCAGGCCACTGTAGCTCTCAGACCAGCTACAAAACGTTCTTTTACTATGCTAGATTCACAGTCAAAGGAAATCAGAAGCTGTGTGTCGTCCGGATAAGAGTACAATTCCAGCCCATAGGATTTCACTATCTTGACCAGGAGTGTCACAAAGATATTAAATAACGTAGGGCTCAAACACGAGCCCTGAGGGGCACCCTTGTCCAATAGTGATAGAGCGCAGTGATAATCTGAAAATTATAGGGGTACATTATATTCATGAATAGTCCGTACCCGCATATATTCTTATGTGTGTTAATCTTAGTTAGAACCTGTGTTGTAATAATCAGTGGTAAATGAAATGTTAGGATGAGTTGTGCCATTCAAGAAACGTAAAATGGCAGTTAGAGGGAATCATGTAATATTCGATGTTCATTGCAAATGCTTAATGAAGTAGTTTATGTGTAATGTAATGCATTAGATTTAAACGTGCATCATGTTGAAGTTGCACACGTATAGGTGACTAATTGTGTTTAAATGTGATGAAATGTAGTGCTTATAGATGCAACAGTTTAAATGTGTGTTTAAATTTGATGTCAAAGGCCTAGATGGAGTATTTGCTCTTTCGTGCTAAGAAAGGCCTATTCGTTTTCCTTATGTTAGCTGGTTTATGTAGGCCTGAAATGCATTTTCCCCTGGTAAGGTTCTCATTTGGAGGTAGTCAGCGAAATTCATGTGCGTGCAAGGTTGTTCTGTTCTCATGCTCTTGTTGCAGGTGCAAGGACACCGTCCTCGTTAGTTAGAATAACGCTTTTGTTTTAGGAGTTAGGTATGGAGGAGACCTGTTACAAAGTATTCAGGAATGCCGATAATTGGGAGCCGAGATTTTCTTTTGCTGAAGAAGCCTGAGACCCAAGGACACACCAACCGTCGCTGGACCAAGTACAAGTTTTGGTGGAAAATTACCTACAAGAGGTGCCTGGCCAGAGGAGGTGTTTCAGGGGCGTGTTTATCAATTGTGCATTTTGTATTAGGGACAGTGCCCCGAGGGATGAGTGAGCAGAGTGAACAGAGAGCCGTTAGAGGGTAGAAGGAAGGGATCGATTCTTAGAATGAAGACTTAGAACGATTTTGTAATCTGGGCTTCTGACCTTTACAACGTGAGTGTACGTCTTAGGAAGTCTTCACGAGCTGACATCTTTTCTTGATCTTGCTTGGGAAATGTTAAGTAGGGATGCCACTTTAGGATAGTGTAGGGATAGATTAAAGGATTTCCAGTACAGCCACTAATGAAGACTAATATAGATGTTGGTGCAGTTATTGCCTGTTTAGTATTTTTGGAATTGCTTATTCTTTTTATGTTGTATCGGATTAGATTGGTTTGTAGGATGGACTTTGTATTAGTGCCTTTGTATTTCTACAACCTCGTCTTGAGGTGTTTGTATGTTCAGTTATTTTTGGTTTTCTAATAAACCCCTAAATTTGGAATTCGGAGTCAGTGATCTTTTCTGAGCTTTACTTAAATTGCTTCATGCTAGTTTGTTATGAATGCATTGTTTCTCCCCTTTACACTTCTCAGCAGCTGATAAAGGTCCAGTCGACCGAGGGTTCCTAGTAACTTTTACAGTGGAATCCGGCGAGAGGATGGTTACCTCTGTAGTAAGGGGAGACGTAGAGAAGGGTAGTCATTGAGTCCCCATAGAGCCCAAGTGATGGTTATCCAGTGGACTGTGAGCGGAGGACGACGGCGTCTGATGGAAACCGACAGCGAGTGACGGTGCGGCGGAAACAGCAGTTTGTGGTAGAGTGAGTATGAACAGAGATGTATGTCTGTTAGATTGCGGTGTTGTTTTGATTGTGTGATGTCTTGCGGAGTTGGAATGAGAGTTGAGTGATTGTGGTTTCGGGCCGAACGCGTGCGGTCCATGAGATTTGATTTATTGATATCCCGGGATAAGAGATTGTGGTGTAGAAGACACCCAGAGTTGAAATTGTCTGACCAGAGATTGTGGGAGTCATGAGACGTCGTTGACTAACCCACCGGTGATAGGGAAACGTGTGTGTGAGTGCGTGAGTAACCGACGCAGGTCGTCGGTTACTGCATGTGGAACATTGAGTGATTGGATCCTATCGATTAAGTACATGACTGTCCGGCCGTTCGTGGACAGACGGTTGCCAGAGTTGAGGTCGACAATTACGTGAGACTGCCCGGTCGTTTTGTGGACAGACAGTCAGAGAAGTGACTGTTCGGTCGTTTGGTGGACAAACAGTTATTTCAGTGTATGAGTGAGACGCGTGAGTGTGCGAGAGATTAATTGTAAAGGAGGGGAACTGCTGCATGAGGAGGAAGAGTGACGTCAGAGAGTGCCGCGCTGCGATAGGTCGGTTGGTGTGAAGCCGCGCTGGTATTGGTGGATTGTCATCAGGAAGTCGAGTGAAAACAAGTGGAGAAAACGTTGATTTCATCATGAAATGTTTTAAAGTTTTACGAGACATGTGTAGAGGAGACAGAAGAGTGGTTACTCGAGGAGGAGAAGAAGCTCCACCCGAGGATACCCCAGCCCATTATATGGCTACGAATGTGGGGTTGCATACTATAATTTGGCTCAAAAATTGGCATAAAATGACTGAAAATGAGGGAGTATTGGCTTTTCCGCATTATGGCACTTTCAGGTTGGAAGTGTTGTACCAATTGAAAACAGTGATGTCTTCATTGCGACCTTTACCCAGACCAACACAGTTTGAGGCGCTACATGCATGGATGAGAGCAGCACATGACAGGAAAAGAGACCGAAGTCAGGAAAGGGTGAAAAAGTCGATCCGGGCGTTTCAGGATGCGCAATGGGACGCATTGGAGAAGAGATGGAGGGTGGAAACTATTGAAGGGGATAGGCTATTCCCGTTGATGATAAAAGTAGGAGAGGCCCAGAAGAAGTGGGGTGAGGAAGACGATAGTGACACAGATGACAGCTTGCTAGATAGACTGCTATCAGAAAGACCACCTCCATATAATCCAGATTCCGTGGAAGGAACGGCAGTATCAACAGAGGGAACTGGAGAATCGCAGACTCAACATAGTGCGAGAGTAGTTGGAAGAATCTCAGCAGGGACAGAAGGGATGGGAACACAGACACCAGCAAGCATCGAAGCTAACGGAGTTACAGTTGCTACAAGGCTACCGGATGCTATTACAGTGCCGGTTACCATCGGCCCCATAGTGTCAGTATATGACCCTGATCAGGCAGGAAATGGAAGTCTAGCACGATCAGTAGCAGGAGGAGGGACTGGCTCTAGAGGGAATGGCATAATGAGTGGAATAGGTCACCTTCCGAGACCCATGGAATCAAGTACGCCTTTGCCAGCCACTGCAGACTCCTCTAGAGGACAGGGAGACGTAAGAACGGCGAGACCGAGGTCTTTGGCCGATTCAAGATCTGACATGAGGATGTGGGAACCACCAGTGAGAGGCCCTAATGATAGGATGACAGGAGACTGGGATCGAGGGAATTCAGGAAGCCGACCAGTCCTAGGGAATATAGTGGCAGGGAACCGATGTGAGGATCAGAGCAGTGAGAATGGAGAGTCGAGTGGTGCATTAATTCGAGGAACCCTTAAAACTGCTATAAGAGCAAAGATGTTGGATGTGATGAGATTAAAAGCTGAGGTAGATGAGATAATTAGTGGGAACCTGCCTTTGGAAAGAGTGGAGCTTTATGAACCAGACGAGTTGCTGTTTGTACAAAAGATGTCAGGCGAGGTCAGCGCATGAGAAACTGACAGACTTGGCAAGAAGATACGAGGTGGATCTGTCAAAGACAAAGATGTTGCAGGGAAGTCACAGGTTGCAGTACAGTGACCAGGAACTGGAAGAGAAGAGAGTGATAGGGTTGAAAACTCACATTCGAGAATTGATTGTTGGGATACGTGCATGGAACATGCTTGATAAATGGGAGGAAAGGTGGTCTAAAAAGAAGAGCACCAAAAAGAGCGTAGGAGAGACACCGCCTCCAGGAGGGGGGATGATAGGAGTGGGAAATTTCCCTTTGCGAGAGGTACAAAACGGAGGGTATGTGCATGTGCCTTGGAGTAGAGGCGATTTGGCAGCGTTTACAAACGAATTTCCTTGGCTGAGGGAGAAGCCTGTCGAGTGGTACAAGCAGGTCGACCGGTTTGTTAAAATCTCAAAGGTGTTGTGGGTTGACCTGAACACATTGTTTGATATCGTAGTACCAAGTGATTTGTGGGCAGCTTGTAAAGTTGCAGTTGATTGGCCGACTTCTGAACCAGACAGGGATTCTGTTACCAATGGTCCTTCACCAATTGTCATGAAAAAGTTTGAGCAAGTAATTACATGGCTGAAATCCAAGATTTCACCACAAGACATTGATTGGGTTAAGATAGATAGAACTGTCCAGGAACCAAAGGAGTCCGTACATAAATATTACGAGAGGCTCTTACAAGCCTTTAAGCAGTACAGTGGGCTAGCCACGTTAGACCCCAAAGACACGGGACAGTTCGTTTCCAAGTTCGTCTTGGGTCTGAGACCAGAAATCAGCTTCATGATTCAGCAGCATTTGATCTGCTGGCAGAACAAGTCGGTGGAGGAAATACTGCGGTACGCCAGGTACTGCAGCGATGAAGTGGACTCGAAACACAGGAAGCTTAAGGATAAGCTAATGCTGGTCCAGATGCAAAACGCTGACAGGAAAGTTCAGACACAGCCAAGTGGAGGGACGCTAGGGAGAAGACAGGGAAACAATCAAGGAGGGACCCAGAATGCGCAGGGTCTAGGAAGGGGGAGACCTATAGACCCTAAGACAGGGATGGATGTGGCAACACTGAAAAAGACCACTGCGTGTCACCTTTGTCACAAGATCGGGCATTGGAAGCGCGAGTGTAGATCAAATCCAGCGAACCAAGTGCAACAAGAGGAAGAGACGGTGCAGGTATCTGAGGTCGTCAATACAGTGACGAGACCCAGGTCCATGCAAGTGGGGACATTGTGCCCGCAGGTGCAAGTTCCGCAACCTCCGAGAATTCCACAGGGAAATCGAACGTACCAGCAGATGCCCCTTTTCAAGGATTGCGATGAGTATTGCTCAGACCCGTTGAAATGACGGTGCCTGAGGGGGGAGGAAGACTGCACTCTTGGGGCAGTCTTAGAGGTAGACCAGAGGGGACCGTTTGTAGAGGCGGATGTAGACGGTCATCCCACCACCTTTTTGGTTGATACTGGTGCTACCCGTTCTACTGTGAGATCTGCAATAGTTCCCAACCTACCCCTCTCGGGACAATCAATCCAAGTAGTAGGAGTGGCGAATAAGAAAATGACTAACCCATTGACCGAGCCGATTCCTGTGAGAATAGGAACTTTCCGAGATCGACACCAGTTTGTGGTGTGCGACTCAAGTCCAGTCTGTTTGCTAGGACGTGATCTTTTGTGCAAGCTGAATTGTACCATCTATTGCACCCCCAAGGGAGTGGAATTACAAACAAATGATGATGATGCCACCTTCAAGGTTGAAAATCAGCATTTCTGCATAGAGATGTATCCTATGTTAACAGTTAAAGAGCTTCCGATTGACCTAAGAGACTCTGTTTCATTGGATGAGTGGGATTTTACAAGAGAAGAGATTGGATTGATCAGAGGTGTTGAGCCAGTTAAGATCCAGGTTAAGCAAAATGTTAAGTTTCCGAGAACGCCCCAGTATAATCTGTCGCCTGAGACGATCGCAGGGATTAAACCTGTAATCGATTCCATGATTCAACAGGGAATTCTGAAGGAGATAATGGGCAGTCCATGCAACTCACCCATCATGGGATTACAGAAACCAAGTGGGAAATTCAGAATCGTGCAAGACCTGCGAAATGTCAACACGATTGTGGTTCCATGTTGTCCAGTGGTACAGAATCCATCAGTGATACTATTTCAGATTCCATGTGAAGCCGAGTGGTTCACGGTGATTGACTTGTGCCAAGCATTCTTTTCGATACCCTTACACGAGGAGAGCCAATTTTTGTTTGCTTTCCATCTGGAAGATCGTGTGTTAACGTGGTGTCGTATCCCTCAAGGGTATACAGAGAGTCCATCAATCTTTAATCAGATCTTGAAAAAGAATCTTGAGAGTCTTGTACTGCCACAGAATTCTGTTCTCGTGCAGTACATTGACGATCTCCTCATTGCGTCCGAAATGGAGGATGCTTGCAAGATCGATACGATTGCCTTACTGAATCATTTAGGGAGAATGGACACAAGGTGTCCCCAAACAAGTTACAGTACTGTCTGAGTGAGGTTCAGTACTTGGGTCATCGAATTGAGAAAGGCAAGAGAAAGGTGTCACCAGATCGAATTGAGGCGATCATGAACATGACTGTGCCTACCACTCAGAAGGAAGTCAGAATGTTCTTGGGAATGGTTGGTTACTGTCGCCAATGGATTCCCAATTTCTCACTGAAGGCGAAGCCTTTGCAGAGGCTGACGCATAAGGATGTGAGTGATCCGGTACCATGGGACCATGACTGTCTGATTGCGTTCTTGGAGTTGAGAGAGGGCCTATGTCGTGCTCCGGCTCTGGGAATGCCTGACTACAACAAGTCCTTTTCATTGTTCTGTTATGATCGAGAAGGTTGCGCATTGTCAGTCCTGAGTCAGAGTCATGGAGGTGTCCGTAGACCAGTTGCTTACTTTTCAGCTACTTTAGATCCAGTAGCTTCAGCGTTGCCCGGATGTCTCAAATCCGTTGCTGCAACAGGTGTCAGCATTGAGAGGTGGGAAAGCATTGTTATGGGTCACCCATTAACTGTGTATGTTCCGCATTCCGTTGAGCTTTTGATGACAAGGACTAAAACACAGCACCTGACAAACAATAGACTCACACGCTACGAGCAAGTCATACTTGCCGCGGAGATTGTGACTCTGAAAAGGTGTTCTGTTTTGAATCCTGCTACATTGATGCCATTGCCAAATGTAGATGATGAAGATTGTGAAGACCATGACTATCTTGATGTGACTGAACTTTGCACCAAACCGAGACCTGACATTGTTGATGAACCTCTGTCTGACCCTGATGAAATTTTCTTTGTCAATGGTTCATGTTTAAGAGACAATGTGGGTCATTTGAGAGCAGCGTTTGGTGTATGTACCATTACTGGAGTGGTTGAAGCTGCTTGCTTAGAAGGAGTATACTCCGCACAAGTGGCCGAAATCATTGCTTTGACTCATGCCTGTTTGGCAGCTGATCAGATCCGAATCACCATCTACACCGACAGCCAGTATGGGTTCGGTGTGGTTCATGATTTCGGGCAGCTATGGTCGCAGAGGGGTTTCCTGACATCGTCTGGATCTCCCATCAGGAATGGAGAATATGTGAGACAACTGTTGGAAGCGTCGCAACGTCCCAGGGAAATAGCAGTGGTAAAGTGTGCTGCACATGGGAGGGAGGCGGATTTTGTTTCCATTGGAAATAAGTATGCAGATGAAATTGCACGTTTTTGCGCTGAACAAGGGTGTATATTTACTGGAGATTACACTGGAGAGAGCCAAGAGAGAACCGAGCTCAGCATGATGTTAGCCATGGCAGACACTTGGGAGGAACTCAAGAGCCTGCAGGAAAGGGATGTATGGATCAGATCGGGATGTGAGAAGGGAGATGTTGGCATTTGGGTTTCAAGTGATGGTCGAGCAGTGTTACCAGATGACCTATTGAGCCCGATGGCAAGGCAAATTCATGGTGCTGTGCACCTTGGAAGAGATGCGATGGTGCGAGTGTTCAGACAAACGTGGTACAATCCACGGTTTCGTACGTTTGCCGAAGCAGTGTGTCATAGGTGTGTTACCTGCCAACATATGAATGCTGGGAAGAAAACTGTGGTTGCACTGAGTCACATTGGGAGGTCGGGAGGACCTTTCAATAGGATACAGCTTGATTTTATCGAAATGCCTAGGTGCAATGGACTGAGGTACATTCTAGTGGTGGTGTGTGTTTTTTCACGGTGGGTGGAAGCTTACCCAACACGAAGGTGTGACACCCTTACAGTAGCGAAGCTATTATTGAGGGAATTGATCCCTAGGTTCGGTTTTCCAACTTCGTTGGAATCGGATAGAGGAACACACTTCCACAGCGAGATCATGAAACTGCTTTGCGCTGCTTTAAATGTTGATCAGAGACTCCATTGTAGTTATCGACCAGAGGCTTCTGGGCTAGTGGAGCAGATTAATGGAACTTTGAAAGCACGGATGGCAAAAGTGTGTTCGTCTACATTACTGAAGTGGCCTGATGCGTTGCCTCTGGTGTTGATGAGTGTTCGCAGTGTCCCAGATAGGAGGACCGGTCTTTCCACGCATGATATCCTTATGGGGAGGGCGATGCGATTGCAAGCAATACCATTTGCAACCTTGATAAACATCACTGATGACTTAATCCTTGATTACTGCAAAGGACTAGCTGATGTGGTCCGTTCTATGTCTCAGCAGGTGGAAGCTGCTGCTGTTCCGGCTTCAAGAGATCTCTGCCACGACTTGTGCCCGGGGAACTGGGTGCTTGTCCGCAAACACGTGAGGAAGAGCTGTTTGGATGCTCGGTGGCGAGGCCCCTACCAGGTGATACTGGTAACGAACACAGCGGTGAAGTGCAGAGGGTTGCCGAACTGGATACATGCCTCCCACACCCGCCTAGTTTCAGAACCCTTGGAAGAAACAGCTCCTCTCGAGAATGAAAATCCAGCTGTGGCGGCAGGGCCACGAGAGAGGACAAGCCAAGCTGTGAGGGTTGCTGACGAAGCTGGTTGCTCACCAGACCAGGCTGAGGAGGGTTACGCTACACACAACCCAGGTATTGACTCTGAGGAAGAAGGTAACGTTGCGGGTGATATAGAATCAGACTCACCCGAAGGAAGTGGTGCGCAGAGGGTTCGAGAGAAAAGCAAAAGGGCTAACCAAACAGAAGAATCGTGGCCTGAGAGACAGAGAAGGCTGAATCTAAGATTGGCCCCTGAAAGAGATCTTGCCCCTGTGTCCAAGACATCAGAATCAGAAGTGAGTGAAGAAGAACCAGACCAAGGAGGCCTGAGAAGGTCGAGAAGGACAAGAGTGCCTTGCCAGAGATACGCTGCCCCGGAGTGGACTTACGTAGTAACTGATGCCGGGAGTAGTGAGTTCCGGGAGGCTGAGGTCCGTGCAAGTGATCTGCAGGAATCCTCTACTGAAAATTGATGTGGGACTGATAGTTCCAGGACTTGAAATTGAAGGAGTGTTGACAATCACGGTCCCAAAACCTCCAGCTTTGAGCAAGGTGCGAATTCTGATATTGCATAAATTAGTTTCCCCAACGTTTGGATTTGAACCACCACCTCATGAAATGGTAGATGTTCGTCTTGAAATTCTGCAACATGTTTTAGCTGCAATTGGATCTGAACTTATCGTAGATTGCGAATGAACTGTGATCTGTAAATAAGCATTTCCAGGAAGATAACCTAGGCCCGAGTGGAAGAAGAATAAAATTAGGGCTTTTTCAGTAGAAGAAGAAAGAGGGCTAGGGAAGTCTTTTTGGACTGTGTAAATAAATCCAGAAGAACTGAGCTTTGAGCGAATTTCCAGGATTTCAATGAACTTTGTTTGAACTTTTGAGCAGCAATTTGAGGTGGAAAAAAGAGACTTTTGTGTATCCTCTTATTTGAACTGCTGTGACAAGAGAAGATGGAGTCTGGAAATCCGAACCGTAGGTCCACGTGTGTGATAGGTACTTCCATAGTGGGAGTGATAGTCTTAATAGTCATAGTTATTATAGTGTCAGTTATTGTTCCACATGAGGCAGAAGTCGTAGAGGTGAAAGGGACACCTACACCCAGTACTTCTAGCAAGAAAGAAGATACCATAGGAGCTGAAAAGGCTATGCTAGATCAGAATAGTCGTAGATTGCATGTAGATTTGTCTAGAGGTGATTTTAAGCTTAATGCGTATGCCAAGCTGCTATATGAGTATGTTGAGACGATGGATGTGAGAGACTGTTATGTGTGTATGCAATTGCCTGCATCAGTGGATGAGGGCATTAGATATCATCATCTTCCGCTGACTTATGGGATTTCATGTAGTTTGTTGCTTAGCATGTTTTATGGGAGAGGTCATTATGAATACTTCTTTTCCAATTATGATGCGGTGCTTTCAGAGGTTCCGGCATACAAGCACCTGAACAAGTACGATTATTATAAGCAGGAGAATAGGATTGGGAAGTATTTCATACCGACTACAACGTTAGATACCGCTTATGCACATAGACATAATTTGACATGTTCATTAACAGAGATAGAAAAGAAGTTTGTAGATCAAGTGGAGGATAGATATAGACAACTAACACAAACACGTAACACTGGAGAAAGTCCATTAGATTGGACAAAGGAGGAGATGGCTCATAGAGCGAAAGGGAGCTATGGCCCTATAGCATTAGATCTAGAGCAAAAGGGGAAGTTGTGTGTGAAACGTGTCCAGACCTATTATGATAAGGTTTATGTGGGACAGAGTGCGTGTGATCACGTTTTCACTATGGAAGAGTCAGCAAAGAACTTTTTGCAGGGTCCGGTACAAGTGGTGCCAACAGTATACTTTGTATGTGGGAAAAACACTTATGTGAGATTGCCTGCCAATTGGTACGGTACTTGTTACCTGGCAGCTGTTTTCCCCAAGATTTACCATGTAGAGGAGCTAGAACTCCTGGAAGGAGGAATGCATTCTAGAGTAAGGAGAGATGCAAGTGCAAGAGGAGTGATTGGAGATATTTTTGGAGCCGTAATACCAAGTTTGGGAGTGATTTTGAATGATGTGAAGATTAGAAAGCTGGCGACTGTTGTGGACAAGTTGTCGACGAATACAGCTAAATCACTATTGCTTGTTGATGGAGAGATGTTGTCGATAAGGGCGATGGTGATGTAGAACCGTCTTGCTTTGGATGTCTTATTGGCAAAAGAGGGCGGAGTCTGTAAAATGCTGAAAGTGCAAGAGTGCTGTACTTATATACCAGATAATGGTAAAGATCTGAAGAAGTATATAAGTAACATCACTGAGATTCATCATGAGATCCAGGATCTGGCTGAAGAGGGAGGTTGGGAGAAAGTTGGTAAAGGGTTTGGTAGAGTGGGGAGTTGGTTTGTGAGCTTGGGAAAGGGTATTCTTGGTTACATTCTGAGACCTATTATTATAATCATGGTCTGTGTGGTTTGCCTGTGGGGTTTTGTGAGGGCTTATCAGTGGTACAGGGCGAATCAAGTCGAAAGATCTTTTAGGGAGAGAGAGGTAAGGATGGCTAGACTGCAGGACAGTCATTATGAGAATATCAAGAATTTGGAAAGGTTCCGACAGGGAAGAGTGGCTACAAACTCTGTTTAGGTCGGTTCTTTCTCCAGGGAGTTGTGATTTTGTTGATGACACTAGTCATCAGAGGGGGGAACTGATAGAGCGCAGTGATATTCTGAAAATTGTAGGGGTACATTATATTCATGAATAGTCCGTACCCGCATATATTCTTATGTGTGTTAATCTTAGTTAGAACCTGTGTTGTAATAATCAATGGTAAATGAAATGTTAGGATGAGTTGTGCCATTCAAGAAACGTAAAATGGCAGTTAGAGGGAATCATGTAATATTCGATGTTCATTGCAAATGCTTAATGAAGTAGTTTATGTGTAATGTAATGCATTAGATTTAAATGTGCATCATTTTGAAGTTGCACACGTATAGGTGACTAATTGTGTTTAAATGTGATGAAATGTAGTGCTTATAGATGCAGCAGTTTAATTTGATGTCAAAGGCCTAGATGGAGTATTTGCTCTTTCGTGCTAAGAAAGGCCTATTCGTTTTCCTTATGTTAGCTGGTTTATGTAGGCCTGAAATGCATTTTCCCCTGGTAAGGCTCTCATTTGGAGGTAGTCAGCGAAATTCATGTGCGTGCAAGGTTGTTCTGTTCTCATGCTCTTGTTGCAGGTGCAAGGACATCGTCCTCGTTAGTTAGAATATCGCTTTTGTTTTAGGAGTTAGGTATGGAGGAGACCTGTTACAAAGTATTCAGGAATGCCGATAATTGGGAGCCGAGATTTTCTTTTGCTGAAGAGAAGCCTGAGACCCAAGGACACACCAACCGTCGCTGGACCAAGTACACGTTTTGGTGGAAAATTACCTACGAGAGGTGCCTGGCCAGACGAGGTTGTTTCAGGGGCGTGTTTATCAATTGTGCATTTTGTATTAGGGACAGTGCCCCGAGGGATGAGTGAGCAGAGTGAGCAGAGAGCCGTTAGAGAGTAGAAGGAAGGGATCGATTCTTAGAATGAAGACTTAGAACGATTTTGTAATCTGGGCTTCTGACCTTTACAACGTGAGTGTACTTCTTAGGAAGTCTTCACGAGTTGACATCTTTTCTTGATCTTGCTTGGGAAATGTTAAGTAGGGATGCCACTTTAGGATAGTGTAGGGATAGATTAAAGGATTTCCAGTACAGCCACTAATGAAGACTAATATAGATGTTGGTGCAGTTATTGCCTGTTTAGTATTTTTGGAATTGCTTATTCTTTTTATGTTGTATCGGATTAGATTGGTTCGTAGGATGGACTTTGTATTAGTGCCTTTGTATTTCTACAACCTCGTCTTGAGGTGTTTGTATGTTCAGTTATTTTTGGTTTTGTAATAAACTCCTACATTTGGAATTCAGAGTCAGTGATCTTTTCCGAGCTTTACTTAAATTGCTTCATGCTAGTTTGTTATGAATGCATTGTTTCTCCCCTTTACACTTCTCAGCAGGTAATAAAGGGTCAGTCAACCGAGGGTTCGTAGTAACTTTTACAGTGGAATCCGGCGTTATCAATAGTATAGTGCGATATCTAAAATAACCCAAAGTAATGGTCTGCATTCTATTAGTAAGAAAGTCCTTGAACCATCACAGAGCTAGACCAAATGCCACACTCCCTAAGTCTCAGCAGAAGACAAGAGTATGACACCGAGTCAAAAGCTGCAGATAAATCGAGTAATACTAACATAATGGGACTGTTAGTATCTAAAGAACATCTAATATGATCAGTAATAGCCACTAAAGTAGTTTTGGTGCTATGAAATGGTTGAAACACTGATTGTGAATAATCTAAAAGGTAATTTGCTTCTAAATAGACCATAAGTGCCCTTCCAGCAACTGTCTCAATAGGGGAAGCTGCGAAATAGGGCAATAGCTAAATCATTAAGCCCCACATTAGGGTTTCTTTTGAATGGGGATAACCTGCGCAGCTTTCCATGCTAAGGGGATTTTTACACTAGTTATAGATAAATTAAACAAAGTGCAAACTACAGGTGCAAGTATTTTTGAGAGAGAGGCTGATATCCGAGGTGGACAAATATCTAGAGGAGACCCAGATTTTGGTTGGATTCTAGCGTAAAAATAGTAAAATGCTCAAGACTGGAAATACATCTGGCATTAGAGTTATCAAAATCCGGTTCTTCAGTTGTCTGAAGCTTTACAAAGCAAACACAAGGAGATGATGGACGGAGCGCTGAAACTTTTCAGACACTCACCCTCAGTCACAGATCTGGGTTGAATCCATCATCATTCTTTAGCTCACTTCGCCACCTCAGTTCAGAATCCATCATCCATCATCTCCTTGTGTTTGCTTTGTTCGCCCTAAGTTGGCAGGGTATGCCCAGACGTGGGTCCCTTGCTCACTTTGCTACTGGATTCAAGCTAGCCTGGCTGATGAGGGGTGTAACCCCGAAACCGGTCCCAGGATGCTTGTTTCCGGTTCAGGGAAGACCTGGCTTGGCAGTTCGGGCTCGACTGTTCCTATGAGGCACAGGGTCAAGACTGATTTGCAAATAGCTCGGTTTGAACTGAGGTGGCGAAGTGAGCTAAAGAACGATGATGGATTCAACCCAGATGTGTGACTGGGGGTGAGTGTCTGAAAAGTTTCACCGCTCCATCCATCATCTCCTTGTGTTTGTCTGAAGCTTTACCTCAGAAAAGTTCTCATAAATCATATTAAATTTCTCATCAAAATAGTTGGTTAGCGAATCGCATAAGGCTTGAGATGCCTGTACGCTTTGAGTGCAAGCTAGAGGATTAATCAAAGAATTTAGAACTTTAAACAGTTCTTTGGAGGAATTGCCAGGTGTAGTGATTTGACTAGATATATAAAGCTTTCTCGCTCTTTTAAGATTACGATGACAGCAAGTCAAAGCTGTACTATAATATTGGAAGCAGAGTTCTTTGTATGTCACCATCGTCTTTCCAGCTGTTTACATAAGGTTTTTTCAGCTTGCAATTCAAATGTAAACCACGGGCATGTGCACAATGTTGTTTTTTTAAGCAAAATTTAAGAGGGGTTAATTTATCAAATGCAAGCATTATTGAGTTCTGATATTCCAACAACCCTGCATCTACGTTAGTCTTCTTGGAAAATAAGGGGTTGGGTTATACATCGCTGCAAAAGAGTCAGGCAAAATCTTCCTCCATTGTCTGGTCATCTTAGACTCAGTACAAATTACAGTAATTTGGTCAATTTAAGTGTGGAATCTGAAAATCGATGATGGCATGATCCGACCAAACAAGCTGTTAAGGGCTATCACAAGTCAGCAAAATTGAATTTGTAAAAATCAAATCCAAAGTGTGCCCAGCAACATGAGTGGGGCCTATAATTTTTTTTGTTACGCCAATTGCAGCTAAATCAGTCATAAGCTGCAAGACCTCTAAGTCTTGACGGTTTTCCCCATGATAGTTGAAATCTCCCAATAATAAATGCTAGGAGGACAGGACATGAGCTGTAATAAATTCCATAAGCTAATGACTAAATTATTTTTTGGGACCAGGCGGCCAATAGATTAAGGCCCCACGCCCTCAATCATTAGGGGAGAGCTCAAATTTAAAAACACAGATCTCTGCCCAGTCAGTGTTAAAAGAGTCCAATAGCGACATTTTAACGTATCTTTAAAAACAACTGCAATCCCACCCCCTGACCTGCCTTCTCTATCAAGCCTTAACATGCGATAGTTGTCAGGTAGGGCTGTTGCGATGGCAGGTGCCACGTTTCAGGTAAAGATCCTATTAAAGGCACAGAGGAGTACAGCAAGTCGCAAAGTTCTACCGTGTGTTTAGGCAGTGACTTAACATTTAATAAGAAACAATTGAAACAAGCTGATGCAGAGGACTTAAGGATGTAGGAAGCAGCATTATGTAAAGCAGAGACTGCAGCTAAAAACACCTTCTCAACACAAGCCGTCGATTTAACTTCAACAGATATCTTAGAAGCAACATCCAAAGCCTTGCTACTATAGCACAAAAAAGCAACTGGACCTTCTATGTACTTAGGAAAGGCTTTGCAACAATTGACCACATCGGAATGCTTTAGCTTATGCAATCCATCCATCCATTCACAGATTCATCTATTCATCCTTTCACCTGCTCAACAACCTTCCCACCAATCCATCCAGTGACCATTCCTTTCACACATCCATCCATCCATCTATTCCTTCCAGCACCCTTTCACAATTTCTTCAATCCATTGTCTCACCAATTCACCCTTACAAACATCCATCCTTTCATCCTTCATCCAATCATCCTTGCACGCTCTCTTCTTTTGTTCTTTTCACCCTCCCTTCCTTTCTTCCCTTCCTTACTTTTTTCCTTCCCTTCCTTTCACCATTTGCTCCCACCCTCCTTCCTTCATCAAGCTTGCTTTGCATTTTCTATCTACCATTGCTCTTTGTTTATCATCTTATTTTTGTTTCTTACTATTCTCTCTCTCACTCGCTCCATTTACTGCTCTTTGTCCTTTTTTCAGTAATTTCCCCCATTTATTTCTGTGTCTCCTTCACTTAGATTAGTTCACATATTCTCAGTCCTTGACTTCCACCCCTCTGCCCTCCCCTGCTATTCCCTTAGAGCATTTTATGAGGTTCTGTCTGCATTCCTGCAGAAGAAGAAGCCAACACAAAACTAATAAACCTATCAGTGAGACCCACCTTATCAGGCCATGTAGTCCAGTGGCAACCCTAACTTTAGCATTGAAAGCTAACTGTTATAATGTGAAATCATTTGTAACATAAAAAATAATACTGACTGCAGTTACTTCAACCCTTTAAATGTGCCACTGCAATATTTTGTGCTCTTCCTCAGGTGCACGGTGGCATGATGCCACTTTGGAGCAGCTGAAGAGGGACCTTACTGGCATTCATGATGATTGTAAGGTTTTGGCGATAGCTACTTGTGCGTCAGCAACACTGGAACGACCACGAACGGATGAAGCCATCAGGGACCTAGGTAAGGAGATAAGAGCAATAATCGCTAAGACCTGGATGTTATCAATTGGCTGGTAACATTGTAATTGTAATTGCATTTATATAGCGCTTACTACCCCTGACGAGGTGTCAATGCGATTTTTCGGCGAGGTGTTGGGCACTTTTCGGCAGGGAGCACTCTACTCCGGAACCCAAAACAGGATAATTGGGGAAATTTGTTTAGGGGAATATGAAATGAATTTGAGCAGTGGGCATGCGAGTTTGTTTTTTATATTGAAAAAGTTAGTGGAGGGATAGAAGAGGGAAGGGTTTGCATTTACATAAGTTTGCTACCCCTGATGAGGTGTTGAAGCACTTTTCGGTGGGTAGCAATCTACTCCGGAATCCAAAAAGGATTAGTGGTGAATTAGTATAAGGATATATGAAATTAATTTGAGCGGTGGACATGTTAGTCTGTTATTTGGATTGAAAAGGGATAGTGGAGGGATAGAAGAGGGAAGGGTTTGCATTTATATAGCGCTTGCTACCCCTGATGAGGTGCCAAAGTGCTTTTCGGAGGGTAGCACACTACTCCGGAACCAAAACAGGATTTGTGGGGAATTAGAATAGGGAAAAAATAAATTAATTTGAGTGGTGGACATGTTATTCTGTTATTTGGATTTAAAAGGATGGCGGGGGGGTAGAATAGGAAGGATTTCGAATTTTTTTTTTGGAGCTCATAGCAGTAGGAGGAGGTTTGGGATGAGTAAAGGGGAGGTGGAGGGGGGAAGAGTCAGAGGGAAAGGTTTAGAAAGGCTTGTTTGGAAGATCTTAATAGTAAAAGAGAACACACAATCACTGTTTACCAGAGTACATCATTGTGTGTTTACTTATGCCTGTCTCCACCTAAAAAAAAAGTACCATACCATTCTTACCAGCTAATGTATGTGGGTAATATAGGTTCATTTTTATAAAGTTAAAACAGAATTTTGATCTTGGCATAGGAATTGTACAGTGAAACAGGCCCATATAACACCAACAGATCTCCATTTTAAACTTCATGCTATGATTCAAGAGCCACTAGTAAACAAATGAGTTCATTAACTTGCTAAAACAATGCGTTTTTCTAATTTAATTATTTGTATTCATTTTATATAAATATGCAATCTTTTCAAACCTCTTGTTGGCTCCGATTTCATGTGGCAACTGAGAACTTAGGGGGTCATTACGAGTCCGCCCGCCACCAAAGCGGTGCTTGGGACCGCCCGCCTGCAACGCAGCGGTAGTGCACGTCAGATTACGATGCGACTGCCACCGTGGCGGTCGCATTGTGTATGGTTAACATTGTGGCGGGTGCTGCTGGCTGCAGCACCCACCGCAATGCTAAACATGCATGTCGTGCTTTTCACTGCATTACGTGGCAGGCACCACGCGGTGCCTGCCACGTAGTGCAGTGAAATGTAGGGGGGTTCCATGGGTACCCCCACAGTGCACCACCCCCCAATGGGCCCCCGAATGCATTCTCTGCCAGCCTTTCAATGGCGGTTTACCCGCCACGGAAAGGCTGGCTGCGGCCAGCATCGTAATCTGCCAGACGGTGCCTGCTAGGCACCGCCACCATTTCCCGCTATCTGGACGGTCCGCCAGGCAATTGGAACGATTGCCTGTGGCGAATCCGTGGCGGGCGGTATTGCACCCGCCACGGTCGCAGACCGATTACCCCGCCATCGTAATGTGGCAGGGGGAAAATTGCTGTCCGATGGCGGAGGGCCCGCCACCGCACGGCTGGCGGTGGCGGATCCCCTGCCATCGTAATCACCCCCTTAGTCCCCTACTTAAACAATGCCTATGGGAAGCGGTAGACTTCCTCTGACAAGCTACCCTCTCCGGCTTCCGAGTTGTCTAATATAGCGTTGTGGTGGAGACACAGCCATTCAGAGCAGTGTCATCTTAAGAGTTTTGGGGGCCCTGGGCAAAAAATATTCTGGGGGCCCCTGTTTGGAGCATCTTTAAATTTGACTACCCATTTTTTGCTCATTCAAGCCCTATGTTGGCTAACAAAATTGAATTATACGTTAACGGTTAAGATAAAAAAATACACAAAAGCGAGCTAGAGAGATACTTCGCTTTCCCAGGGGGCCTCTGGAAAGCTGGGCCGCCCGTGCAATTACCCATGTTGCCCATCTCTTAAAACGTCTCTGATTCAGAAGGTGGTATCCGCTCCTCTGCCCAGTCAGCAGCTGGCCAAATACTGCCCTGCGAGAATCGCTTGAGAAGTCACCTGATTTTCTTATGGAAGATCATGTAGCCTATCACCTTTGACCTGGTAGTAGTCTCCAATCTTCCCCTTTGCAGGACTAATGGAATTCCTGGGAATTCCAACCATCCTCCTGTGCATGTGTAGCCGGTCGGGGGAAACTCTGGGCAAGATTTACTAATAGTTGATGCAACGCAGCAAGACAACGTGCTGCGCTGTATCAAATGGAGAGGGCATAAATGCACCATATCTACTAAGGGTGCAGAGACAGAATATTGAGTAAAAAATATTGAGTTGCACAAATATCGAGTCACTAATATCGTGATTCAGAAACATCGACAGCAAAAATATCGTGGTCAAGAATATCGACTTAAGGTAAGTAATATCGATTTTAAAAATATCGAAGTGTTTAATATCGTTTGCAAAAATATAGGGGCCCATTACGATGGCGGGCGGAAGCACAACCGCCGTGCTGGCGGATGCAAAAACCACCAGTTACCGCCGGCACGCAGCAGTCCACACGCCCGCACAATTACGATGCGAAAAGTAGGCCAAACACCGCCGGCAAGCCAGCAACACCGTCCGCCATCAAAGTGCGCCCGTACACGTAGCGGCGCAGCCCAACTGACACACACCGTCCGACGAAACACGTCCCGCCCGGCGCATAAATTACGATGCCGCAAACAAACGGCTCCCACGGCTAAGAGACACCGCACGTGAAAGAGAGGCGGTAACACGGACGCAGAGCACGGACAACGAAGAAGCGGCACCCCGGGCATGAATCCAGCACTGCAGGCCCTTCCCATGCTTCTGCTGATGCACCACCAAGGACGCAACGTACCGCGGAGACGCAGGTAGGCACACACACAAGTGCACGCAAACAGCGCACACAGTGCAAGGGCGGAAAAAGCGGACAACCCCCACCAGCGCGTGTACACTACACATCCACCATTGCATCCACACATGACACACAGGCCAAATCCTAACATCGCGGAACACATGTGTACACACCACCTGGGACTAGGAACCAACCACCCCGTCACGGCCACAAAGCGCCGATGACGCCGCCACACATGCGCACAACGCAGAGGCCAACCGCAGCGCCATGCATGCGTCGCACACAGACACAGGGACACAACCAAGCAGCACACACATCAGCCCCACCCCGAACGCACATGACACGTGACAGGCCTGCCACAGACATGTCCCCAACGCCCAATTCACGGACAACACCCAACGCCACACAACCGACGCACACATGTCAGTGAAGTCACGCAACAGCAGGACACACCCCAGTGTAACAAACATGGCGAAGCACACAGCGGCGGCAACACCAACTAGGAGAAGCAGGGCCCCTTCGGGAAGAGGAACGCCAGTACCACACTGAAAAACCCATACCACCCTGCACATATGAACAAGACACATGAAACGGAACACCAAAGAGCCCGGGGACCGACAACAGGTGGCCCAAGAATAACATCCACACACAAGGCCCAACGCAGAGCGGAAAGGCAGGCTGCCGCCCACACAAGGGAGAGCAGACAGCACTGAATGACCTTCCATTCCAACTCCGAAACCACAGCCCTACGACAGAAGCCGGTGAATACAGCCATTGTCCAAGAATAGACCAACACAGGCATGCCGAGGAGACCGACCACAGGGCAGATAGCGCATATCACAGAAGCACACAACGGACGGGGAAGAAAGAAGAAAACACTCCCCCATGTCGGCCACATGCAAGTTAATTGGAAGGAGTCACACAGCACTGACCTTGAACTGTCTGAGAAGCATGTGGGAAGAGGGCCCGTGTCCTCCAAACAAGCCAACAGAACACAAGTCCTGTCTCCCTACGACTACACAGAGCTCACAGCAACCCCGGAGCGTGCACATTGCAGACTGCACACACAGCCGGAGCACGCCACCTCAACGAACCGCTGCGAAATGGCAACCGCAACACACCTACCCAACTACGCCGAACAGCTCAAGCTGTACAAAACCAACACGATACATACATTGGGATGCGATCTCCTGTCCCTGCTGAACGTAAGTTACCGACTGACTTACCGCATCACATTGTTCAGCTGCGTCATGCCCGTCTTCTACTGTCGGAGGTGTCCCTACCAGCATCCCGTCGAGATATGCCTCTCCAACCCGGCATGTCTGAAGGCGGACCTGCTACCACTACTCCTCCCTCTGGACGCACACGACAGGGCCTGCTCTGCCTATGGGGGCATGGCGTATGTGGCCAACATCGCACCCGCACTGAAATGGGACCACTGTGCCTCCACACGACGGATCATCGAGAACAGCTACATCGAATGTCACCCAGCATGCCCCATCATGGTCCTCCAAGGGACAACTTACGAACAACACCTTGACAGCCACCATCCGCTTCATTGGCTGGCAAACATGTACACCACCAATGACATGGAAGCCCTGCTGGACGGCATCGCATACCTGACAACCTGTAAATACGTCGGACCACAACGCAGGTTCCCCGAGTGACCTATGAAGTCCAACCCCGCACCCATGCTCAGCTTCCGCACGGACTGGCCAGTCACCACCACAACAGCCATACCAAACGACCGGCAACTGTAACCACACCATCAACGACATCGCCATGACATCGGATATGACCGGGACATGCACACTGTTCCCCATCACATCCAGGAACACCGCATGCATCGTGGGAGGCAGTGGCATGGGCTCTGTGTATCGCACCCACATGGACGCAACTGCACGAACAACCAGGACACGACATGGATCCAGCGCACATGGACACACACACCGCTCAGTGGACATGAATAGGTCGCCTGGAGTCTGTGGGTGCTGCACCCCTCCCACCCCCGCCCCGGGAATCCCATACCAGGACCTTTGCATGGACGACAAGTGCATACAACAACAACACGACCCCAGTGACTGTGACATGTCCAGTAACCACCACAGTGCAACAACAAGTGGCACGCCGCTGCATGCACGCAAGCACATGCCCTGATGTCATCTCACATGCACGCGTGCATGAGGAACAACCGCAGCAAACCTGTCACATGGAACTGAGATGGACTGTGCCCATGATGCCGAGCGGTCTGGTAGGCTACATGTATACCGTCTGTGTCAAAGTCCGCAGCTCCGCAGCTATACGTAAATGTACATTAGCACAGCCTTGGCCAAGCAGATGTAACTCTGAAGCCCACATCCCACATGCAACAGCCAATCACATGTAACCCCACACCCTATCCCATTTGTAATCATGCTCAGTATATCCTCAACATGTATTCCGCTGCCAGTAGTGTCCACTATACTGCATCACAGAGGACAGAAGACTCAATATAATGTTTGAAACCAAAACTGTCTCCGCTGACTCATTTCACAAGTACGAATGAGAGTGGATGAGAGTATGTGAAGTACACGGCAGTCGTGACATGACCATGTAGTCCACTGGTATTGGATGTCAACGCAAATGAGTAGCACTACTGTGGAAGACACACATGTGTCGTGTGAAGTCGTATGGACGCAGTGCTCAGGTGGGTGGGTGCGACGGGTAGATGCGCACATGCCAAGTTGGAGCACGCCGTGTTGGGAGGGGTCATGAACAGTACACCACCGCTTCCCTGGGCATTGTGAGAGGACACCTGTCGGGGGAGTGAACACGTGTGTGCACAGCAGCCGGGCACACGTACAAAGCGGTACCAGGCGCACCTCAGCCCACCCTCAGTGGACAAGCTGGATCCTGTTGTGCGCCCGCCATGCCCCTTGACAAGGCACACACAGCCCCAGTCGACCAGGTGTAACCCCAACATAGTCAATCCGCACAGGCGATACAGGGCACGGGATGGCAGTGGAGCATGGTGTGTGAGAGGTCTCCTCGCGCTCCTCCTGGTCATATCACGCAGGCAATAGAACCTCAACGTCTAGCATGGCACAAGTCACATGGAAGTGTAGGGGGGACGCACCACAGCACGAGCAGCACTGACGTCACGGGAGGTGGCTTGCACCATCCCATCCATTGCCCATCATACCAACCACGCCACATGCCATTGCGACTAAGTGCAAGCGCGTGCGCCACCACCCCCGAGCCCTCCCCAGAGAGGCCAAAGAGTGAATGTGTGGGCCATCAGCCACAGACGGACGCGGCCTGGCCGCAAGGGCAGCCACAGCCACTGGGTGTCGCAGGTGGCGGATCCGGAAGGCGAAGACTGTGATGCATAGTCCATGCAGGCCGGGTCTCCATTTGGGGCACCACGCAGGTGGACGGCGTCCCGCCACACATCATACCCTGAGACAGCCCACTCGTGCAACTGGACCCACACATACACTCCTTGCCCTATCTGGTGCGAGCTTGGGGCTGCCTGTGCAAGCGCTAGCCTCGCAGGTGAGCATGCATATTGGGGGTGCGAGGGGAGGACATGAGGGCTGGGGCGAAGATGACTGTATCACTGTCAGTTAGTACAAGGGATGACCCAGATGTGGAAAGGAAGAGACGTGTCCCGTGTGTACTGCAACTAGTCGCCAATCCAACTACCCCCCCATGTCCGGAATGTAAGCCCGCACCTAGGCCCGCCCATCCGCCACATCGAACATACCACCAGCACGACAACCTTCCCATTCGAAACACTGACTGGGGGTGGCGACCAGTGAACAATCATGTGTAGCCTACCCACGCGTACATGTGGGCCCTCCATGATCCATGTCACCTGCGGCAAAGACATGACATGCGCAATGAGGGAAGTGAGGAGAGCTGTCCGCCCCACGCGCAGAAGGTGCATCAGCTCCACAGACCCAGCAGCGAGTCCAGCAGGGGTCACATGTGCAGGGGCAGCTGTGCCTGGTGTGAAGGCACATGCATATAGACAGCACATCGACCAATGTGTAGTCTGCCCACATCCACAGTCCATCATCATGCGGACATAGGAATTGAACACAGGGCAACACATCTTAGTTGGTGCACCCACCGTGACCAACAATGCGCAATCATCGACGTACCCGCCCTGTGCATGGCCCCCCACCCAACGGAGGCACATCCAGTGCCACCATCCCACACACACAAGCCTTCCACGGAACATGCTGTGTCCAATGGTCAGTACAGAGTCAGCGCCCATCTGGTGGATCCTGAACAGGAGACACATGCACACACATGCCAGCTACCACTATGTACGTCTGCCACCTGGCACGTGCAATGTAACCTCTCACCTGTGACGTGTGACTGCAAGCACACAGCCGTCTTGGCATGGGGCTGTCAATGTGGACACCAGTCAATGTTTCGGGAGCTGTGATCCGTACAGTGCTGTACATAGGGTGCAGTGCTGACACCTACTACTGTCTCATATCCCCTCGTGCCACAGGTCCCACTTGTATTGGCCGCTCAGCCCGTGCCCACATCGTCGTCGTCGTGTGCCATACTTATCCAGCCTCGGAAGCAGTTCCATGCTCAGCAGACACTCATGTTGCCGTGGCGTTGCCGCTTGACGAATATGCAGTCAGTCCCCATCAGCACGCCCCGCAAGTCATTGGGGCCTAGATCCCCATGTGCATGCACATGGCAGTGGTATGTCTCACTTGCCATTGCCATTGTTGGGAGACCTGTGTAAGTGTATTGTGGCCGTGCCGTCCCAGCTTGACAGCTGGGCTGTGGCTCATGTGCTTGCTCAGTCATGTCAGTGATGTGTATGCGAAATTGCTATGTGCCGTGTTGCTTTGACATGTGTCCTCTGCCATTTAACCCAGGCGGAGACCGAACATTGACCGCCCATACCAATTGCTGGCGGACATGGACGATACAGAGGTAATCAGGAAGTTTCGGCTGGACAGGCCAACCCTGCATCGACTGTGTGCCATGTTAGAGCCCCATCTCCGTCCCCGCAGGGTGTATCCGACTGCTGTCACCCCCACGGCTAAGGTGATGGCCGCCATGCATTTCTTCGCCACTGGGTCATTCCAGCACACAGTGGGCAGTGGAGGAGGGATGTCCCAGCCCATGTTCAGCAAGGTGCTGAGGGATGTACTGGCAGCCATGATGCTGTACCGGAACAGGTACATCAGATTCCCCAGGGCTCGTGAATTGGCGGCAGTGAAGGGTGCATTCTATGCCCTTGGCAGAATCCCACACGTCGTGGGAGCCATTGACTGCACACATGTTGGCCTTGTTCCACCACAGGCCACTGAGCACCTGTACCGCAACAGGAAGCACACGCACTCCCTGAATGTGCAAGTGGTGTGCCTTGCGGACATGGTGATCACCCACGTGTGTGCCAAGTTTCCAGGCTCGGCACATGACGCACACATAATGCGCAACAGCATCTTGCCACGACTGATGGCCAATCTGCAACAGGATCGTGGCTGTATTGTCGGTGAGTATGTGGAGTGGTGTAGCGTGCTGGTTGTGCGATGCTGTCCCCTGTCCAGTTGGAATAGCAACGGTTCTCTGTGTCCCTCACACCCAGGTGACTCTGCGTATCCGAATGGGGCATGGCTGCTCAGTCCATTGAGGAATCCTCGCACCCCAGCAGACGATCGATACAATGAGGCACATGGGAGGACCAGACGTGTGGTCGAGCGTACCTTTGGCCTCCTCAAGTCCAGGTTCAGGTGCCTGGACCGCACCGGGGGTGCACTGGCGTACTCCCCACAGAAGGTGTGCCAGATAGTGGTGGCGTGCTGCATGCTGCACAATCTGGCCATTCGGAAGCAGATCCCCCTCATTGTGGATGACGGAGATCAACCAGGGCCCCAGCCCGCAGACCAGGACAGCTCGAGTGAGGTGGACAGCGGAGAGGAGGAAGCTGGGAATGTGCGCCAGCAGCTCATCGCCCGCTACTTCACTTGACGGTGAGTGTCCATGTACGACGGATGATGTGTCTGTATCTGTGCAGGTGTGTGTGTGCTGTGTCAGGGTGGCCGTATGTTCACTGCGTGCAGTGTGTCAACGCTCCATGGCCAGGGTAGTATGCCACTGTTGGTGACTGTGGCATTGTGCCCTATTGCTCTGTGCGATGTGTGTACATTGCTTGTAGTTGTTGACATGTACTGTGTGATGGGTGTGTGACACACTCATTGAATGTGCTCCTGTTCTGTCTCCCACCCCTAGGTCCCTACAGGCCCTCCGGATTCCATTGCCATGCCACGCATCAGGTGCCTTTCCGCCCAAGGTGGCCGTTGTATTCCGTACAAATAAAACACAGGGCACAAACAGCAGTTAGTGAAAAAGGTGCATTTATTACAAACTGTGACATGTGATTGTGTGTAAGGTGATGACAAAAGTGGTGCGTGCAGTGACAATGAGCTGTCGGTCATGGCTGCGTGAAGCTCAGGGTGTACCCACTGGTTCTATGTCCATAGTCCAACACACACATGCCATCCAGCTGGCTGTGTGGAGTGGGATCGTAGAGCAAGTCAATGCAGTGGCTGGTCAAGGAAGGCTGGCGGAAGGCTGGCTGGCTGCCTCACTTGCGACTGGAGCGTGCGAAGTCCTCCTGGGAGATCCTCTTCGGACGGCCCCTTCCACGTTTGGGAGGGGGGGTGTGTGGTGGCGACCTGCTGGTGGTGGGTGAGGTGTGCTCACTGGCTGTGGACGCAGGGGAAGTGGACACTGCTGCCCGACCCTGCGCCCTAGCAGGTGGTGGCGGAGGTGGTGTTGCTGGCCTTGCCTGTGACCCCACCGCCACCACCAGCTGGCCCATGAGGTCCACGAATTGGCCCATATGGGCGTCCATGGACCTCAGCACCCCCAGCACCTCCCGTGTGTCTGTAGCAGACCTGGCCCATTGTCCTTGGGCCTCTTCATAGGCCCCAAGGACTCTGGCCATTTGAGGCAGGGCATGGCTCCCAGGGGAGGCTGGCGTTTCCCTGACCCTGCTCCTCCTACCAGTCCTGCTGCCACCGGCCTGCCCACTAGCCACATTGCACACCACGGTCCTCGCTGTGGCTCCCAGGGTGGATCCAGTCGGCCGGGCCACCACCTGCGCTGGGGCTGGTGCCAGCGAAGACGTGGTGGTGGTGGTGGCGGTGGTGGTCGGTGCGGCGATGGTGGCGGTTGCGGCAGTGGTAGTGGCCGCAATGACCGTGGGTGTGGCCGCAACGACAGTGGCAGCAGGGGGCTGGGACTGTTCAGCATCCCTGGATGATGGGTTGGTGGGTAGGAGGGGTCCTGGGGAGCGGCTGGGCCCTGCCACGCCAGATGGGCCTGCTTGGTGGTCCGTGTCCGAAGAGGAGGACAGATCCTCCAGATCCGTGTGTCCTCGTTGGGGGCTTGTGGGCTGGCTGTGCTGGCTGCTGTCTCCATCCCCAGCATCCGGCAGTTCGTCACCTGTGGAGAGAATGAGATTTGTTATTGTGTTGCACCTGGCGAAGTATGTATTTGTCGTCTGACATTGGCAGTTCGTGCAATCTCGTACATGGGTTTCCCGGAGGCGAGTGCGTGGCTGTGGCATCTGTAGTTGTGTGTGCTTGGCAATGGGACTGTGTGCTGTGCACATGTGGCATGGGACGGATTGGCCATGCCGATGGGTGTGTTGCTGTGCCCCTACTCATTGTGACTCTGGTGTATGCGGGCTCCTGGCCCATCCTGGGTCTGGTTTGTACTTTGCTTTTGGGGTTCACATGGAACGCTTAGGAACGCATATGGCAACATGGGGGCCATGCCCCAGATTCGCATTTGGGAGGGGATATGCTTTTGGGGTTCAAATGGAACGCTTAGGAACGCATATGGCAACATGGGGGCCATGCCCCAGATTCGCATTTGGGAGGGGATATGCTTTTGGGGTACATGCTGTGAGCCATGGGTGCCGAACGTGACATGTGTTGTGGCAGCATGACAGTGCATGGTTTGAGGTGTGTGCATGCTTGACATGGCCTGCATATTTGCTGTCTGTTGTGATTACTGGACATGGCATTGGACGCATCGTTATGAGTGAGTGATAGTTGTGTGCCAGCCAACGTATTGCAGTTGTCCCATCTCCTTGGTGTGCGTGCTGCCCTGTGCCATGTGCATCACTGCAGTGCTCGGGGGGGGGTGTGGCCCATGTTGTGTGTTGTTGCTCACAGTGTGGCGTGCGCTTCATTGTCTTCTGGCACATGGTTGGTCATGGGCATGTGTCTTAGCGTGACTGCTGTATGTGTGGCAGCTGTGCGGATGACATGCCTTTCATGAGACTGGGGCTGACGGATGGGATGGATGGTATGTTGTATGTGCATGGTGTGTCTGTGAGTTTGATGGGTTCAGTGGTGTTCGTGTGCATATCTGTTGTTCCGCTCTGTTGCGTCTAGTGTTGTTTGTCTTACATAGGCGTAGTTGTGGGGTGTGTGGTTGACAGGCAGTAGGGGCTACATGGACAGGACTTCAATGGTGTTTCGGTTGTGTGTGATGAGTTGCACAGTGGCTGCCGTGTGGGACTATATTCAGTGTGGCTTGTGCATGCAGACGTGGCTCCTTGGGTGTTGCTATGTCTGTGATGGGTCATGTGGGGTGTGAGTCTGTTGTTCATGTCCGTGTGCACATTGTTCACTTGTTCGTGACGGTGGGCGGTGCTGCGTGTTCGTCTGCTACGTGACATGTCCCATGTGTTGGTCGTGTTATGGTCCTCATGCCTCCAGTAATCCAGCCCTGTCCAGTTTCCCACCTGCAAGTTGTTCGTGCGTGCACTGTACTGGATGCCACATGGCTCTAAGCGGGGGGTGCTCCATGTTGCAGGTCTGTGGGGGTGGGGGTGTTGTGGGTCGTGGGGTGGCTGGACACCCACTGACACCGATTGCTGTGGACCGTGATGTCTGCCTTTCGGCTGTCGTTGTGCACTGCGGTGGCTGACACGTGGCTGTGGGGTGTGGGGGATGCTCCTCCTTGCTGTGCTGTGGGACTGGGGCCTGGTGTGTGTTGTACTTGGGCTGTCCACCCTCCCACCCACTGCACTTTGTGTTCCTGCCACTTACCTGTTACTTGTCGGTTAGTGCAGCTGTGGCGGACACATGGGTGTGGTGGGTGCTCGTTGTGGCGCTTCTGGCATATTTGGGGACCTGTTGGTGGTTACGTGGCTGGCTTAGTGTACACATGTCCCCACGCATCTTACAGTTGTTCGGTTTGGGCTGTGTGTGGTAGTGTCTGTTGCATGTGTGTGTGATGTGTTGTGTATTGTGTGCTGGACATGGGGGTGTTTGTCCCTGGGAGCTGTGGCATGGTAGTTGCGCATGTGAGTACATAGCGGTGTGCTGGTATACATTAGTTTGTACTTACCAGCCTCCACTCCTCCTGCTAATCCGGCGAGGATCTCCGGATGGATTACGACTCGCACCTTCTCCTCCCACGCTTTGAAGGTCTTAAAGAGCGCGGGATTCCCTCCGCCAGTGACGGCAGCCAGCTCTCTGTTTTTGCCCTCCTTCTTCTTGACCAGGCTCTTGACGTCATTCCAACGTTTGTTAATCTCGACTCTGTTCCTGGGCAGGGTCCCGACTGCATTGACCTGGTCTACGATCCGGTTCCACATTCTGTTTCTGGTGGCTAGTGGTGTGTGCTGGACCATGTTCCCATAGATTTGTGGGTACACCTTGATGATCTCGTCGACCATGACCGTCAGCTCCATGGGCGTGAACTTGGGCATCCTTTGTGGTGCCATGGTGTTTGTGGTGCTGGTGCGGTGTGTGTTGTGTAATGTGCAGGGGGTTTGTGGTGCCGGGGTGTGGTGGTGGTGGTGGTGGTGGTGGTGGTGGTGGTGTTTGGTGGTGGTGGTGGTGGTGGTGGTGGTGGTAGTGATGTGTGCGTTTCTGTGGTGTGCTGCTGTCCTTGCTGTGTCACTGTGTCCTCTCCTCTCCTCTCTGGTTTGCAATGTAGCAAGGGGTTGTGGTCTGTGGGAGTGCTGCTTTTGTACTCACCTATGTGGGTGTGTCCTCATGGTCTGTTGTTTTCAGGTGTGTTGTGTCTGGGGTTCTGGCCTTTGTATTTTTTGTTTGTCCGGGGGTGTTTTCGGGATGTGTACTGTGCTTGTGTATTTGTGCGTGCCTTGCTGTGTGGACTTGTTGGCCATGTTGTGTGCTATTGGTTTTGTGTGCGGATGGTTTCTGTGCAGGTACGTTGGCGCCATGGCTTCTGCCGTGTCGATTCTCATCGGCGTTGTTTGCGCTGGCGGGCGGTATATTTGTGGTTTTTCCGCGCTCATGGCGGTGCGATCGTAATTTCACGTGCGGTGTGTCGGCCGTGTGGGCGGGCGGTTTTGTGTTGTCGTGCGTGTTTCCGTCCGTGGCGGGCGGTTTGACTCCGACTCGGACGATGGCGGGCGGTATTTTGTGTGCTTTTTCCGCCGATGGCGGTTTTCGGTTTGTGTAATCGTAATGGCGTGGTCGGTGTTCAGGCGGTGTGTGCGGGCGGATTTTTGCCGCTTCCATGCCTGGCGGATTTATTTACGCCGGGTATCGTAATGGGCCCCATAGTTGTTAAAAATATCGTTTTTTTATTAATGTTATGTATTTTAGTATATATTTTATATGTATGTGTTGTATATTTTTTTGTATAATTGTTTGTATTTTTAATATATGTGTTACCTTTTTAGTAGTTATTAATTTTTATTTTATTTTAATTTTGCGTTTTTAGTTCTGTAGCGGGTTGTGGGTTTATAGGGGAATAGGGTGGAAAGTAATTTAATTGTATTAAATTTATTGATTATTTTTTATTTATGAATATTTGTTTAATTGAGATGTTATAGTGTTAAATGTGTGAAGTAATTTATTGTTAATTAATTAATTGGTAATTAATTATGGTAATTGTGTAATGAATTTTAGGTGTGTGTTGTGGTGTTTATAGGTGTAAAGGGTGGGAAGTAATTTATTTTTAATTTATGAATTAATAATTGGTTAATTAATTTTAATTAATTAATTGGTAATTAATTATGGTAATTGTGTAATTAATTTTAGGTGTGTGTTGTGGTGGTATAGATGTAAAGGGTGGGAAGTAATTTATTTTTAATTGATGAATTAATAATTGGATGTTAATTAATTTTAATTAATTAATTGGTAATTAATTATGGTAATTGTGTAATTCATTTTAAGTGTGGGTGTTGGTGTTTATAGGAGTAAAGGGTGGGAAGTATTTTGTATTTAATTAATTAATATATAGTTGTTAATTAATGTTAATTATTTGATATTTATTTTGGGTAATTGTTTATTTTTTTGTGTGTTGTTTTTACTTTTAAAGGGTTAAAGGGTGGGTATTAAATACATTTTAATTACTTTATTATTAGTTGTTAATAGTAATAGTTTTTAATTTAAAAATAAGTTTTAATTGTGTTTTATTATTTTATAGTTTAATTTAGGTGTTGTGGATATTATAGTGTTAAAGTGTGTGTAGTCAATTAATGTTTATTAGTTTTTTCATTATTAATAGTTTTTTAATTGATTATTAATTATGTTTATTATCAAAGTAAATTTAATTTAAAATGTTGAAGTGTTTTGTTATTGGTGTGGTGTAATAGGGTAGGAAATAAAATAAATACATTTATGTATTAATTAATTTTTTTGTTTGTAAATATTTTCTAGTTTAAAAGAATTCATTTTTATAAATGTATTTATTTTATTTTATATATTATTTGTTGGTTTTTGTTATATATAATTAATATTATAATATGTTTTCTTTTTATATATCTAATATATTTGATTTATCATTTTTTAAATATTGTTTATTGATTTTTATGATTTTTTTTAATTTTTATGGTTTTTTATTTTTGTTTTAACTGTTTGAGTGAGAATAGTAATTTTTGTCTCTTTGCTATCCAGCACTTTCCCTAATGTTGCACTCACTGGAGTGGGGATAGTAATTTTTATCTCTCCGCTATCCAGCACTTTCCCTACTGTTGCACTCACTGGAGTGGGAATAGTAGTTTTTACCCCTCCGCTATCCAACACTTTCCCTACTGTTGCACACACTGGAGTTGGAATAGAAATTTTTACCCCTCCGCTATCCAACACTTTCTCTACTGTTGAACTCACTCGAGTGGGAATAGTAATTTTTACCCCTCCGCTATCCAACACTTTCCCTACTGTTGCACTCACCGGAGTGGAAATAAACTTTTTTACCCCTCCGCTATCCAACACTTATCCTACTGTTGCATTCAGTGGAGTGGGAATAGTAATTTTTACCCTTCCGCTATCCAACGCTTTCCCTACTGTTGCACTCTTTGGAGTGGGAATAGTAATGGGAATAGTAATTTTCCCCTCCGCTATCCAACACTTTCCCTACTGTTGCTCTCACTGGAGTGGGAATAATAATTTTTACCCCTCCACTATCCAACACTTTCCCTACTCTTGCACTGATTGTATTGTGAAATTTAAGTTTAAATATTTTTTAATAGTTTAATGTTTTAATTTATTATAGATTTTTGTTTTTTATATTTTAAATCATTAATATATATTATTTTTATATTATTTTAAACTTTTAACATAAATTAAAAATAAAAAGTAAATAAATATGTATAAATTATTATGTTTGTATGTTTATTTGTTTATTTGTTATATTTTATAAAAATGTATATTAAATTTATTTTATTTTGTTAAAATTATATTTAATATTCAATATATATTATTTTATTTTATATTTATATAAAAGGCGATATTTTATACATCTATATTTTTTACATCGATATTTTTTTGTCAATATTTTTGTACTTACCTGTTTAAGTATAGGAGTCGATATTTTTGTTGTCTATATTTTTACACCAATATTTTTTACATCAATGTTTTTTACATTGATTTTGTGTCAGTAAACATCTACTGAGATATGGCACATTCCTGCTCTCCCTCTGTGGTGGCACACTTGTGACTGCCTTGTGCCATGGGTCAAGTGTGCCTGTGTTACAGCCAGGAGTGTGTTTGTGCAGGAAGGGACACCAAAGTGGAAGCCAGGAGAGTCCTATGCTAGCAGTACCGGTGAGATCTCCTTTTTCTCGCAGGTGCTAATACAGCCACAGAACTCATTCCTAAGGATCACCTTGTTACCTTGGGACCACCAGGTGCTGCAAATTCTGAGGATTCCCCAGAACCCTGGGTCTCTGGAAGGGATGATCTCTGACTACAGGGCTGCCAAGATGAAAAGGGATATCAGCGTGGTGGTGTCCCACCATTTTCCCACCACTACCCGACAAACCAGTAATTAGGACCAATTACCAATGGCAGCTGTGGCGGGAGAATAGCATGGTGTTGGCACTGATTAGACCTCGACGGAGACAGTGCCTTTTTTCTTTGTATTCATTTTATTCAGATTTTCAAAAGAAATAACAGCATCATCGAGGTTAGTACAATAATGAGTAACTAACACTAATATGAAAAATAATGGGATTTCTGGAATTTGCTATTCATGAAAAGGAAACATTTATAACAAAAATAACTTGCACAGCGTTTATATACAAATTAATTAAAATATGCAACATGAAATATTTACATAATTAATTTAAAAATATGCTGTGGAAGAAAGAGAATAAAAGATAGAGGAAAGAGAGAAAGGTATAGAGAAGAGTGAGTGTGAGAAGTTGGCCTGGTATATGCTGTCCACAAATTCAAGTGGGCACTTTGCACCAGTCCAAACAACCCTTATGGTGGTTTAAGCGGTCAAAGATAACCTTAGAAAGCTATCCAAGTGGTAGCTGTGGAGAGCAGCCTTCACGCTTAGTCTTGAAGGAATGTTAAGCAGCCTGTTTTACCAGAATGCAACCTTATAGTATTGGTTAAATGAAAGGAGAACCACACAGTAGTTATAAAAATATGTATTTATTAATATAACACTATATAGAATGACACAGTATCTCCTACATGGAGATAATCACAAAGCACAAAATACTTAAGCACAGAAATGACAGTAAATAGCACTAATACACAGTGGGCTCCAGGGGGAGGCCAAACCATATTCTAAGAAAGTGGTCTAAGAACCACAACTCGAGTCCAGACAGTGTCGAGAGGACGTAGAATCGCTGGGACCCCAAGGAACCACCCAAGGTGAGTAGATAGGGAACCCACGGAGGACGGGTGCAGTGTGGGAACATGACTGCGTGCTCTGTACAATTCTATGGGAAAGTCTAGGTTGAAGTTTTAAAGTTTAAGAACCCTTCCCAGTGGACTTCGAAGAAACCCCGTGGAAGATAGGAGGTTAGAGAACCACCCCACCCGTGGATACCGAGGTACCCAAGTTACCTATCCCAGGGAAGCCGGGTGCATAGGTCTGAAGTGGCATCGGAAACCGCCTTCGAACCCAATGGAGGACTTCGAAGAAGAGCCGCTGCTGGAAGGAAGAAAAGTGTCAGTTGGAATCCAAAGGTGGATTCTTGTCAAAGAGTACCTGAAAGCAGAGGGGACAGAGTCTGGGTCACTCAGGAGTGACCAGGGGCTCGGTGGACGAATGCCCACCGATGTCGGGTGCTTCAGGTGCATTGATGGAGTCCTTGACTCTGGAGCTACAGGGACCAGGAGACATCGAGGACAACCAGGAGACGGATACAAGCTGTCCCACGAAGGATGTCGAGTGCTGAGGTGTCGGTGTCCGGCGGGAGCACCAACAAGCTCTGGCAACGGCAACCCACGCAGAAGGTCAAGGATGGATACGGTTCGGACCAGCAAGGTCCAGGAGACTCACCACAGCAAGGGGGGTCAGGGCATGCCTGGCGCAACCAGGGAAGCCCAAGAAAAGCAAAGTTGACCCTCAAGTGGACTCACAGGCCGGAGGCACAGGAGTCGCGAGAGGACCTCGAGCAATTTCACGAAACAGCCCACGGAGCACTCGGTGCGAGGAGGCCAAAGTTCTTGGTAGGAAATGGTGCCAGAGGTTGGGGCTACTTGGAACCCAATGCACTTGTTCGGGAAATTCCAACAAGCATATGCACGTGCAAATGTACGCGGTGCACAGGGATTCGGGTATTGCAGCCCCCATGAGGGATTCTGACCTCAAACTTGGTGAGAGGGCAGCTCAGACCTCAAGGAATGTAGAGACGCACCTCCTGTGTTGCTGAAACCTTTGGAGTCCGTAGGAGCTCAGAGTCAGCAGACCAGACAGCAGTGTTGCGGTGCCTGCGAATGCAGGGGAGTGACTCCTTCACTCCAAGGGAGATGTCTTTGGTTGTCCTTGATGCTCCTGCACGGATCCTGTATGGTGCACGGGCACCGACGATGCTTCAGACTGAGAAGGAGACGAAGTCTGGCCCAAATGAAGTCCAGCGAAGTCCAGAGTGTCCAGACGGTCGAAGTTCAGTGGTTTCTGGTTCAGAATCTTGTCCACGTCGAATCTAAGGTCCTACAGCCAGGTAAGCCCTTATGTACCCACGGAAGAGGGTTGGCAAGATTCAGGGGCCCCCAGGGGAGGGTCTGGACAGTGGGGAGGTTATTCCCATTTCCTATGTCAATTTTCGTGCCAGAGCGGGAGCCAACGGCTCCCAGGACTGGTTTGAACTGGACTATGCTCAGGGACACCAAATGTGCCCCTCATGCAGACTTTCAGTCGCTTGAAAGCGCACCCACCCAGCCCTAATACACTAAATCCTGTCTGGGAGGTGGTCAAATCTCCCTGTGACAGGATGCCTATTGTTCAGCCTTCCCCTGCTCGAGCTTGGCTCAGCAGCAGGAGGGCAGAAATGTGTTTCTGGTCGGCAGCAAACATTTTGTGTTGTCCGTTACTAGAAGGCTGGTACCAGGAACACCAGGGACCCCCCAAAGCTCGCTTCTGAGGGGTGGAATCATACCTCCCCACAGTATGATTCCAACATGTTTGACACCAAACACGATAGGGTTAGTTTCAGCCGTTTTCGAGTTGCTCATCACGCGGTCGTGTAATGCCACTCTATATGTCGGAAATTGCTGCCTCACTGACAACCCAGGAGAATGGACTCCGTAGGCTGCGGTGGTGTTCTGCTCATGCAGTAGCACCCTCTCACTTAGAACCAGGCACCCTGCCCTCAGGATTGTAAAGGCCTGCTAGAGGGGTGACTTATAGGTTTTAAGTGCAGTGACCCTTAGATATAGTAAACCTATATCTTAAGTATGTGGTGCATGCACCAACTTACACAGGCTGCAATGGCAGGCCTGTAGTTCCATTTTGCATGGCCTCTCATGGGTGGCATAATACATGCTTCAGCCCATGGGAGGCCTCTGGGGTACCTATGCCCTGGGTACATGGGTACCATATACTAGGGACTGACAAGGGCACCCCAGTATCTAATCTGGAGTGTACCAAAGTACATAGCATAACAGTTTAAGGAGAAAGCAGATAGACTGGGTCCTGATTAGCAGGATCCCAGTCAGACTAGTCAAAAACAGTATCACATTTAGCAAAAAGTGGGGGTAACCATAAGAAGCAGATCCTACTTTCCTACAGTGAGAGAATGAGAGACAGGGTCAAATATAAAGAGTTTAAGTATAACTCAGACAGTGCCTTAGTTCAGGTGTAAATGAGTATCCAACTGTATTAGTAATGAACATTAATTTTATTAAATTACTAAGTATCAACCTTATAATATAAAAGTGTAAAAACATGCATAGCCTGAACATCTCTAGTCCTGAAATCAACAAGTGCTAAAATGAAAAGATTAAAAGATTAACCTTGCCAAGCTAGGCACAGGAGCATAAACAACATCCCACCTAGATCCAGCTTCAAGTTTCACTCTGGCATTTCAGAAAAGAACTGCCATCTTTTTCAGAGCCGGGGGCCCTTACTATGAAGTCTTTCCTCTCAGCCCCTCAAGCTTTCCTACCTGATGTTGGCTCATAGCCTAACCCTTTGGCCATGTACAGTATTGTGTTGCTTCCTATTTATGTTCACAATATGACTTGTTTTATGTTGTTCTGTATTACTGCACTTCTGCCATTTCTAAGCACGCTAATGATGTCACTATTACCCAATTTATGACACTCAATTTAGTCCCATATTGGAAGGCTCAGCTTGCCTTGTATGATGCAATACAAACACAGACCCACATACATGTAGGTAGGTACAAAAATATTACCTCCTCCTCGGTGCAAACGTGCTATCAAGAAGATGCTAGTGGATTTCTATCTAGTCAATATTTAGTCAATAACATTCATTTCACAAACATTTTAAGTAAAGACACCATTGTGTGCTTTTCATTCAGTGATATGCAACACACATATGCAACCAAATAATTGCTGCAATTTCTAGTGCCCTCCTACTTATGTATTACTGTTTGCTTTCATAAGGCATAACTTTCAAATATGTCTATTTCCTTAATTGCTGTAATACCACCCATTTCTTTTATAATACCACTCCTGATTAAATCACAAAGTCTCTAGCAGTTAATCCTTTTTAGATTCATCGTCTTTTAAAAAAATATGCACGGGGAATGGTGGCAGAAAAAATCAACTTTGTCTGTTTTTTTAGCATCGCCAGTCATCAATTTAGCATTTATCTAATCTATGCCCATTACTTGCACAAATCTAAAGAGATAGGCTCAGCTGCCTTTCCTTCACACCTCCTACTACCTCTGTCTTCTAGACAAACATTTAAGTTCAGGAACCTGTTCCTTTTAATCACATCATAATAATATCAACATAGGAAATATACTCTTCAAATATCAAGTACAAGAATAATGTGGCACACTATTATCTTACACAAAATATTGAAAGGTAAGTGTTCAACAGGAGGTATAGATTTACTATTTTTAACTCCACATCTATGTAATCTATGTAATCCTTTCTTAATCTTTCATGATATCCTTACAGACCAACTCAAGACTAGGATACAAACTCTGTAGCTTGAAGTTTGATTGATGTTAGAATTTGAACCAGTCAGTCCCTCGATCAGTGGGACAGCTTGCAGCCCCAAGTGAGATTCCCCCCAAGATAGCTAACATGGGCATGGATACTGAGACTGACGCAGACTATGATTAGCCTCATCTCAATGAACATTTAAATTCATTGATGGAAAAGGCAAAATGGCCCCTGGTCTTGCTCCCACTGGCTAAGCCTCCTTCAGGACTCTTTTTGATATATGCTACCTCAAATACATTTAAACTAAGACCCTTCTCTTGTCTGCAACAGATGACATCCCTAAAAACTGTAAGACAGGAGTAGCAATAGCCAAGTCCATTGTCAGTCTGGCATTGTCAAGCCTTCTGCTTCTAACGTGGCTTCATGAAAGCACAGATTTTAACCCAAGCATGCAACCACTCCCCAGTCTGCCAACTACGCTAATGGGACCCCACTTTGTTTCACTCCTCTTCATTATTTCAGCTTCTTTCCTTGCTATTGATCCAAGAGCATTTGTCTCCAATGTCAGGTCACCTTTCACTTTTACAAAATCAACGATCCCCCATCAATTGGACTAATTGTTTCTGAAAATACTAATAGAAAGTGTTTCCCTAAGATTTTCGCTTTCTTCAGCTCTAAAAGTACAAAGCTTCTTGAGGAAAATCAGAGGTGTCTGCTGCTGTGAGCCACTGATCTGGCTCCAGATTAAAGGTAAAACATGGGGATCTATTCCAGGTGTTTCATTATCACAAAACAAATGGGTGGGGCCATCAGGGGCCTGACGAAATTCATCCACATCACCCAACATGGAAGGAACCACATTGGCTTGCCCTCCATACCTGCATCTTGTTCTAGACCAGCTGCTTCATCTACAAAGCCATCAAACGTAACATCCATGCATATCTGGTTGTGAAATTAACACCTCGCATGGACAGAGCCACACCAGAAATGAAGACATTGGCAGACTGGAGACTAAAAAAATCCAGAAGGAAAAGACCAGAAAGCACTCTTCTCCATCTACTCACCCAACATCATCGATTTCAGACAGCCCCTACCCACTTGTAATTCAGAAAGAAACTGGGGACATGTTTCTTCAAAGACTACCTTTACCCTGTAATTTAGAACCCAGGTATAATATGTCTTTTCTAAATTAACATGAATCATGCCCATTGTTCATGCTCCATGTCTCCTAAACTAGATTGGCACCATCTTCTTCTGGTGTAAACGTGCCACATAGTTACTATGGCTTGCATTTTGAAGGCTATGCATCAGGAGGGCTTACTAGCATGCCTAGACCTCCTTCCTATATGTATACTTTCAAATTCCCATCAAGAACAAGCATTGACACTTCCTTTTGTTTGCAATTGGATGTCTAGCTGTCAGTACAATTATTTTTCCATTCATCCTCAACTCTGCTCCAAGGATATTTAAAATGGTGCTCTCTGTAGTGACATTCTGACTTTACCTACAGCAAGTTCACCTTTATCTTTACCTCGATGATAGCTGAAGTCTGTAGAAGATACAGTCAAGAAATGTTAGTTGGAGTGCGATTCTCTTCACTACTTTAGGGTTTTCATTCGATTGAAAGGTTCCAGCTGGTCCCTTGTTAAAAACATAGGTTTATAGGTGCTGCACTTGATGCCCCTCTGAGAATGGCATATCCGCTACCAGACAGAGTGCAAACCTGGAAACAAACTATGATCCACTTGTCTTCGAGCACTGAAATGCCAGCACTTTGATTCAGAAGCTTCTGGGTCTTGTGGCCATCTGTTAGTTTCTAATTCTCATCGGGCAAAGAGAACAATGCAACTTCATCTAGCCATTCATTGGAACCAACTATGAAATCCACAGTCCACAAGAAGATCTTTCAATAAGCTGTCAAAACTATCTTGTGGTGGCGACAGTGTAAAAATCTTAATGGTCAACCAATCCAACCATCAGCCTTTTGGATAATGATGACTGTCTCCTGTCATTTAAGGCTTGGGGGCTGACAGTCAGGGCATTAGAATCTACAAATTGTTGTCACCCCAGGAAATGTCACTCCACATATGTGTAGTTAAATGGCATCATATTTGGAATTAAGGGCCTGATCTAGAATTTGGCAGACAATACTCCGTCCTTCATGATGGCAGAGGACATTACGTCGACAGACTACTGTCTGCCATATTTAGAGATCAGCGTTATCCCAGCAGTGATTTCTGTACCTTGATCGGAACTGCCATCATAGAGGTTCATGTCAAGGAAGGAACTACCGTCAGAGTGGTTCATGTCAAGGTATAAAAAGTTAGGTGGGCAGCTGTTGTTATTTTTGACGACCCTCCACCATAATGTAATAAAATTTTTGTTTTTAAAAACAAACTCTCGAAGTGGGAGTTTGTGTTTGGGGAAAAAAAAACGAATGACCCCCACACCTAGGGATGTTTTTCTTGAATGTGGGGGTCATTGCTTTTTCCTGTCCTTCAGCACCAGGTTTTACATACCGAGGACGAACAGAAAGATACAGACCACTCCTTACCAGATAGGGTGGGCGGTGTAATGAACTTCCTCCTATAACCCTCTAATCCATTAGGACTTTGGAAGAAGTTTTCCATCCACTGAGCCAGCGTGGGCTCCATCAACAGAAAAGCTGGCAGTCCTTCCAACTCTAAAGAGAATGGGCAGAAGCTCAGTTTGGCGGACAAGGTACCCCATCATGTTTGTGGATGAGTACCCTGTCCGTCAAACACTAAATAAACTCCTAGATCTTTTCTTTTGCTTTAACTTGTAAAATCAATCAATCAGGGGTTTGTTAAAGCGCGACTACTCACCCGTAAGGGTCTCAAGGCGCTAGGGGTGGGTGGGGGGTGCAGGTTCCATCCATCAAGGAGGGGGTCTGTCGAAGAGCCAGGTTTTGAGGTTTCTTGCGAAGATGGGGAGCGATGTTGTCTGTCTGAGGTGGAGCGGAAGGGCGTTCCATGCTTTGGCCGCGAGGAAGGAGAAGGAGCGGCCTCCCGATCTGGTCTTTCTGGTGCGGGGGACCACGGCGTAGGAGAGCTGGGCTGATCGTAGGGTCCTTTGGGGTGCGTGGAATTTGAGTCGGCTGTTCAGGTATGCTGGTCCGGTGCCGTGGAGGGCCTTGTGTGCGTGGGTGAGCATCTTGAAGGTGATTCTCGCCTCGACAGGGAGCCAGTGGAGTGTGCGCAGGTGCTGGGAGATGTGGCAGTGTTTTGGCAGGTTGAGGACCAGTCTTGCGGCGGCGTTCTGGATGTTCTGTAGCTTGCGGGTGAGGTTTTTGTTTATTCCGGCGTAGAGTGCGTTGCCGTAGTCGAGTCTGCTGGTGACCAGGGCGTGAGTGACGGTCTTTCGGTGTTCGAGGGGGATCCATTTGAAGGTCTTACGAAGGAGGCGGAGGGTGTGGAAGCAGGAAGACGAGACAGAGTTGATCTGGCGGTCCATTTTGAGCTCGGAGTCCAGGATGATTCCCAGGTTGCGTGCGTGGTCCGTGGGGGTTGGCGGGTTTCCGAGGGCGGGGGGCCACCAGGTGTCGCTCCAGGCATCGGGGTTTGGGCCCATGATGAGTACTTCTGTTTTGTTGGTGTTTAGTTGTAGGCAGCTGTTTTTCATCCATTTGGCGACGGCTTCCATGCCTTCTCGAAAGTTGCGTCTGGCTGTGTTGGGCTCGTTGGATAGGGAGAGGATGAGCTGGGTGTCGTCTGCGTATGACACGATGTTGAGTCCGTAGGTTCTGACGATGGGGGCGAGTGGAGCCATGTAGACGTTGAAGAGCGTCGGGCTGAGGGAGGAGCCCTGGGGGACTCCGCAGGTGGTAGGTGTGGGGTCCAAGATGAAAGGGGGAGTCTGACCCACTGCGTCCTGCCGGAGAGGAAGGAGCGGATCCAGTCGAGGGCCTTGTCCTGGATTCCTGCGTCGTAGAGTCTGCGTATTAGGGTGCGGTGGGAGACTGTGTCGAACGCCGCTGATAGGTCGAGGAGGATGAGGGCTACTGTTTCTCCTTTGTCCAGTAGGGTGCGGATGTCGTCTGTTGCGGCAAGGAGGGTGGTTTCCGTACTGTGGTTTTTTCTGAAGCCGGATTGGGAGGAGTCGAGGATGTTGTGTTCTTCAATGAATGTGGCGAGTTGGCTGTTGATGGCTTTCTCGATGACTTTCGCTGGGAACGGGAGCAGGGAGATGGGTCTGTAGTTTTTGAGGTCGGTGGGGTCCGCTGAGGGTTTCTTTAGGAGGGGGTGAGTTCTCACAGACAACACAGCAACCATGTTCTATTTATTTGAGCTTGCAGAGAGTGAAATAATGTAATTCCTTAGTTCAGCTTCCTTTTTAAACAGGAATCTGGGTGATCTGAATGTTTTTTTTACTGTGTAATATTGAGTTCTTTTACCTTTTAAGTGTTTTATTATATTTATTCCTCACCGTTTGCAAATCTTAAGCATATGTACTATCCCTTGATGTAAATGGAGTATCTTTCAGGTTCTGCAATAGTTGTTCAGCTCTTGAACCATGACATTATATTTCTTATTAATATTAGACATAATGGCAAACATATCAATGTAGGTTTAATACTATCCCAGATGATTTCAAATTGTGTGTCACTTACACCATTCACTAACAGTTTTCTGTCTGCTTTCAAGAATCATCCGTTTGCAAGTATTTATTTTCCATCTCACATTGGTCAGTTTGTGATCTAATGTATTTAGTTAACAAGGAAATTAAAGAGTGATAGCAACGGGTTTACTTTGGGACCTTAAACTACAGATTACATGCCTTTGGAAATAACAAAAGTATTATTTGAGCTAAAAGAAATAACCTCTGGGAGTCAAACAATTTAGTGATGTTGAATAGAGCTTTCAAAGATATGTGCTTGTGGATGTGTTGCGACCTAATAATGGACAAATTCCAAAAGCAAAATGTTTATTTGCCTAAAAACACTTCTGAAGAAATACGTCTGACTTGAAAACAGAGCCTTATGTAGCTGTGTGGCAATACAATATTTTAAAAAAATATGTATTTCCTAGTATATTTGCATGAACCTGGATATGCCTACTGGTATGTCTTGAAAATTAATGAGGTATTTCAGTTGAAAGGAGGGACAAAATGCAATACATGTCTCTTTCGCACAGCTGTCAAAAAGCACAATTTTATCAACCAATATATTTAAGGAGTTAAGATATCAATAACATGTTTCTTGCAGAAAGCACACAATATTTTAACCTCTGCATATAATTAAAGTTCCCGGTTTAGTTTTTTACTGATTTTTACAAATACAGTTCTGTTCACTGTCTCTAATTACTTGAAAGAAATGGAAAATAACAGTAGCGGCTCCTGGAGGGAGTGCTGCGGGGAGGCGGGGCGGGGGAGGGGCAGGGGGGGGGGTAGTAAACTCCGGCTTACGGCCGAACTGAGTTAAGTACATAAATAAATAAATAAAACAAATGACATTGCGCGCGGTGCATCGCCGATTGCGATGCAGCGCGCGCAATGTAATTTGTTTTATTTATTTATTTATGTACTTAACTCAGTTCGGCCGTAAGCTAGAGTTTACTACCCCCCCCTGCCCCTCCCCCGCCCCGCCCCACCCCACCCCACCGCCCGCAGCACTCCCTCCAGGAGCCGCTACTGGAAAATAGGTCTTCTCTTCAGTGAACTTCAGTGCCGTCAAATGGCAGTTGGGCCAAGAGCTGTGCATATTGACAGACAGGGGAGTTTCCTCATAAATCTTAAATAGCTGTAGATTCGGACATGTTTGTACAGTACTAATGCATTCAGATGAGTATGTTGTTGTATACAGATGTCTGCTTACCGTGCTAAAGCTCCTAATGCGTCTAGGTGTCAGCGTACAATCATTGGTTCAATGAATGTAGTAATGTACCAGTTAAAGCTTCATGTTTTCAAAAAATGCAAAGTAACTATGAATAAAAACATATAAAATGAGCAGAAAATAAATGTGGCTAAATGTAAAAAACAAAAAAATAAGGGCCCCATGCATCAACCGAAAAACCGGTCGCAAACCTGCCCCTTTGCGACCGGTATTTTTGCATTTGGGATGCATCATCCCAAATGCAAAAATCGCAATTTAAGTAATCGCTAAAATAGCGATTACTTAAATTGCGATTGCATTTAGGAAATCGCAAATTGCGATTCCCTAAATGCAATGCATGATGCAATCGCAAATAGCGATTTTGCTATTAGGGATCGCAGATTACCATCAATTTGAACTTGATGGTAATTTGCAATAACTTTGAAAAATGCACTAAAGGGCATTTTTCACAGTTCCATGTTACACACACACATGCCCTTGGGGCATGTGTGTGCGCAACATCTGCACACATGCATATTTCAGGGGTGCAACAGGGTGTCCTTTTGGTACCCTTGAAATTGCATGCGCAATTTGCGAGTACCTATTGGGTACTCGCAAATTGCGCATGTAATCCTATTCATTCCTATGGGCCTGTAGGCCCATAGGAATGAATGGGAAGCCATTCCTTAATTGCGACTGCAATTTGCGAGTCGCAATTAAGGAATGTGTAAGAATCGCAATTTTTTAGCGATTCCTACATGCATAGGCTTTTGCGATTCCATAATTGCGATTCCTTAATAATCGCAATTAAGGAATCGCAAAGCCTACCTTGATGCATGTGCCCCTAAATGCCTCAGAACTGGGAACCATATTTATAATGAACTATTTGACTCATTTTAACACGAGGCTTTAGCCTTTTATGGGTTAGTAATATGTAAGTTTAGGAGAAAATATTAATGCGTTTAACTGACATTTTGATATAGAATGTACCTAATTGTTCAAGCCGTACTATTGATTATTTGTTATCTTCATACATCACAGAGCAACAGATATACATAAGAAATAGTCCCATTAAATCAAGTGATTTTATAAAGGAGCTCTGTTTCAGAGGCATGATTTCTATTAAGAAAAGCTCTTATTTCAGCAGAGTTAGTAAAGAATTTTGAAACATCAGTATTAGAAATAAGCAAAACAACAACCTCATAAGAGTTTTATTTCTAACTGAATATCTTTAATCTAGGCTTCATGGTCAAAAAATGATTTTCTCATGACAACTGCGATTGTAGCATAACCCTACTGCAAAGATTTGTAAACTATTGATGATAAGATTAGAGATTGTTTTTGCTGCTCTAAGAATCTGTATAACATCCTGGTATCTTAGAAGGCCATATAGACTTTAGTGGGCCACCCGCCCGGTCAACCAAAGAGTGCCCGCTGTATTTTGACATCCCCCACTGCCAACAAAGCACCCAATGGTGCATCAGATGCATCTTAACTGTGAGTTTGTTGTAGAAAAAACAAAAAAATCAATGCCCCTGATGCACGGGTACTTTTCTCTGTGTGCGTGCAGACTATTAATTGATTCCTCTGCCCAGCTCTGCTATGCCCATCAAGGCGGTCCCAGATAGGGAAATCTAGTGGCCATCCCCTTGCTCTAAATAGGGTGTGGTGACGTTCACCTGTCTAGAACAATTTTTCTTTAGTGGAAGATCGGGGAGGCGTTGTCCCTTTAGGCTACACTATCATGCAATGTGGGTAATTGCTGCTGCGTAGAACCTCAATTCTGCAGAGGCCAGTCCCCCAGGGCTCACCGGCCCCCATCGTCAACTGCTCCTCCATGGGTGTCACCAAAGTTTCCCCGCTTCCTCTCACTCCCTCCAGGGGGTCCACACCGCCTCCCCGCCTTTCCGCAGGGGTAGTACAAAAGTGTATGTTGGGGAGTGTCAGGGACTGCTCCAGAAGGGATCGAGAGGACTCAGGTCGCGCGGCCCCCTCTGTATCACTTCTGGGTATGCCTCCCAAGGTGGGGGCCAAGTCCTGTCATTTAAACTGCTAGGCCAGTAGCAGGAGCTGTGTGAACAGACCCCATGGAAGGTGGCTCCCGATGAGGCTGTATGACCCAGCCCCGGGATCAAGGGGGCGGGTGGCAAGGTCATGCCGATCCTCCGGGCTCGCTACAGGTTAGAGCACATGCTATTCAGCGCCTTCAGTCATCCAGCCCCAGGGACCCACCTGTGTGGTCCGCTATCATTGTCTGCATCTTCTCCTGTTTTCAACAGGTCTCTGGTTGTGGGTAATGCTGGTGTTCTCCTGCCGCTATGGGTCTATGCCAGGCCCCCCTGTCCAACACTCTAGCTGTCGCTGGACCTCCTCACTCTGTTCTGGCCCAGAGTTGCCACAGGAGGCACCAACCACAAAAATCTTCCCTTTGTGGTGGCTGTCCCCTCCAGGCAGCCTGCTAACCGCCAAGTTCACCAGTCCCCCTGCGGCCGGGAGGCGCAGCAGCTCCTAGTGTCCCCCAGCTACGACCAACCTGCCCCACAGCCGTCAATGGGTAAGGAACCATCTCTTGTTTTTCTCGGGGGGGCTCACAGAGGGGGAGCAAGACCTCCAGGATCCCCTGGAGGGCCGAACACAGGATGATGAAGTATTTACTCTGGGTTCAGGTCTGAGCTCAGCAAAGCATGTCTGCACTGGCTGCCATCTTGGCCATGCCCCCATCTTTGTATTTTTCTTAAATATCTCACTTATTTTCTTTTCACTTAAAGGGATATCATTTAGTCCAAATGTTTTACTATAAGCATTACATTTGAATCAGTCTGTCTTCTAGAGGCTTAATGTATTATATATGCTACAATATTGTCCTGTGGGAGGTAACCATTGGAACTGCATAATTTCGACCTCACCATCTACATATACTTTATTCCTGTGTTATTGTATATAATACTTGTATTCAACATGTGCCTTAACTCATTAACCAGTGTGTTTCACATATATGTATTGCTATAGGTAACTTTGCTGTGCTCATTTAGAAATCACACTGTAGTGTATTTGAGGGAATTAATAACATATCAATTTACATTTATTGAATATTCACGTTGTAATGAGGATAGCTTGCCTTTGTAGAGTTAATAACATAGTAGTATGCTTCCATTTTGTTTCTCGAATAAACTTAGCTTGACATTAGGCCTTAGCCAAATGTTATACATCTCGAAACTGTCAGTATGCTGCTTGTTCATTTCTTTGCAGGTGCGTTATCACGTTTCTCATTAGCTAGAGAAAGGCTCATCGTTCTGTACTAGACTGATATGGATGCATGAAGATGAGAAGTTGGCAGCAAGTTCGGAGAAATGACGATTACAGGAGCCTTCTGTACCCGGTGTACCAGGAGGATTCAACACTCAAGGAAGAGCAGATGTCTACTTAATTGTGTTGGGATGGGAATGTAGTGGGTTGCCGGCTCCCGGCGAATGCTGCCCCAGGATTGGTTCTGAACTGTGGGAGTGAGATATGGATGTTCTGGGATGTCCGATTGTGCATTTAATTGGTGTTCAATAGCGGTTAATTAGAGACCCTCTACCGTCTTCGAAGTAAGCAGACCTCTCGCACTTAGGGCTTTGTTTGTGACATTTCTATCTGGCTTACTTTGGTCACTGAATACTCATCCTATGGCCAGGATTAATACTAATGATGCTATCTCAGGGAGTGAGGTCTTCACCCAAGGCCACAAAAGCATTACCTCCTGTTCCCGTTGCTGTTTTTTTTAAAACAATTTTTATTGAACATTTCGCATAGCTTTACAATGACAGTACAATTCACATGGTGTACAGACAGAGATTCATCATTGTGCAGATATTCATTCTTTCGTTTTCCAAAGTATAGACCTATCAGTTCAATCCCATGCGCCCAAGTGATTCCCAAAAGTACGCACAATAGAAAGCATTCAGTAAGGTGCGTTCATTCACTAGTATCAGACTCAGACTCTTCTAATGGAGGGGGTTCACATATATTGCCCCGATAGGCGTTCCAGCCTCCCCAGACCTTCATCCATTTTTTAGGACACCCTCGGTGGATAAATACTGATTTTTCCGCCATCATCGCCATGTCCATATCTTTGCACCATTGATTGAGAGTAGGGCAATGTCTGGATCCCCAGCGTTGTGCAATGTTTCGTTTTGCTACCGTCATGCCTAAAGTTACCCAGTCCTGAGCAACCGTGTTCAAATCAGTGGGTTCCCAGATGTTGAGGAGACAGCACCTCGGGTCTGGCAGTATTGTAACATGTGTGACCTGGGAGAGTGTGCGCATCACCGCAATCCAGTAGTACACTATTTTCGGGCATAGCCAAATAGTATGGTAGAATGTACCTGCTTCTCCGCATTGCCTGAGACAGAGCGGCGTATCTGCGCGATGTATTTTATGTAAGAGTGTCCTAGTGTAGTACGTGCGGTGTAGGATTTTCAATTGCACTAATCTAAGTCTTGATGCTATTGCAGCCTCCCTAGGGGACGCAAGTGCCTCCTGCCAGTCAGCCTCGTCAATGTCCCCCAACTCTCGCTCCCACGCGGCCTTCAGTGTTACTGTGGGATCCGAGCGATTATTTACTATTTTACGGTAGGTCAGTGAGATTGCCTTTTTGTGAAGATGGTCTGTTAAAAGCCTATCCTCTAGTGGGGAGGATTCTTCGGGTCGCGTACCCGGCGGTAGGAGGGACTGAAGTGCATGCCTGATCTGCATGTACCGAAATAGTTCTGTCTGCGCTAAGCCGTAGGTGGCCTGTAGATGGGCAAAGGTGACCACCTCTCCCTTCTGCCACAAATCCCCAACTTTCGATATTCCTATTAAATCCCAGCTGTGAAAGCCCTTGCTATTGCCCAGCATCCTGAGTCGCTTTGTATCCCATAAAGGCATTGCTTGTGTGACCACCCCTTCCCAGCCTAATGTGCGTTGCGCCTCAAACCATATGCGTAGCGTGTGCGACGTTGGACCTGTGAGATTGAGTCGTCTCTTCTTGTTGTAAAGTGCCCCCATGATCCCAGACGGGGCTAGAAGGTGTCTATCCATCCGAAATGCTGGATCCTCTTGGGGGACATGGAGCCATTGGTTAATAGTCACCAGCTGGGAAGCCCAATAGTATACTCTGATGTCGGGAAGAGCAATCCCACCATCATACCAGCTTCTGGTGAGTTTGTGCATTGCTATACAGGGAGTTTTCCCGTCCCAAAGCAATGTCGTCACTTCTGCATTGATCGCTGCGAAATATGTAGAGGGGACAGGGAACGGTGTATTCTGCAACGTGTATAGAAACCTGGGGAGCGCCATCATTTTAAAAAGGGCAGCCCTTCCCAGTAGCGTCAATGGTAGTGTGAGCCAATGCTTGACGTCTTTTTTTAATCTTGCCAGGGGCTGTGTCAAGTTTTTTTCCGTAAACTGTGCATGGTCATGCGTTTCGAATATCCCAAGGTATTTAAATCCGTCCGTTACTATCTGAAGTGCGCACCCACGCGGGAGCCGCGGTGGGGAGCCATGTAGGACATAGAGAAGCGACTTTTCCCAGTTGATGGTGTACCCTGATACACGTCCATAGGCCGCACATATATCCAAGAGGCGGTTGATGGATCGTGCTGGGGACGCTAAGTATAATAATATATCGTCCGCATAGAGCGAAATACGGTCCTCCTAGTCACCGGCCCATCGCAGCCCCCGTATCACCAGGTCCTGCCTGATCCATGCCGCCAGAGGTTCAAGTACTATTGCGAATAGGAGTGGTGATAACGGACAGCCTTGTCTTGTCCCTCTACCCAATGGGAATTCAGCTGATAGATGGCCGTTTACTACTACCTGCGCCATTGGCTGAGTGTACAATAATTGAATCCATGCGCAAAATTTTGGCCCGAATCCCATATGTTTAAGGACTGCGAAAAGGAAGGGCCACTCCACTAAGTCGAACGCCATTCGCGCATCCAGCGAGAGTATGGCTGCATCCTCTGCTATAGTCGATCTACGCTCCATCACGCCATGCAATCTTCTGAGATTCAGCGCTGTGTTGCAGTGGGGCATAAATCCGGATTGATCCGGATGGATCACCGCTGACAAGTGTGGTTGCAGCCTAGTTGCTAGCGTCTTGGCAAGTATTTTTGCCTCTGCGTTGAGGAGGGAAATCGGTCTGTAGGATGTACACTCTTGTGCAGGCTTGCCAGGTTTATGTATTGTAACTATAGTGGCAAGACGCTGGTCCCTTGGCAGGATCCCTTTGTCTAAGCTATCTACGTACATGGCCAAGAGGTGTGGTACGAGTTGAGGAGCTGCTCGTTTATAGAATTCGACCGGAATCCCGTTGGGTCCTAACGCCTTCCCCGTGTGGAGGACTCTGATTGCCTGTGTAAGTTCCTCCGGTGTGACCCGTTGCTGTTTTTGATGCCCGTTGCTCAGCTATCTTAGATACTTATGTAAACATTATTGAGCAATGAGAAACATCATTGGGAAATCTCATGTGGTATCCCGGTAGGCCAGTGACATCCTGTTACATGGTAGGAGACTAGTTGAGGACACCCATCTGTTTTTATTATCAGGACTACTTTATAGACAGAGGGCCTGATTACGATTTTGGCAGACATGGTTACTCTCTCACAAACGTGACAGATATCCCGTCCACCAAATTACAATTCCAGTATATCCTATGGAACTTGTAATACAGCGGACGGAATATCCGTCACGTTTGTGATGGAGTATCCCATCCGCCAAGATCGTCATCAGGCCCAGAGTTCAGAACTCTCTTTACTGTCACATTGTGTTAGTACAAGCTGTGCAGTGGACTGACAAATAAGCAATGAGAATCTTGTTAAGGTGACTTGTAAAGGAAATACTACCCTCTTTAATAGATATTAATCAGAGCCTTTTTATTATATCAGATTATTTTGCCAGGGTTTTGTGAATGCATTTTTTAACCTGTGTTGAAACCAGATCCTCAGATTACATGGTAATGTTATGATTAAAGTCGCATAGTTTTATCCATCAGTTAATGTCACATCAAGTAAACATCTGTAGGTGTATGCTGTTGAGTCCCTTCCCAGTGTGTTGAACAAGTGTCCTCATGTAACGCAACTGGTGCTATGTAAAGCGCTCTAATTCCCGATATTCGCGCTATATAAAACTCCGTAAAAAAAAAAATTTTTTAAAGTGAAGTGAAAAAAGAAATTCCAATAAATTCAATAATTCCAAGAAATTGCAATAGAAGCATAACACAAGACATGCTTACAAAGACCCATTTGTCACCACATTTCCCCAATTGGCAACCTCTAACTGTAGTGATAGAAGATGGAATATTCCACGGTTTTGTAATGGTACTCATAAAAATCAGAAATGTTTGTTCTGGGTTACTCTAAGTGAAATAATAATGAGCGAAATTGCCACTAAGAACATCTATGTGAGACTGCTTTGTGTGTATTTGTTACACTGATTTCCTGTGATTGTAGGAATCTGCACTTATAAGAAAGATGTGCCAATCCCTATTGTTCCGGAAGACCTGATGCCACTGATTTCAGCAGCTTTGAAAGACCATAATCCTCGTGTGAGAATGGTAGCGGCCGTGTTTCACTATGCAATTCAAACAGAAAGCGAGGAAGCCAGGGGAATCATGCAAGAGGCGCTACACCATGGTAAATAAACTAGCTTTCTCACTTCCAGTTTTTTCATCACTCCACAAGCACAAATGTATATCATTGCTGAAACCACAACAGGTCACTCTAGTATTATTGTCTTTTAGTTCTTTATTTTCATTGCTAATTGTGAATATTATTTGTTTGAAAGGCACAAACGTTCTGAAGAATCTGAAATTCACAAAATGCAATAGAGACCAGGGACTGGAAAATAACTTTTACAAGCTTCTTCAACATTGTAGACAGACATTTGTTTCATGGTACATAGATAAAGTGTATGAGAATCCAAAAGAGGAAATAGGGCAAGTGTCAGAGATGGTGCTGAAAGAAGTTAGCTCTGTGTTGCTATCTTTATCACTCTTAATGCAACCCGACGTCCACTTGTCAAAAAAATATATAGTGGCATTTTAAATGGAAATTAACACTTTAAGTGGCCTAATTTTGTAGACATTTCGTCATACTTGACCCCTGCGCTGATTCCATACTGGAAATATGTATTGGACTGAGTCCTACACTTTCTCAATAAAGATCCTCCATCTTGCCACACAACATAAATAGTTTACCTTTTACTAGCAAGTTCTGTTTGTAATAGAATGCCACAGTGGTAGAAAATAATAAAATATGATAATAATAACAGTGCCAAAGAGTATTGGTTGTAATCATAGTACTATAAAGAAGTGATTATTTTTTTCAGATTGCCGGTGGTACGCACCAGCACTCATTATTTGGTATACTCTGACCTACTTTTTACTCTCAGACTTTGACTTAAAGCAAGAGAGAGAGAAAGGGAACAAAGGACGAAAGCAGGAGGAAGAGAAAGATAAACAACAGCAGCTGAGAGAGAAACGGATAAAGAAGAAGCTTCAAGAGGGAGCTAAAGAGAGAGGAACTGTAGTGTTATGGAACAAAGAGGCATGAGGTCAAGACCATTATTTTACCTCACATTATACAAAGTAATATAACATCACCTGAGACAATGCAACACAACATTCTACGTCCCTCCTCTTCAATCAGTAGTAAATAGCAAATACAACTACACATATTGTTGTATTCCTCTTAGGGTGTCCATAAACGGGCTTTCCAGAAACATGTCCTTATATAGGCACAATGCGCCCTGCCCTTATATAGGCATAAAATCCCAGCCCTTATTTAGGCATTAAACCGTGCACTCCAAATACAGGCATGGTCTCCGACATCCGTCCACCCTAACGTCACAACGAGTTCTTGAAGAACAGACCCTTAGGCTGCGGGAGTTTCCCTAGTCCAGGACTATTGATTTCTTCAAGGACTCATATATTATGCATGAACCATTATTCCTTAGGGGTTCATTCATGACGTCTTCCGCTGTCCGACTCACGTCAATGCTAACATTCTGAGGTAATTCTCAGGTATAAATATACCTTCCCGAGCCCCTGTAAATCAGAGGAGACCTCGACTTCAGAGGAGCCCGTTTCCCGGCCTGACGCACTGAGAAGACGCTGTCATCCCTGCACGCAGAGAGTCCAGCTTCCAGTGATCTGACTTCCCTTGCGGGGTGTTGGAGTTCGAGTCTGGCAAAGAGATTCCTACCTCTCTCATTCTTCAGTTATGGAGCAGACTAGAACCTAGAGGGACTCTTGGCATACTAGGCATACTGGGGTTAGCGTACTCTTAGTATACCATAGTAAGGAATACTTCACCTACTTCATACCTCGTCCTACACCTAGGTTAGGTTAGGTACATTGGGGTAGAACTAGATTAGAAACGCATTGTATGAGTACTCGCATTTTTAGTCTGTGTTATTTATGTAACAGCATATGTACTAAAAGATAATGCTCTCGCAGTATTATTTATTTCTACTGCTCACACTGTACATTATTTATCTCGCATACTGTCTTGTGATCGTAACAGCACATTTTACTTACACCAGAAACAAGACTGTTCAATAAATCTTTTATTGAAACGCCCGTCTATTTCTTTCTGTGTAACTTGGAGAAAACTAAGCATGCACGACTGAGCTGAGTGAAATAGTTATCTATTGTTTCCACGACTCTGGGACACGTTCTGATTCTAAAAGGGAAACACAGTGGTCATGTTTTGCGGCTGCCAGAAACTACTCCCTTCTTGTTGTCAAGGAGTTTCTAGTGGCCTCTGAGCTAGCTGGCACAAGTAATTAAGTTTAATATACTCGATAGGGACATACTGACCTTAGTCCTATGTCAAACCTATAGGATATATTATTCCATTGCGTAGAGCCTATTAGGGAAATAGGAGCTACACTACATGGCGCCCAACGGTTTGGTAAGGCGGTAATTCAACGTTAGATACTGAGTAACTCAGCCGTGCTTTTTCTCTCAAGACCCCTACCCATATACTCCAAAAGACATCTGGAGTGGGCAGGGTTAAGTATCCACCAAGGCTACATAGGGCAGTACCCTATATATTAGTTGTTTGGTTTGCTCAACGTTGAAGGATACAGTGTTCCAAAATATTGTGCACCTTCCTTATCTTTGTTTCCTTGAAACTTGTTCTACATTTTTCAAAAAACAAAATGCCTGGCTCCGACACTGCCACCGGAAACGGTGGAGCTGCGGCTGATCCAGCCCAAGCAGCAGGCTTTAACATTACAGGTTTAAATGAAACCAAGGAGGGTGTCATAAACATCGCTCCAAACTTAAGAAGAGCCATTACTCTAAAACTTATAAAACATGGCCTACCACCAAGAGGCGGTAGAGCAGTTTTCGTGATAGAGGCACATGAATCCTTTCAGACAGAGGTATTCTATTCATGGGTAATATTTCCTGAATCCAATTGAGTAACACACATGTTTCACTTCTACAAAGAAGATGAACCACCAGAGTAATACATTCCTTTCGAGGATATAGAAATTCCATTAACATACCAGGAGCATCAGCTCTGGTTTAAAGGCGCCCTAAAACATCACAGAAACATTACCAGGCTCGGTCCACTAGGTAGACCAGGAGCAACATGGCCGATTCTAGCCGGCTACACACCTCATCCTGAACTGGATATAATGTCAGATGAGGACTTACTTGTTCAAATACAAGAATTAATAAAAATCTACAGACAATTGGTCCAATATGTCATGCGGACTTTCACAGTCCAACCACCATTAACACTTCCAAATCAAACCCCTCACCAGGGGAACACTCTAAAAATTACACCACAGACTCTATACGCAGTCATGGGTAAAATGCCCACAAAACGTGAGCAAATTCCGTTCTGGATAGCTAAAAAAATTACTCATATCGAAGCAGTATTTCCAAATACTAGCCCATATGAGAAACACAGAATACTGACAATCAGTTTACCCATGGGGATCATACCACAACTGGAAGACTGCACCACTTGGGGCTCAGTCTTTGCTGCCATCTATACTAAAACACATGGCATTCCGTCAATTGCGGTAATACCTGATGTCCTGAAACAAATTCAAAATGAATACGGGGCAGAGCCTGCTCTAAATTTAGGTATGAAATTACTGAAAAATTTCGACCAGGTCTCAACAATAATATTATCTAATATTAAAGGGGAGGCAGCAGCAGTGGCGATCCGCCAAAAATTAAGGGAATTTGATGTTACAGAACATCAAACAGAGCTACCCAGAATTATAGAACAATCTTATGCAGAATTAGGCAGAGATAGTTTGGGTGGAAGACCAGTGAAGCCGAAGCTATCTGAAAGTCCTGAGAAGGACTCAATTAAACAAACTCCTACATCTTCTAAAAAGAAATGGGAGACTAATAAATAAAATTCAAACAAGAAACGTTCTCAATCCCGAGGTAGGTCTCCTCAAAAGGAGCCCTCTGAAAGGAGGTATAACCTCAGGAATAGGGATAATTTGAGAAAACCTGATAGGTATCAAGATACTGATACACGTTCCTCTCGTCCCTTTCAGATCTCATCACAGACTTCGGAAAGAAGAGGACGAACAGAACATAGAGAAGAACGCGTGAAATCGAAAGACGACAAACACGCTCCAAAAACCAAAGTAAAACCTCAATTCTCCAAAAAGAAAGTAGCAGGTCTAAAGATCAGACATGCCGAGAATACTGAGAACACAACTCAAGAACGGAGAATGGGCTCAGACAATGCTGGACAGTGCAGCAGAAGTCACAATAGTTCGCCAGAACCTGAAGGAACTTCTGGAGATAGTGGACTTGAATGAGTACATCACAGTTGAGACTGTAGACACCAGGGTTAGTACTCCACAAAAGTTATATGACATAACACTCCGGATGGAGGGAGACAAACCAAGACAGGTGAAAGCACTTTTTGGGAAAGACTATCAAAAGGCTATGACATACTTCTAGCAGAAAAGGACTGGCCACCACAATTTGTCAGGGAGTGCCCACATGGCGAGGACATAATTATGCCTGCCTTCTCCAACCATATACCAATGCATCTAAGATATACATATGCCAGGAAATGGGCAGTGGCCCAGGCCCCAGCATTATATAAAAATCATGGAGGATGGGATGAGGACTCACCTCACCATAAAATACATCTGAAACATGAACCAACTGCACAACGGCAGTACCCAATAAAGCAAGTAGCTAAAAAACAGGTCAGGGAGATCTTAGATCAACTTGAATATCAAGGGGTGATTGAAACATGCACCTCCTCAATGAACAATCCTTTGTTTCCTGTCTCCAAACCAGACAATACATATCGTCTAGTTTTGGACTACAGACACCTAAACACTTGTTCTAAAACTTTTGCAGTGCAAAATGCACATAGCACAGCATTAATGAATAACATTGTGCGTAAAAAATATAAAACAACATTAGACATCTCAAATGGTTTCTTTTGTCAAAACATAGCACCTGAAAGCAGGTACTGAACAGCATTCTCCATAATGGGGACCAGCGTCACTTTTGTCGACTCCCACAAGGGTTCAAGAACAGCCCAGGTTTATTCTCAGCGAGGGTAACGGAGTTACTACAAATTTATGACAATGAGGCATTGTCCTATGTCGATGACATCTATCTGACAGACGATGACCTGGACAAACACTTGAACAGGGTGAGCACCATTATACTGGGATTCGCCTCTGAGGGCTACAAGTTCAACTTTAAAAAGTCCCGAATTGCCCATCTCAATGTCCTATTTTTGGGATATGAGCTTTCAAGTGAAGGCAAGAGCTTGGCAGCTAACTTTCTAGAGAAATGTGCGCTGCTCCAACCTCCAAAACGCAAAAAAACTTACAATCCATCCTGGGTTTCCTAAACTTTGGAAGAACATACATTCTAAATTACGCAGAAAGGGTTAAACATCTCTACGCATTAATCAAACCTGATTTTTCGATCAGAAACTGGACACAGGAACACACAGAAATCTTGCGTTCACTCCAGGCTAACATGTTAGCAACAAATCACTTACAAACACGCGTAAGTCAACGCAATTTGGTGATCCGAATAATTTCGGGTCAATGTGGATTCACCTACTTAACCTTCAATGAGAGTGAGAAAATACCAATCGCATACAAATCCCATTTGTACACACAAGCAGAAATGCGCTTCAGTTCAACTGAAAAAATTCTAACAGCAGTTCAAACCGCTGTAGCAAAAGAAAGAGCCTTAGCCCAAGGGAAACGCATTATTGTCGTAACCCCGGTACCAGCTTTAGAAGCGGTCACAAAAGCAAGCATTCCAAATGCTAAAGCATTACATCCAAGATGGATACAATGGGTTAATTCTCTTGCTGCAACAGATGTTGAATATGTTTTCGATCCAGATTTAAAAACCCAAGCATTCCTGCAATATGAACAAGAATGTCCTCTGCCTACTGAAATTCTGCCTCTCGATCAGTACGAATTCATAATTTACACTGACGGATCCGCACAACCCACAACAGGGAGTAAGCAAGCTTACAGTGCAGCGTGTGCAATCGTTAAAGGTCGCATGCGAAATGGCATCTTCAGACCTATGGTCACAAAAACTCAATCTCTAGGAGATTGCACAGCTCAGCGAGCTGAACTACAAGCATTCAAACTGGCACTTGAAAGTACAGATCGAGAATTCCCCACACTAATAGTGTGCGATTCCTTTTACTGTGTTCAGTCGTATAATGACTACATACGAAACTGGCTTGAAAATGGTTTCAAAGATGCGAAAGGTGGCACAATAAAGCATAAAATGCTTTGGGAACAAGTAGTTCAGTTAAAGAACGAACTACCAAAGGCTCACGTGATCCACACACTGAGTCATCAACGTGATGGCGTTCACGTTGCAGGAATTCATTGGCTGACAAAGCCGCAAAGGGGCTGTTCAGACGGCTTCCGTAGCTGCAATCACTTGTTCAAAAACAAAAATAGACGGTGATATAATGTTGGCTGTCAATGCATCAAGCAAAGGCAGCAGTGCAGCGTTACCAAAAAAGTTTCCACTCAAGTACTCTTATGTAATTGATGCGAACAACGTTCCTTTTGCTCGAATCCCTGGAGTGGGGGATAGGGTAATTCCAAACAAGGAACGCAGATTAGGACTAATCCTAGCAGCACACGAAGGGATAGCTTCTGCCCATTTCTATTCTGTGGCAGGTCGCGTTGCTCACGGGAGCTTTCTTTGCCTACCTCCATGTTCTGGTGGGACCGGAGTCCCAGGACATCTCCATCCACTTTTGCCCTGCAGTGCCAGTGACCAGACGATAACCAGGGGAACTACAGGTCCCAGTGTGCAGTGCGTGCACACACAGCTGCCGCTAGTGAGGGGGAGGCGCTTGACATCGCGCTCAAAGCGCTGCCTCTCCCCCCGCGGCGCGGGACATCATTCTGCAGATTTCTATTCTGTGGCAGGTCGCGTTGCTCACGGGAGCTTTCTTTGCCTACCTCCATGTTCTGGTGGGACCGGAGTCCCAGGACATCTCCATCCACTTTTGCCCTGCAGTGCCAGTGACCAGACGATAACCAGGGCAACTACAGGTCCCAGTGTGCAGTGCGTGCACACACAGCTGCCGCTAGTGAGGGGGAGGCGCTTGACATCGCGCTCAAAGCGCTGCCTCTCCCCCCGCGGCGCGGGACGCGCGCGGGCCAAGGGCGGGCCCGTCCTTGCCCGTCAGAGCCAGGAGGAGGCAGGGCAGGGCCACCCCCCTTTTCGTCTATCATCGGAGCTGGAGCAAGGTGTGGGCTAATTACGAACACAAGAGGTACTCTTTGCTGGCTCCTTGCACTTACATTTACATGTGGAGGAACTTTGGACTTCGCGTGTGACCTAGTCTAGTAAATCTGTGAAGTTTTTTTTTTTTATTCTATAGTAGGGTGTTTTGCATAGTTATGGGAAAAAGAAAGTGTATGGAAGGTGGGGGGGGGGGTAGACGCGGGCAATGTTAGCAGATCTCGTAAAGGGAAAAAGGCTAGAAGGATAACTAAGCATGCTGGCAGCAATTGTGTACTTGACCGAATTGATATACTAATTGAGGAATGTGAGGATATTTTAGTAACAGAGCCAAGTTTGTATCTAGATGGGAATCTGGCCCCCACTAGCACAGCCCAAATAGAGAAAGAAAGCTCATGTAAGGGTCCCACTATTCCCGCCATGTTCCTTACGCATAAGAAAGGTTTGAAAGTCACAGGGGGTGAGAAAGGAGTGAAACCAGTGAAGGCGAGCCTTTTGGATGATAGTATTGGGAGTCCTGGGAGTCCTCCACTAAATAACGATAGCTATCCCTGCACTTACGAACCCATAATACCTTGCTCAAACAGGTTTGCTCCATTGTCAGACACCCAGGGAGAGAGCAATATGCAATTATCTGATTTACCATCAGAAGAAATTATAAAGCCAGCCACAAATCATACATTAGCCTTCCAGGACTTAGTTCAGGTGGTTTACTCACTTCGGGACGAATTAGGAACCCTGAGATTGTCGATTGAAAATTTAACTTCCATGGTTAGGCTTATGCTAGACAGCGGGGCCCGTAACAAAAATAGCTCAATGCTGAGAGATAATAATCCTGCTCCATCAATTCAAAGCGCTGTCCAGGCAAAATTAATAGGTGCCCCAAATGCTGGTGGGCTGAATAATGATACTGTTTTGTATAGTGAGGTGATAAAGCACACAAAACCCATTGTACCATCTATTATCATAAATGAAACACCACCCGTTACACCAAACAGTCATAGGCTTTCAACTGCTGAAGCACTGAGGGAGCCCTTACCACCCAATAGGAGAAGGAATACTTGCTCACCTGCAAACCATCGGGATAATAGTGGGGTAGGAAGAGGGGGCCTGATTGCAGATAAATTATTTAACAATAATAAAATATTTATGACGAATGTCCCGAAACTAGCCCCAAGTAGTAGCTATGAAAGTGTAGATTCTTTGACCAACAAGGCAATCCATTGGATACGCCAGGTTAGGGGATGTCGATCTGTGATTAGGGAAGACATCATAAAGGCGCGCAGGCTCACCTACACCACTGAACCATTTGATTGTATTGAACTGATTTTTCAGAGGGAGGAGTTGGCTGAGAACCTGTTTGCCCTTGAGTTTAGAACATGTCCCCCTGCCTATTCTTCTATTCAGCTAAGGAGGTTTTTGCCGGGCAGAAAGACCAATCAATATCTTGGCCCGCATATGGCAGGTAGGGTGGGAAGCTCCACGCTAGAATGCATTGATTGACTGACAGGAGTGCATGAGCAAGGGCCATGTATTGCTAGGGTCGACAATTTAGTTGCCCCGAGGGACAGTTATCCACCTATTAATTCTAATAGTATAAACAGACTTGTCAAACCCACTGAAACACGATCTTTGCATACCTTTTCTCCAGTGCACCAGTACCAGCCTAGCAATAATTCCCTGGGTCCTACAAACGATATACTGCACACATGTGATACCCCTGTAAGGGGTTCACTAATGTCATGGAATATTGCAGGTTTGAGCTCAAAATTTATATTACCAGAATGGCTTAATTTTGTCAATAGGTTTGATGTCTGTCTCTTTCAAGAGACATGGCTTCTGGCACCGCAGTTTTGTCCTGGTTTTCTAAATTTTCATATTCCAGCGATCAAAGGAGCAAAAGGTCGACTTGCAGGTGGCCTAACCATCTGGATCCGACAAGAATTAGGTGTCAGTGTTAAGGAATTACCATCTAAGAGCAACGATATTCAGGTGATAAGGGTAAACCTAGGTCCCTTAGGGAATGTTGACATTTACAATGTCTATGTGAGGGGAACCCGTGGGGGCAAGTCTGAAGTTTTAGCGACTTTGGACAGTCTCCTCGGGCTCCACTCAATGGACACTAATGTTGTTATTGTGGGCGATCTAAATACAACTTTTGAACCGCTCACCACCTTAGATTGGAATCTCACTGATGATGAAGATGCCCAATGGGGTATTCCAATGTTAGAACTTGACCCAGTAAAAAAATGGACGGACGTGGTCATTCAGATCAACTCCATTTGCTTTGAAAAGGGGCTAAGGGCACTAAATGGTAGGATGCCCCAAGATAGACAGGGGGCTAATACATTCAATAATGGGTATAGTAAGAGCAGGATAGACTATATCCTTTTGAGCGTGAAATTTTGGCACACAATTGATGACATGGTGGTAAGGGATCGTCCCGAAAGTGACCACAATCCCTTGTGTGTAACACTTGGATGGTGGAAGCATGAGTTACCGCATTGTGGGGAGACTGAATTGCATTCTCGGGATTTAGTCCCTACTAATGACACAAGGCGGCTGAAATGGTCGCGCATAATTGAAAACCCTGAGTCCCTGGGTAATATTAATAAAGATGTTGATAGTACTATGTTAGAGCTAGAGCATATTCTATCTTCTAATGGGAAATTGGAGCTTCTCATACAGTCACATGAGAGATTTTTTATAGGTATGAGATCCCATTTTGTTAAGCGCTGTAGATCAAAGAAACAAGCAGATTTGAAATCATGTTGCTGGTACAACAAAGAATGCAGGCAGGCAAGAATCTTTCTTGGGAATGCAATTAAGGGTGGTGTACCGGTTAACGTACGCATAGCTAGGCAAGAATATAAAAGAACTATATATAAGGCTAAATGCTCATGGGATGAGCAAAGATGGCAGGACCTTAAAGTGGCAAGCTCGCAGAATAATAGTAAACAATTTTGGAGTATTATAAAATGGGGTAGAGGGGGCAAGCCTGAGCAACCACAAAACTATGTTTTACAGGAAGATTGGGTCAACTATTTTAAACCACAATATGCTCGTAGCTCAACCGAGAAACACAGGGACGACCCTAGCCATGTGCTTTATGTAGATGAGGCTTTTAATATTAATGATGTTGTTTTAGCTCTTGGAGCAGTGGTTGGAGGTAGAGCGCCGGGACCAGACGGTGTTCCCGCCGACGTGTTACTCTATGATAAACAAAGCTGGGGCAGATATATTTTGTTGGTGGCTAACGCTGTGGCCCAGGGCGCACCCATACCGGATTCCTGGAAAGGAGCAGAGATAATCCCCGTATATAAAAAAGGAGACAAATCTCTTCCGGGGAATTATCGGCCCATTAGCCTAATAGATACGATACAAAAGATAGTGGGTAGGATGATCCTGAATAAAATCTAAGTCTGGATCGAAGACAGTAATATACTGTCACCCTTGCAAGCAGGCTTTCGAGCGTATATTAGTACAATCGACCAGGTGTTCCGTTTCATTCTTCTATACTGGAAGATAGTGATTTTGGGTAAAGGTAGTTTATATGCTGCCTTTGTCGATTTAAGATCAGCGTTTGACCTTGTTCCCCGCTCCAGTCTATGGGTGACGTTGAATGAACTAGGTATTCCCAAAGAGCTACTAACACTTACAATGAGGCTACATGAGGGCAATTATGCCAAAATTCGGTGGGGCGTGCAGGGTATGGTCACCAGCCCATTTCCAGTTGAAAGAGGGGTGCGCCAAGGTTGTGCTATGGCACCTACGTTATTTTCTTTGTATATCAATGGTATAGTTGACTGTATGTCGCCAGTGAATACGGATGCCCCCTCTTTAGCATGTGTAAAAATCCCGATTTTAATGTTCGCCGATGACACATTAATAATATCAAAGACTCCAAGTGGCCTCCAGCGAGCTTTGGTAATTTTTGAAGATTTTTGCTCTGCTCGCGGCCTTGAAGTCAATGTGTCAAAGACGAAATTTATGGTTTTTAACTCTCACAGAACTTTTAAAGGTAAAATTTTAATGAATAATCGTCCACTAGAACAAGTTAGAGTATTTACTTATTTGGGGGTGAATATGCAGAGCGATTTAAAGTGGAATTATCAAATCGATATGGCCACATTGAAGCATTGACAACTTTCGGGAGCACTAAGCATTGAGCATAAAAAGTCATTTACAAAACCAATTAGACCCGTGCTCGAAGTGTATGATATGAAAGTTGTCAGCTCAACCCTCTATGGTGTAGAACTATGGGGGTTTGAGAATATGGCTAATTTAAGTACTTCAGAAAATAAGTTCCTGCGTAGCATTACTAATCTCCCCCAAAGTACCCCAATATGCCCGTTACGATATGATCTTGGAAGAAAATCTATATCCGATGTTGCCAAACTGCGACCAGTGTTATACTGGCGCAGGTTGTGGACAACACCTGAATTATCATCGTATGCAGCGGGCTTCTTAGATGTAATAAAATCGGATAGCTTCCACAAAATCGGCTGGCTAAGGGGAGTTAGAAATGTTCTAGTGGGTATTGGTATGAATGCGTTGTGGGAGAATCCAACTGAGGCCCGTTTCCCCTCCAAAAAGATCTTAAAGGAAAAATATTGGGAGATGGTTACATATAATGTCTTGAGAGATACTGATTCAGCCACTTTGACAGGAACTTTCTTGGAATTTAAATATATTCCAAGCTTAGAATTATATTGGGACACCATTACCAAACCATTGGACAGGAAATTGTACTTTCAGTTGAGGGCAGGTTCACTGCCCATAAGATCTTTACAGCTAGGTGGTCCCTTTTTGGTGATGACAAGTGTCCCGCTTGTGTGGTTCATAAAGAAACAGTTGCACACATGCTTTTTGCCTGCCCTGCTTATGCAGTCCCTCGACGGGCCTGGTTGAGTCCCCTATGTAAATTATTAGGTACTAGAAGGAGTGTAGAAGCCGAAAGGATTATACGTACTAGTACCTTACCAACAATCACAATAGCTGTTGCAAAATACCTAGGGTGGATGTGGGTAATAAGGCTAAAATCGATGTCTGTATGAAACATCTCTGTGTACTATGATTAGCTAGTGTACTGAACCAGTATTGTATATACCTCCCTTTTATATAAATTTATTCTGTTTTGCCTAGATTAGGTAAAACCATTATTAGAGCTGAAGTGGGCCGTATTGAGTATTTATGATTGTGAATTTTGTATTCGTTTTAATAATGGCAGATGTGAAGTTTTTATAAATTTCTCACCAATCTGATTGCTTTTCAACCCATGTACGACATTTTTATGTATCTATACTTAAAAAAAAAAATTGTATCATGCTTTTATGACCACATGTCGAATAAAGCCTGTTTGGATTGGATTGGCTTCTGCCCATGCAGGTGTTTCAGCGACAGTATCTTTACTCAAGCAAAGATATTGGTGGCCTGGCATTCGGAAACAAACTAAAAACTATGTTTTAGAATGTGATATTTGCCAACAGATGAAAGTCTCAACAGTGAAACGTCCTGCGCAGACACCCCTGTTAATTTCAGACAAACCATTAGCTTGTGTTTACCTGGACCACTGCGGTCCCTTGCAAAGGGACGGTAACTATAAATACATTATGGTTGCAGTGGATTCCTGCTCTAGGTTCCTATGGTTATGGCCTCAGCGCTCGGCTGACGCTCGAACTGTTATAAAAGATTTACGAGTCTTTATCGGCACATACGCAATAGGCATGCTACATTCTGACCAGGGTCCTGCGTTTAGCTCTAGGGCTTACAAAGAAGCCATGGCCAGTCTGGGCGTTGCATTGCGGTACTCCTCTCCATTCCATCCTGAGGGAAATTCGGTTGTGGAAAGGAAAAACCGGGACATAAAGCAGTGTATAACAGCTAGGGTATTAGGTTCGGGTGATGGGTGGGTCAAACACCTTAGTGGGGTTCAACGCTCATTGAATAATCTGCCAAGAAGTTCTCTAGGGGGGGTCACTCCATATGAGGTCCTATTTGGGACAAGAATGTGGGTACCAGACCTTGAACACGTAGGCACAGTGGTGGAAAATAAACCCTTTGATATCAAAGATCGTTTGGCTGTTTTACAGGAACTAAACAAGTTAAGAACGAAACAAAGCAACGTATTCCTACAGCCCACCACCACTGGGGATCAACTGGCTGTCCCAGCAAGGCCTGTCTGGATTCCAAAAGTTGGGGATCTAGTCAGAGAAAAGATTGCGGACAAGAAGGAATTTGGACCTTCTTACAGACAACCAGTACCTGTCCTAGCAGTTCAAGGAACAAGAACAGTACTTCTGCCGCCCCTTGCTGGAAGAAAGGAGAAAAGATTTGTGTCCATCGACCTCATCAAACCACAGTATGTGGCCAATACTAAATAGTAGGCCTCGTGGACTCCGACCTAGTAGCAGACGCACTCCTCTCGCTACTATCCCAGAGGTTTAGACTGAAAGACTGATAACAATCGAGAATTCAGCTGTAACTGAAGGAGGACTAAGCAACAACGCTATGGAACTCGTCCCTCTTGAACACCAAGTAACAGTTCGTCCAAATACACCTGTCTACACCAACGTGGCAGGTGATGAACTGGTTCCAGTGATTTCTACAAATCCTGATGCAATTCCAACAATTGATAGAACTGCTTCTGGCTATTTCATTAACTTTGATACGTTCTCAGAAGATCCGAGTGAACCTGAAACGACGCCAGCATCATTGAAATTCAAGCAGCAAGTACAAGACTTTCTTCACTTTCTGAAAAAGACTTATTTGGTTTCTCCATGGATTGAACTCTGGATTACATCTGGACTTTTTGTTTTCCTGCTCTGGCTAGCTTTGGTAACAACTGTGAGCGTGCTTATAAGTGGCAGATACATTCATGTGAACACTGAAGGAAAAGACGTGAACGTACTTTTGAAACCTCATAAATCTTCCCATCGTGAAGCAAGAGACTTGTCATCAGTGAACATCACAGCTGTTCCTATACAGGATGGTATAGTGTGGGACAAAACAGATTTTGAAATCTTCGGTCCGACGGAACAATTGAACATTCCACATTTGTTTAAAATTTCACTAAGTGATCTAATTACGTCCAGTACCTATTCGGATGATTGGGACTTTGAGACTGTCAATGATATAATGTTTGACCTAGAAAAATCTGCTGCATTTTCTAAACATGAATATTTAGAGGGTTCATCAGACTATGAACAAATGTATTGTTTTAACCACTATGGTCATCATTATTTGCATAAATCTGCATATCCAAGAAATGTGTTTATGTTTAACCAATGGGAACATTGTCCTACACCACCTAAAGGTAGTTCAAAAACATTTGCTAGTAAGTTTCCATATTTTTCAGGATACAATACATCTGAACCAGAAATGTTTTACTATAAAAATGTAAACAAGACAGTACTGAAAATTATATTAACAAATACAAAACAGATATACTCTGCATTATTTAATGCCCAACTGTCTAGACAGGGTTTCAACTTTTGGAAAGACACAATAGACACAAAAACTGTCTGGGGTACTAAAGATTGGCAAGTGCAGGGGATAGAAGCTTTATTTAGAGCCTGCATCATCCCTGAACAAATAATGTTTTTGAATGAAACCATCCAACAAACATCTTGTCTTGGATTAGCCAAGATCAAAGAAATGAACACACCTTCTGTACCAACACCTGCCAGAGATAACGATACACAGGCAGTGGTGACAGTTGACAATATACTACAACTCAACAGATCTAATCCTGATTGGAAAAAATGGTTGATCTGGCCCACAGACACGAATAACTGTCAGGAAAGATTCCTGAATAAAACTCAGGGCTTTACTATTAATAGGCCAGACCCAAGATACCTCCAAAGACAACATCCGGGGGTAGTAACAACATACAGTGTAGGAAAATTATGCCTCGATTGGCTGCATAAATCTACACTACAGGATGTGAACAACACTTAACCTTACTTAAAAAGGACGCAGACCTTAGGGAATTCTTGCTTGGACCAAGAAAACCGCGTCAAAAACATTTCATATATGCCGGCATTTATGCTGCTTATAATGAAGCATGGAAAGTATCACAGATGGAGGCTGCAGAACAAATACGTGAACTTGATCGTATTAATTTAGAGAAAACACTCTCTGTGGTCGACAATGGGTTAACAACTTTGTCCTCCAGAATATATTCATTGGATGGCATTGTATCCTCTGCTATCGACATACTAGAACAAGATTTGGCGATGTTACAGCAAGGCCAGTCTCAATTACGTTCTATTATGTTATTAAGCTGGACGCTGCAATCTTTGCGAGCGGGCTATGTGCCTTGGCGTTTCATCAACACACGGCTCTGTTTGCAGAATACAATCTAACTGATAAACAGATCGAACTGGCACAAAGAGGAGCAAGGTATACAGTGCTGAGCATTGAAAAACTGGAAAAGTTACCATTCACAGTGGCAGAAAAACCAGGTACAGAATGGCTTATTCATGGCAAAATAACATTACCTCTGAGTACTTTTCAGTTTCAGTATTGCCTCAGACAAATGCAAGCAGGCAAATATGAAAGGTTGGGTAAGGAATACATTAAGACATCTTGGGATTTACCGTCTACATATAGATGTTGGAGTGGGGATCGTGAAGTGTTTTTGAGCGGTACAAACTGTAAACTTGCACTAAGCGGTTCGCTTATATGTCAGGACATTTCTTTACACAGGGCTTGTAATGGTTCTGTGGCAAATTTGTCTTGCCATCAGCAGGGTACACCAGCTGCTTTGATTAATCCAACGTTTGGACAACTTTCTAATGGGAGTTACCTCATGTTTAATGATCAGAGTTGCTGCGGCATGTTGCCAGGCATCCCATATCTAGTAACGGTCAACTCCAGGGTCACTTGCTGTATGCAAGTATTGTTTGCCCCAATAGACACAGTCAGGGAGTCGCCTCTATGGCCTTCGCTGAACGTCTCTTTTATAAGATTTGATACTTTGAGCAGAATGAAAGCCATGCTTTTACAGCAAACAGTGCCTTTGACCTCGGCCAAAGAAACCTATGATCTACAAGTAGCAAGGACTTCGGCTGAGATACAGACTTTAATACGTACAAACTGCCCTATACATTTCGTAGAAATGATATCACGTATCTTCAACATGTCTGATACAAGTGGAATTATACATGTATTTAAGAGCATCTGTACCGGTCTGTTAGCACCTTTCCAGGCAATACTCGGAATCATCCCGAACTTTGCACATTCGGTGTTTGGTGGCATAGCATTAATTCTAGCACTTGTTGCCGGAATTCTATTTCTCTTCCTGCTATTGCGCTATGGCCAGCCTATTCGCAGACATCACTCCGAGCGAAATGGAGAAAGCTCTCCTTGAACGAAAGTGCCGTGAGCGAATAGTACAGCTATTGGGCATGACTCGTCTACGGGACCTTAATACAACTTGGTTCCTGTCATTCAGACCAATCTGGCAAGATTGCATCTTACCTGTTCTACGATGCCTGCTATGCGGTGAAGAATGCGTGTTGGACACCTGTCTAACTTTTCCATCAGCTACGCCAACGGATGTCGATACTCTGCTGGTCCCGATAACGGCCCATGCTCTGTGTTGTCCCCAGCGGCTACCGATCCTGATGTCAGCATTCATTGAGATCTCACAGACGCTTCCGGCTGCTGCTGAGGTACGAGAAAGATCTACAGGCACACAGGTAACAACGGACGCAAACTTTGCTGCGGCACCCTATGCTGGAAGCGAAGCTTCACATCTCTGTGCAATTAATCTGCTACACGAGGTGTTCCAACTGACACCAACTACAGTGGACGATGTTTTGTCTATAGAAATAGATGATCTCATGTTTACACCAGACCCGTAAACTGACTCTGATTCAGCATACTGTGTTCCAGAGATGCAGTAACAATTTGGCCTTCATTTTTAAAACAACTTGGAACTCTACCAAAATTGAACTTTTTCCCATTTTTCGAACGAAAATAGCACTTCCATCTGCTTAAAGTAGAACTAGCCTTATAATACAGACTTCAAGGTACTTCCACGGACACTTAGTCATCTTGTGTGTCTAAAACAGTTCATTAATTTTCATGACATGAAATGACTTTGACTTTTGAACAACTTATCGATCATTTTCTGTCACATGTAAATATTACTGCTTATTTCATTCCAATTGCATTTTATTTTCGAACTTTATGCCTGAAATGAAAAGCAATGCTTCAAATGTACAGTACCTTTTGCATTCTAACTGGTTTTTTAAATGCCTTTTTTAAATGGTTTTATGAAATATTTTAGAAATATGCGGTACTCCATTTGAATGTTTAGCATTTTAAATGTTTAGCATTTTAGTATTATCGTACCCACGAAAGTGGAGTGGGTGTTGTATTCCTCTTAGGGTGTCCATAAACGGGCTTTCCAGAATCATGTCCTTATATAGGCACAATTCGCCCTGCCCTTATATAGGCATAAAATCCCAGCCCTTATTTAGGCATTAAACCGTGCACTCCAAATACAGGCATGGTCTCCGACATCCGTCCACCCTAACGTCACATCGAGTTCTTGAAGAACAGACCCTTAGGCTGCGGGAGTTTCCCTAGTCCAGGACTATTGATTTCTTCAAGGACTCATATATTATGCATGAACCATTATTCCTTAGGGGTTCATTCATGACGTCTTCCGCTGTCCGACTCACGTCAATGCTAACATTCTGAGGTAATTCTCAGGTATAAATATACCTTCCCTAGCCCCTGTAAATCAGAGGAGACCTCGACTTCAGAGGAGCCCGTTTCCCGGCCTGACGCACTGAGAAGACGCTGTCATCCCTGCACGCAGAGAGTCCAGCTTCCAGTGATCTGACTTCCCTTGCGGGGTGTTGGAGTTCGAGTCTGGCAAAGAGATTCCTACCTCTCTCATTCTTCAGGTATGGAGCAGACTAGAACCTAGAGGGACTCTTGGCATACTAGGCATACTGGGGTTAGCGTACTCTTAGTATACCATAGTAAGGAATACTTCACCTACTTCATACCTCATCCTACACCTAGGTTAGGTTAGGTACATTGGGGTAGAACTAGATTAGAAACGCATCGTATGAGTACTCGCATTTTTAGTCTGTGTTATTTATGTAACAGCATATGTACTAAAAGATAATGCTCTCGCAGTATTATTTATTTCTACTGCTCACACTGTACATTATTTATCTCGCATACTGTCTTGTGATCGTAACAGCACATTTTACTTACACCAGAAACAAGACTGTTCAATAAATCTTTTATTGAAACGCCCGTCTATTTCTTTCTGTGTAACTTGGAGAAAACTAAGCATGCACGACTGAGCTGAGTGAAATAGTTATCTATTGTTTCCACGACTCTGGGACACGTTCTGATTCTAAAAGGGAAACACAGTGGTCATGTTTTGCGGCTGCCAGAAACTACTCCCTTCTTGTTGTCAAGGAGTTTCTAGTGGCCTCTGAGCTAGCTGGCACAAGTAATTAAGTTTAATATACTCGATAGGGGCATACTGACCTTAGTCCTATGTCAAACCTATAGGATATATTATTCCAATGCGCAGAGCCTATTAGGGAAATAGGAGCTACACTACAATATCTTACAAATAACAAACTAAACATTAGAGCAGCTGTTGTGCTGATTGTGTGGAAGGGGCTAGTCCGGTCTGTGGGTAGATCCCGCGATTTCCCTCACTTCCTGCATTCCATTTGCTATCGCCATCTTGGGTCGGGTGACGCTCTAGTCTTTTGAGACTTCCTAACGAGCTTGCCTATTTCTGGGGCTGATGGCGCCGATGCGCAGCGGACGCGCGCAGCGGGCGCGCCGAAGGCAAGCCCGTCTGCGCCCGCCCCGCCGCCAGACGCCAGAGATGCTGCCGGTGGTGTTAGGGGTGTGCGCATATACTCGAGGAAACAGTTATGGGCTGCTAACACTGGGGTAAGCCCTTGCCGTCAGCTGTTAACCTCTTTAGAAGGACCTTTTTGCTGCATTTGCTGTGGTTTTAAGTCTTTTATTAATCCGTCCCCCTCACCCTCTGCGCCGTCACCCAGGAATTCCTTTAAAATTTTGAGTCTCAACTGCCGGTCCCATGCCAAACACTATCTGAATGTATATGATCTAATACAGGATGAAGTGCCTGATGTTTTCTTTTTGACAGAAACCTGGCTCTCCGACGATATGGTTGCGGAGCCAGGCTTAGCGCTCCCACCTGGTTATAGTATTGTGACCTTAAATAGGATGTCAAGAGGCGGGGGTATCGCGGCCATTTTTAAATCTTGTTACGGCTGCACGTTTGTTAAAGAGCCTGTGGCTGGCTGTGAATGCGCACGCTTTGCGATCTCCTTCAGTGTGAATTACACTATATCAGGGCTGCTGGTTTATCGCCCTCCTGGACCTTCCAAGGAGTTTAAATCTGCACTTATTGAGGTCGCTAGTGCTATGGTAATGAGATCAGCTAACTCCACTATTTTTGGGGACTTGAATTTACATTTTGATGATCTTACAGAGATAGAAATCAGCAGCTTCCTCGCAGACCTTGCAGCATGTCAACTAAATCAACTAGTCTCTGGTCCCACCCACGCTGCAGGCCATTTACTAGACCCCGTTTTTTCTAACATTCCATCCCTGACTGTTAGCCCACCTAGTCCGGTCTGTTGGTCCGACCACTTTTTGATTTCGGTGTCCCTTCTGGCTCCTGTACCCCCGATTAAAGGTGCCCAGAAATCCTCATATAAGCGCCATTGGCGTAAATTGAACTTCGAGCAATTCCACGCTCTTCTTGCTCTAAAATTGCCCAAGTTACCTACGGATCCAGTGACAGCTTATAAAATCGTTTGCGACTGGATTCTCCAAGTACTGGACTCTCTTATTCCGGCCAGTTGGTCCAAGTGCCGTACTTCTCATGCCAATCCTTGGTTTTCCGACAGACTGGCTGTTATGCGCAAAGCATGTAAAAAACTGGAACGGGCTTGGAGAAGGGATTATGATCTACCTGCTAAGAGATGTCATCAGATTGCCATCAAAAGGTATCATCGGGCCATACAGGCTGAGCGTGCTGCTTACTTTGCTAAGGAAATTCAGTCTAGTAGCAATCCAACCAAATGCATTTTTAAAATACTTAATGATTTTAAACTCAGGAAAACTCCTGCGGCCTCTGTGATCACGTCTAAGCAGCACTGTGAGGACCTTGCCACCTTTTTTGTAAAAAAAGTGGAGACTATATATAAGTCCTTTCCTCTGGCCCCTGTCTGTCCCAGCCCTGCATCTAGGCCCCCTACCGTTCACACTCTTACGACTTTTCCTCATGTCAATCAGGATGAGCTCCGTCTGCTCTGCAGCAAAATTAAATCTGGCTCCCCTGCAGACCCTCTCAAGCCGGACCAGTTTTTAAAATCTCTGCCTGTGGTCTTGGCGCCTCTGTGCCAGTTGATTAATACTTCTCTCTCCACAGCAACGGTTCCGAGGCAATGGAAACAGGCTATGGTAGTTCCCCTTCTCAAAAAGCCGTCATTGGATCCAGCAAAATTAGAAAACTTCCGCCCAATCTCTCTTCTACCTTGGGCAGCTAAAATCGCTGAGGCACACATTAACACCATCCTTACAGCGTTTTTGAATACCAACGGCATTCTGGATCCCACGCAGAACGGTTTCCGCCCAGGGCACAGTACGGAGACTGCGCTCCTCGCTGTGACTGAACATCTGCGGACTGTTCTAGATGCGGGCAACACCGCGGCACTGATCCTGTTAGATCTCAGTGCCGCGTTCGACACTGTATCCCACCAGATCCTTCTAAATCGTCTGGAGGAGGCAGGAATCGGTGGTTCTGCCTTGGAATAGTTTAGATCTTTCCTCTCTGAAAGAACTTTTCAGGTGTCTGCTCCGCCTTTTCTCTCCTGCGTCCAGTCTATCGGCCAGGGTGTGCCACAGGGCTCTGCCCTGAGTCATGTACTTTTTAACTTGTACTTACAACCTCTGGCAGTGATAGCCAGGGACAGGGGTCTCTCCATTGTCTCTTACGCCGATGACACGCAGTTGGTGGTGGTTCTCTGCGACGATTCTATGCAGGATGCCCCTAAATTTAGGAGCGGGCTGGCGGCGATCGCGGAGTGGATGACCGCTAACTGCCTCCAGCTTAATGCTAATAAATCGGAGGTGTTGTTGGTGGGTAAAAACATCAAACTTTGGAGTGAGAACTGGTGGCCCAACACCCTTGGGAGCGCACCCACCCCTAAGGCGATGGTGAAAAACCTAGGGGTATGGATGGATTCAACCCTCAGTTTTCAGGACCACACCAAGAAAATAGCAGGCGCGTGTTTCGGTCTACTACGGGGACTGAATCCTCTGTTGGGTTACTTTGACCTGTCCACGAGACAATTGATTGTCCAGGCGGCCATATTGTCAAGGCTTGACTATGCCAATTCGCTCCTTTTGGGGGCGAATAAAGCTGAGGTCATGCGCCTACAAAGGGTCCAAAATGCGGCTACCTGAGCTCTTTTAGGACTCCCGAGAAGGCGCCCTATTTCGGGTGTAATCCGTATGGCCAAGCGCATAGAATTTAAGGCTCTCTGCCTGGCCTTCAAAATCTTGAAACTCTCTTCCCCTTGTATACTGACCAATGTATTGGTACCATACACACCCACACGCCATCTGCACTCTATGGGGTCATGCTTGGCTCTTGTCCCGCGGGTAAAACGTTTACGTGCCGGGGGACGTTCTTTCCGCTGTCTAGCGGCCAAGCTTTGGAACTCCCTCCCCCTTCACATTCGCAGCCTGGAGAACTACCTGACGTTTAGGAAGGCAATAAAAACTCATCTCTTCCCTGTGGTTTAGGCTCTAGTTTTCAGTCTGCATGTAGTAAGCGCCGGGACGCCTCTTTGCTGAGGCAGCTGTTGCGCTATACAAGTTGGACTAACATAACATAACATAACAAGTACAACTTAAATGTATACACCCATAAGGCACGCGCAAATTTAAATATGCAACAGTTTTAATTAATAATGTAGTCTTCGAGAGATGTTTTTCTTTCAGTCTTGTTCTTTACAAGTACTTTATTGCATTCTAAATGGTTCTTCACAATAGCCAACACGTGTTTCGTCGTAATCACAACTTCATCAGGGCTACAGATACTAAAAAGATAACAGAAAAATTGTCTAATTTCAAACAAACTGTAAAACATTGATATACCACCACCTGTGACTTCAAGTTGCAACATTTCTTGCATGCCCACACAGTGAGCAAAGTGTGGGAAAGTCATATCACCGTTCTGTATTTACATATGAATGATGCACTAGATGCATACTCAACCAGAAGAGGCTGGTAAACAATAATAATCATGAGACCACATTCTTAAATTTACATTAGTGAATGGAGTCATATAAGTATTAAAGAAAAGGAATCATGTACGCATCACTTAAAATGCCCTAGACCTTAATCAATATTATTTAAATATCACGCGGTCAGGACGAATGAAGACCACCAAGAACCCACATGCAGGTGAAAAGCAAGAAGGCCATGCAGGCATTTTACCTCTGTATCACAATTCTCGATATAAGCACAAGAGTGCTCTTAATCAACACAAGCCACAAGTCCACATAAAGAAATAATATGTGCCAATAAAAATCATGTCCAGCACTTATTACTACTGTGTAATTGTGTCCTGAGTTTTCCAATACCTACTCACCCTATTCGAAGGAAGAATGAACTCAATGGTGGAAAGGTTTAAGTTCCAATGTTTGTAGGTCCAATTAAGACCTGTAACAGGCCAACATATTAATGGTCTCTGTAAATACCAATGATATTACACCATCCGCTATGTGCACTAGGTAAAAAATGATGGGTAGATGTGACTCACCACTTATTTGGGAAGTTCACCCGTAGCGAATATGCGACGGGTTGCTGTTCTGAAAATATAATGATCTGGGTCCGAGTAAAACCCTACAATGTTCAAAGCATATGAAAGATTCCTAAATAACAACCCCAATATCTCCACAATAATCGTAAAACCAAAAGACACCAAGAGGGATCTAAATCAAATCTTTATTGGGATTTAACCCCTTCGATGCTCATGACGAGCTCAGCTCGTCATGCTGCGCGGTGGGCGTGTGCGCATGACGAGCTGAGCTCGTCACGACCACACCCGCGATCGGAATGTCCAGCACCTGAGCGGAATTCCGATCACGGCGAAGGTGTTAAGAAGTTCCAATATTTGCTAAGAGCTCTGACTTGTCCAACGCTGCGAGTACGTGGCGAGTTAACTCCTTCGCAACGGGCACCATATTGGATTTCTATATGAAGGCAGAGATTAGAGAATCTGAGTAGAGCTACCCTAATTCCGGAGCAAAAAGTGTCGCTGTATTAAGATATTTCGGAAACACACAGGAAAGGATCTAAATGTAATACTTAGTACCGCTTGGAAATATGTTAATACTCCAACCTTTTGATTAAATCGGAAGGAAAAATAATTTAAGGAAAACACGTATGGTAAATTTGTTATAAGGATAAAAGTAGTAACTCGCATCCACTATGTATATGTACAAAACCCAAACATGACGGCAAGCAATGAAAATTACCATATCACCTGATTTTCTATTTTAAACTATATAAACATATCGAGGTGTAACTCAAATGACCTGTGTGATATGGGCACTTTCATAGAATCTTTCACTCATTCTGATTTGCCATTGTCTGTTAGCCACACTCATCTCTAAGCTTAGGTAAGTCTCCTTGTTGTCCTAAACTCCTATAGATCATTAGTCCAGAGTACAATCCCATGGTCATGATACAACCTACTATCTGCTTGCAGGTTCAAATTTTACTATGATGGGAATCCACCAAGCTATAGAATCAGACCAATGACCCGTGATAGCAATCAAAAAGTTACAGACTATATACATAGAATACACGTAGATACAAAATATAAAATGAAAAAATTGATTTGTATAAATAAAAAAGTTGTTTGAAACTGAGAAAGTATTTTGAGATGAATCCTAATTTGAATAAAGGAATACGGACGGATATCATGAGTACGGTTTGTAGTGAACTCTTTATACAGGACATACATGATACTGTGATGTTGATGTCAATTTCAAATTTAGATGAAGATCCTATTACTGTGTCTAAAGTTCTGGGTGATCTGAATGTACAAACTGATTTGAGTGTGGACAGTTACTTGAACAATAAGTCGCGGTGGACACCTCAAGTAGCAGGTGTCAACAACATTGATTCATTTTTTGGGCCAGGTTTGTGGTGATCTGGACAGGCTTAAAAATAAAAAAGACAGGACCGGTCAGGGCAGAGGTGGTGACAATCTCAGCCCAGGAGAGAGAGTAGCCCTCAGAACCCTTCAGGAGAATGAGGAGGTCTTACTGAAAGAGGCTGATAAAGGGTGAAATATCGTAGCCATGAACAGACAGGACTACGTGACTGAAATAGTGTCACAACTTAATGATGTGACATGCTGTGAGAAGGAGGTGGGTAATCCTACCTTTGAGTTAACAACAAGAATTAATCAACATCTGTGGAAATGGCATGACAATTGTTTGCCTAATGATGACGAGTATATGTACTTACGAGTAGATCAGCCTAGATATCCATGTATTTACACTCTCCCCAAGGTACATAAGAATCAACCTTTTCCACTGAGGAGAAAAATAATTTCGGGCATTGGTGGGCCAACAGAACGTTTATCTGAATTTGTGGATTTGTTTTTACAGCCCTTGTTAAGAATTTGCCCTCATATGTACAGGACACAAAACATATACTTAATCTATTAGGAGACATCAATTGGGAACCAGGCATGATAATGGTTACATTAGATGTTGTATCCTTATACATAAGTATTGGACATGATCAGTGACTTGCAGCTCTATGTCTAATATTGAATAAAAGATCAGCAAGCCTATGGGAACATACAGAGATGTTGTTGGAGATGGCAGAGTTAATCTTGAGGAATAATGAGTTCCTGTTTAAAGACGAGTGGTACAGACAATTGTAGGGGACTGCGAGGGGTTCCAAATTCGTTCCTTCCTACGCCTGCCTCTTTATGGGGGGGAGGGGCTGGAGCGGGAGATAATTTGGAGTCCACAGGGAACACCTTGAAGTGACTACGTGTTTTACTGGGGTACCTACATAGACAATTGTTTTATGATTTTGACTGGCAGTGTACAACAACTAGCAAGTTTTAGTTCTTACCTCCACCGCAAGCCCACATCGTGTAATTCAGTATTACATGCATCTAGTGCGCACCCGAGATGCCAGGTTAATGCTATCCCATTTAGGGAAATGACACAGGCTAAAGGTAATTGGAGTGATGAACTAGAATGTGAGACAGTACTTAATGATGTTAAAATTAGGTTTCTACAAAGAGGCTACAGCAGGCATGTAGTCAGTGCTGCAAGGAAGCAGATTGCTAATGTCAGCACGGAACGCACACTAGTGAAGAGACAACAATGGAAGGTGAGATCCAAGAAGGTACGGTTGGTGACAGATTATAGCAGGCTCTCCATTAAATTCCGAAGTGCCTTCAGAAACATTGGCATTTACTAATACCAGATAGAATGCTACTGGGTGATATCTCTACCAGGTCTGACATAATCTTCCAAAGGGGTCAAATCCTCAAGAATTTTCTTAGTCCCAGCTACTCTAAATGTAGACGTACGGACAATTGGTTGACAGAAAACACTTTGGGTCACTGCGGAATGTGCAGGTAGGCAATGGAGAAAAAAAAGAGAATCAGTGATGGAGATGTAGAGATGTATGACATTATGCATAACACTACCTGTAATACAAAATTTGTGGTGTATATTATTGTCTGTAAACGAATATATGTTGGCAGTACTATCAGGTGCGTTAGAGATAGAGTTGGTGAAGATATGAGGGCCTTAAAAGCCAATGATGTCCGATATCCCATCGCGACCGATGCCATGGAATGTGGAGCACAAACTGAACATAAGAGTTTTAAATTCTGTGGTATTGACCATGTTAACAGAGAACCCAAAGGGGGTAATAGGGAGCTATGCCTCAAACGTAGAGAGGCAATGTGGATCATGCGAATACGGTCTGGAGAAAGGAGCCTAAATATTGATCATGAACTGCAGTATTTTTTGGGGGAGTGATGTAGCTGTATCTACGTGTATTCTATGTATATAATTCGTAACGTTTTGATTGCTATCAAGGGGCCATTGGTCTGATTCTGTAGCTTGGTGGATTCCCATCATAGTATAATTTGAACCTGCAGGCAGATCAACAGTAGCAGGTTGTATCATCACCATGGACTAATGATCTATAGGAGTTTAGGACAACAAGGAGACTCACCTAGGCTTAGAGATGAGTGTGGCTTACTGACAATGGCAAATCTGAATGAGAGAAAGATTCTATGAAAGTGCCCATATCACACATGGCATTCAGGTTACACCTCGATATGTTTATATAGTTTAAAATAGAAAATCAGGTGATATGGTAATATTTATTGCTTGCCGTCATGTTTGGGTTTTGTACATATACATAGGAGTATGCAAGTTACTACTTTTATCCTTATAACGAAATTCCCGTACATGTTTTCCTTAAAATATATTTCCTTCCAAATTAATCAGAAAGTTAGAGCATTAATAAATTTCCGAGGGGTACCTAGTATTACATTTTGATCCTTTCTTTTTGCGTCCATATTGTGATACACTGTAAGAATTAATAGGATTCTGACAGAACCGGTGTGTTTCGGAAATATCTTAATATGGCGGCACTTTTCGTTCTGAAATTAGGTAGCTCTACTTAGATTTGACAGTCCATTATCTTATCGCTGCCTTCATATAGAAAACTAATAAGGCGGCCATTGCGAACGCTGTAACTCGCCGCATAGTCGCAGCGTTGGACAAGTCAGAGCTCTTGGTAAATATCGGAACTTCTTAAATCCAAAAAAAGAGTTGATTTAGATCCCTGTTTGGTGTCTTTTGGCTTTACGAATATCGTGGAGATATTGGGGTTGTTATTTAGGAATCTTTCATATGTTTTGAACATAACGGGGTTTACTCGGACCCGGATCATTATATTTTCAGAACAGCAACCGGTTGCATATTCGCCATGGTGAACTTCCCAAATAAGTGGTGAGTCATGTCTACCTATCATTTTTTACCTAGTGCACATAGCGGATGGTGTAATATCCTTGGTATTTACAGAGACAATTAATATGTTGGTCTATTACAGGTTTTAATTGGACCTACAAACATTGGACACGATTACACAGTGGTGATAAGTGCTGGACATGATTTATATCGGCACATATTGTTTCTTTAGGTGGACTTGTGGCTTGTGTTGATTAAGAGCACTGTCATGCTTGTATCGAGAATTGTGATATGGAGGTAAATAGCTGCACAGCCTTCTTGCTTTTCACCTGCATGCAGGTTCTTGTTGGCCTTCAATTGCCCTGACCCCATGATATTTATAGAATATTGATTAAGGCCTGGGGCATTTTTTGTGATGTGTAAAAGATTCCTTTTCTTTAATACTTATATTACTGCATTCACTAATGTCAATTTCGGAATGTGGTCTCATGTTTATTATTCTTTACCTGCCTCTGAGTACGACACTTAGTGCATCGCCCATATGTGAATACAGAATGGTGATATGACTTGCCCACACTTTGCTCACTGTGTGCACATGCAAGATATGTTGCACCTTGAAGTCACTGGTGGTGGTATAGCAGTGTTTTACAGTTTGTGTGAGATTAGACAATTTTTCTGTTATTTTATTGGTATCTGTAACCCTGATGAAGTCATGATTATGACGAAACACATGTTGGCTATTGTGAAGAACCATTTGGAGTGCAATAAAGTACTTGTAAAGAACAAGACTGAAAGAAAAACATCTATCGAAGACTACATTATTACTAAAAACTGTTGCATATATAAATTTGCGTGTGCCATCTGGGTGTATATAAGCTTACATAGAACTTCGAGAGGGGCTCTAATTTGCGAATGTTGGGTTAACATTCTTCCCTTGTGTGCACCGTATTTACCTGGTCTGTGTTTAAATAATCAGTGCTATTTCTCAAGTGAGCGATGGGGAACCATTTTTCACCTCTCTTTCCTACAACTTAAGAGTAGTTCAGTTTTTTGACTGACTGTTCAAAGAGGAAAAAAATGTTTTAATGATCTACAAAAGTAAATATTTTTTCATCTTGATTTTGGCCACTAAGTATCACAAAAACATCCAAGACTGTCTGCACTCTTTATCTTACACCACGTCAGTTATTTTATGCAATTTATTAGCTTGGGTACTGTGTTGAGTTACTCATTGAACACAATCACATTAAAAGTGTGCCTTCATTAAAAGTGTGTGTGGACTTCCCTATTCCAGTGTACAGAATTTCATTGCAATAACAGTTCTTCCCTGCTTTGTTCACCCAAAAAGATATCTTTCCTATAAACATTATTTCTCAATTTATTTCAAACATGGTCCTTCTTTAGGAGCATGAAAACTTTGTGAACCAAAACCAATTCACAGGAATCAGTAAGATGAAGTAGCTAGGCCATTCAACAAAATATATTGGTATAGAAATTCATCATACCTTGGAGATAATAGCAGTCTGCAACAGAGTATCATGGGGATGCCAACTCTCAGAGAATATTTGCCATTGTCTGCATGTTAGTTCCACCTTTTTCTAGGAACATTTTACAAAGCGTACCTTTGCACATAATTGCTTTCCACTCGTTTGTTTGTTCGGAGCGTTGGACACTTCCTATCACCGGCACTGCCTTCGCACTGATTGGTCAGTTCACAGCCAATCAGAGCCTAGCCCGGGAGGAGCCTGTTGTGCCCTCCAGGCATTTAATGATCGCCGCAGCGCGGACGCGTGGCAAGATTGAGTTGGGGGTATTGCTTGAGAATTGTTGGGGGAACTGCTGCTAAAACTGTATTTTTAAAGTTTTAATTGAGCGCACCTACAATTGCTGCTAAAACTGGTTTTTAAAAGTTTTACAAAGCGTACCTTTGCACATAATTGCTTTCCACTCGTTTGTTTGTTCGGAGCGTTGGACACTTCCTATCACCGGCAGTGCCTTCGCGCTGATTGGTCAGTTAACAGCCAATCAGAGCCTAGCCCGGGAGGAGCCTGTTGTGCCCTCCAGGCATTTAATGATCGCCGCAGCGCGGACGCGCGGCATGATTGAGTTGGGGGTATTGCTTGAGAATTGTTGGGGGAACTGCTGCTAAAACTGTATTTTTAAAGTTTTAATTGAGCGCACCTACAATTGCTGCTAAAACTGGTTTTTAAAAGTTTTACAAAGCGTACCTTTGCACATAATTGCTTTCCACTCGTTTGTTTGTTCGGAGCATTGGACACTTCCTATCATCGGCAGTGCCTGCGCGCTGATTGGTCAGTTCACAGCCAATCAGAGCCTAGCCCGGGAGGAGCCTGTTGTGCCCTCCAGGCATTTAATGATCGCCGCAGCGCGGACGCGCGGCAAGATTGAGTTGGGGGTATTGCTTGAGAATTGTTGGGGGAACTGCTGCTAAAACTGTATTTTTAAAGTTTTAATTGAGCGCACCTACAATTGCTGCTAAAACTGGTTTTTAAAAGTTTTACAAAGCGTACCTTTGCACATAATTGCTTTCCACTCGTTTGTTTGTTCGGAGCGTTGGACACTTCCTATCACCGGCAGTGCCTTCGCGCTGATTGGTCAGTTCACAGCCAATCAGAGCCTAGCCCGGGAGGAGCCTGTTGTGCCCTCCAGGCATTTAATGATCGCCGCAGCGCGGACGCGTGGCAAGATTGAGTTGGGGGTATTGCTTGAGAATTGTTGGTGAACTGCTGCTAAAACAGTATTTTTAAAGTTTTAATTGAGCGCACCTACAATTGCTGCTAAAACTGGTTTTTAAAAGTTTTACAAAGCGTACCTTTGCACATAATTGCTTTCCACTCGTTTGTTTGTTCGGAGCGTTGGACACTTCCTATCACCGGCAGTGCCTTCGCGCTGATTGGTCAGTTCACAGCCAATCAGAGCCTAGCCCGGGAGGAGCCTGTTGTGCCCTCCAGGCATTTAATGATCGCTGCAGCGCAGATGCGCCGCTGGCGCGCCAAAGGCGCGCCTAAGGCAAGCCCGTCTGCGCCCATCCGCGCCAGGACGCCGCCAGGAGCTAGGGATTCTGCCCCATCTGAGGTACACAGACTAGCCTACTCTCGTGAAGCATTACTCGCCCTACAAAGCGAGGGCGCATGTGGGAATCAAGGCAGGGCCCCAGAGGATTGCCCCACCTTTTGTGGACAATGTACCTTTGGGATTAACCCTCCTGGGCACCCTACAGTCTCTGGTACTAGGGCTCAGACATACACAATTTTGAGTATTAACTGTCGCTCCCTGACCAAACACCACGCTGAGGTGTTCGACCTCCTTCAGGATCAGTCACCTGAGGTCCTTTTTCTAACAGAAACCTGGCTTTCCGAGGCTTCTGTGGCTATACCGGCACTAGCCCTCCCCGCAGGATATGTAATATGCAGCCTGAATAGAACAGGGGTGAGAAGGGGGGGTATTGCAATTATTCATAAAGCAGTTCACTTGTGCAGTCTTATCCTCCAAGCCATACCGGACTGTGAGAGTGCGCTTTTTAAAATTACACTAAGTGCAAATTTCACTTTTTCTGGGCTACTCATTTACCGCACACCTGGTCCATCTAAAACTTTTAGAGAAGCCCTGGCGAATACTATTACTGTACTAGCACTCCAGACAGCCAACTTTAATGTCATTGGTGACTTGACCCTACATCTAGAGTTGCTGGATTCCCCGGACATTGTTTGTTTTCTTGGGGATATGGCAGCCTGCCAACTGACTCAATTGGTCCCGGGTTCTACCCATATCGCTGGGCATCTCCTCGACCCGATTTTTTCAAACCTCCAGTCTCTGGAAGTTCAAGCACCCCTCCCTATGACCTGGACAGATCACTTTCTCATCTCAATGCGGCTAACGCTAGCCGGTCCTAATCGTCGGTCAAACCAGCACCCCTCATTGAAACGGCCCTGGCATAAACTTGACCAGGCGGCTTTCCTCACAGCCTTGAGCACACAACCGCTAGATAAATCCTCAAATATGGAAGAGGCCGATGCGCTCTTTCAAGGGTGGGTAACCCGAGCATTGGACATCTGTATCCCACTCAAGCTCACACACTCTAAAGGTGCTCGGGCTAACGCCTGGTTCAATGAGGCCTTGACTCTAGCCAGGAAGAATTGCAAGGTTCTGGAAAGAGCCTGGAGGTGTTCATATGATTCCCAGGCTAAATTGCAATACAGATCAGCTATTAAGGCATATCATAAACTGGTGCGTAGAACTAGGGCAGCCCACTATTCTAGCCTGATCACTACAAGTAATAATCGTAGCAAAACCATATTCTCTCTTTTGAAGGACTTGGTCACATCCCCCTCTTCCAGCCTACAATGTGAAGAGTTGGCAAATTTCTTTCTGGAGAAGGTGGAACGCATCTATCATAATTTCCACCTCGGCGTAACACCCAACGTTACGGGGAGGAACATGTTCACAGGCCCGAGACCTTCTCTCTCGCGTCACTTCCCCCTATTTCCCCTAAAGACATGGAAGCACTGGTTGTCAAAATAAAATCAGGGTCTCCAGATGACCCTTTAAGACCTGACGCTTTTCGAAAAGTTCAACAGGGCTTCCTGCCTGAGTGTTTGGAGCTGGTCAATCTATCCCTTGCCTCGGCGGTGGTTGTTCCAAAATCCTGGAAGCATGCCAAAGTGGTCCCCTTACTGAAGAAACCAACACTGGACGTATCCAAGTCGGAAAATTATCGCCCAATCTCGTTACTTCCATTTCTATCCAAAATCTTGGAAGCTCATGTGAACTCGATTTTAACTCATTTCTTGGAAGTTAATTCAATACTAGATATCTCCCAGAATGGGTTCCGACCCCGTTATAGTACCGAGTCTGCTCTGCTGACGGTCGTAGAACAACTGCGGACCGCCACGGATGCCGGCAAAACTTCAGCATGGGTTCTGCTAGACCTGAGTGCGGCCTTCGACACAGTCTCCCATGAAATCCTGCCTCTTCGCTTAGAGGAGATCGGGGTCAACAACAAAGCATTATCTTGGTTTTCGTCTTTTTTGGCCGATCGGACTTTCCAAGTAATAGCTCCCCCTTTTGCCTCCCGTGTTCACCCACTCCGATGTGGGGTTCCACAAGGGTCAGCATTGAGCCCCACGCTATTTAATATCTACATGAGCCCATTGGCGCGGATGGCCAAAGCGCGGGGCATCTCCTTGGTGTCATATGCAGATGACACCCAATTGGTGCTCACCTTATCAAACAATCCTAGCCAGGATAGAGCGAAATTCAAAGAAGATCTATTGGCCATCGCAGAGTGGATGACGGCCAATTTTCTGCAGTTGAACTCAGCTAAATCTGAGATTCTTCTGGTTGGCAAAGATTCCCATCTCTGGGACAATGAATGGTGGCCTCCTGCCCTCGGAGCCTACCCTGCCCCTAAATCGGTGGTGAAGAATCTGGGAATTATGTTGGATAAAGATCTTAACTTTGAGGCGCATGCCAAATCAGTGGCTGGGAAATGTTTTGGTCTACTTCGTGGCCTTAAGCCGATACTTGGTCTGTTTGACCCCCAAACGCGTCAGCTGATCACCCAAGCCTCCATTCTGGCCCGACTAGATTACTGCAATGTGCTTCTTTTGGGTTCCAACAAGTCTGTGATGAACCGACTGCAGCGGGTCCAGAACGCTGCAGCCCGTGCCATCTTTGCCCTCCCCAAGTACTGTCATGTCTCCAACCTCCTCCACCGTCTGCACTGGCTGCCCCTTGAACAACGAGTTCACTTTAAAGCACTCTGTATCACGCATAAGATCTTGACAGGCATTGGCCCAGAAATCCTGAGCGACCTTTGCGCCCATTACGCACCTTCACGAGCGCTGCGCTCGGCGGATCTGCTCCTTGCAAGAATTCCACTTATACGAAGGACCAGATCGGGTGGTCGATCTTTTAAGCGGCTGGCCCCCGCTTTATGGAACTCCCTCCCTCTACACATCCGTAGCAATCCTGATCACCAGGCCTTCAGAAGGCTGGTAAAGACCTGGCTTTTCTCTCAATGCTAATCTTTGCCTGCTCCCTACTCTGTGTCTTGCTTCAGCGCTGGGACGCCTCATTGCCGAGGCAGCCATGCGCTATACAAGTATTCTAATCTAATCTAATCTATAATGTTAGTTCCTATGCCTCATGGCTTTTCCCAAGTCTGTTATACACCTAAGATGACTTTAATAAAGTCACCAATTCTTCTCTTTCTATTGCAGTTTTTACAATAAGCCTGATTAGTCCAGTCTGTCATTCAAGCATTTGGGGCGACTATACGTAAGATCTTAGTCCAATAGTCTTCCTTTTACAATGAAGCAGCATTCATATTGAAAACCATAAAAAGATCATTAATTTTGATGAATTTTGTGGTGGTCTTCGCTATAGTGTCAGGCTAATGGTGATGACATATTTCTTGTTCAAATATTACTTCTGTTTTAGCCATCAAAATTAGGTTATATGACAACATGCACCAGTTCACAGAGGCATATAACCACGTAAATACCATTGATTGTATACTCATGGAGTAACATTTGATTTATTCAGGTTTCCAGAATGTAGATAATAAATTATGTTTGATTTATTTACATATGCAGTTGAGGCTGGGAAATGTGCCAGTTCTTCTCACTGTTATTGCTGATTGAGAGAGTATTGCTATTCTTAGATGTGTCCAATGGTGTGATTAGATTTTAACATTGGCAAGCTGGATTAGGCAAGCATAGGTTTCTCTTTGAATAGCATGTTTATTTATTCAACTTGTTCAACTAGCTGTCAGTGTTTCAAAATGGCTTCTTTAATGGCAAGGGATGGTGTAACATATGCCAAACCAAAAACAAATGATCTTGTACTTTTTTGTAGATTTTTTTTTGGGTAGATTTTTACAGTCAATCCAATCAACTCTATTGATGGCTTGAGTGAAGATCTCATTTGGGGTGCTCCTTTAGAGATACAGTAGATGTTTTAATAAAGATGAATATTTGAATGGTATCACAGAATTGTTGCTCAGTCAGCTTGGTAACGCTATGTTTTCCTGGTGCCATTCATGAATCAATTTAAACATCCAGGTGGCAGAAGGAGCCATTTTCTAATGCAGTCAGGGAGTAGCTTAGTCAGTGGTATTCAGGAGGTGCGAATCTCAAATTTCCCTACTAATAAAATGGTGGGCTGCAGGGTGCAGGGGTGAGATGTTCAGAATTGACTGTTCCCATGAGGAACAGGGCCAGGATTGATCTGCATTTGGTGGGTCTCTGTCTAGATTGGTAGAGTGGGGAAAAAGCAATGGGTTGGAATACTAACTCAAGCAATTGACATTGGTTAGACTCTTTGCAAGCATTTATCCAATTATTGGGTGTTTGATTGGCAGTAGTATGCCTGGAAACTTGAGAGTGGTGCAGATTTCCAAGCCTACTACTGACAATGTTTGGGAATTACAAAATGTAGCACATTTGCACCCATCCAAGGTACTTCTATGGGTGTAGATTTACTATTTTTAGGTAAAGCGGTCACTATATATATTTAATATCCTGATCAAAAAAATGAACAAGTTAAAACTTCTTAGTGAAATGAGAACAATCTGAAAAACCGACAGAGACATAGCAGACTCAGCTCAGGACCCCAAGACCCAACTACCAAAGCAAGAATTTATTTGAGGGTGTCACTCCCTGAACACCCCTGCTGGACCTATGCTTCTGCCCATCCTGCCTGGACCTGGTAGTTCTCCCTGGGAACTCATAACTACAGTCATGTATAACACAACGTCCTGGAGTCCCTGGGATCACTTATTTCAAACGTATGGTCACAGCACATACTCTTCTTCGTCTCTGCTACAAGAAGCCTTGATGATAGAGCTGTCAAATCGGTGCATCTGGGCATGGCTCAATGTTTCAAGTCCTCCACTTTTACAAATGCTTTTGTCAAGGGACTGATGGCCCCATGTACTAAGCTCCAGTCACATATACAGGGGGCGCACAAGCAAATTTTTAGGGCAAGCTGAGCCCAGTTCGTACACAGGCCAAGTCATGAAAACATTTCAATATTGTGCAACAAACAAACTTGTAAAAATATGATACAATCTCTTCAAAATTCAAAAAAGTGTATTTGATTAAAAAAGGGGAAGTGTTTCACCTTAGTACGTCACATTATATCACTGCATTCACACATATTTATTACAATGCTCGACCCCAACAACAATGCCATTAGTGAACTAAAAAGCACATCAGTAATCATGTTAACCCTAAACATGGCCTACATTCTTAATATAGATGGAGCAACATTACAGTGTATTAAAAAGAATATTTGAGGTGCTTGTACAGCACACAACTTAAACTCAAGTATTTAAAAGTGTGTTCGTACATGATAATAAAGGAAAAGGAGGCTCTGTAAAATAAAGTGTTTGCCTAGGATCACACAATCTGTCAAGCAGGGAACCCAGTATTGATTCCAGGTTATTCGGTTTCACATTTTGAAATTCAGCCAACAGTTGGATAACTCTATCTCTCTCTCCCATTTACATCAAAGTTCAATACATCAAAATTTTGTTTTTCATTCTTGATTCACAAACAGAAAAACAGACACAGAGATCCGACTCTGGGCTACTAAGTCAAGAGTGCATTTATATGTGGGGTGTCACACCCCAACTCCTCGCCACCCCTGAAGGTACACCCCTGCACGCGGTTAACCATCATGCTGCTGCTTTGGTTAAAACCTTATGTGCAAAAGAAAGTGAAGACTTTAAATCTAATTGCACAGTTTAGTACATGCAAACATTTTCATTAGAAGCATCTTCAAGTTTGATTGTTATTTTGAACACATGGTTTATTCATCAAGACTAAATGCAATGTTCCACTGTTGATTATATCCAGGCTCTAAAACAAGCTCAATTAAAAATCCAGGATTGAGAAAAGGACCATTTTAGAAAATGTATAAACATTTGCCCCAATGTATGTTTGTGCAGGACTCAGCTTTAGGGCGGTGTGAAAGCTGCAGCCGCACCTGTAGCGGAGCTCAGGGGGCACTGTGTTTAGAAATAAGTAAGGGGGTAAAAGCACCTGCTGCAGAGTTCCCTTTGCATCCAGCAGTTTTCAGGCAAAATAAAAATGTCAAGATACTATGGTGATTAATGTTCCTGCTGAAGAGAGATAGAAATTTAGTCTGGTGGCACTTTTGACTCATCATGTAGTAGCGCCGAGAGTTAATATGACTGCTGCAAACAATGTGTACCCTGCAAATCACAGATCTTTATTTTATGGGAATTGCTCAGTATGTTACTGCTTTTGTCAAGGAGATCCTTTTGTTAATTGCAGTACATAAGTTATAATCCTAAAATAGCGCAGTGACCTATGAACTGTCAATCAGTCAGTAGATTTGTAGAGTGCTTCTTATTACCGGAGAGGGTATCCAGGTGCTGGCAGGGTCCAGTTGATTAGCCAAATAGCCAGGTCTTCAGGGTCTTTCAGAACTCTGGAAGAGATCGGGAGGTCTGTAGATGAAAGGGTAGCTTGTTCCATGTCTTCACTGCTAGGTCGGAGAAGGAGCGACCTCTGCATCTGCTACGTCGGATGCGGGAGGTGAGGGTTAGAGAAAGAGACGGGGAGGGGATGAGTCTGGTGGGCTGATGGAAGTTCAGGCGGTAGTTCGAGTAGGTGGGTCTGCAGTTGTGTAGGGCCTTGTATGCATGGGTCAGGAGCTTGAACTGGCATCTTTTCTGTACAGGGAGCTAGTGGAATTCCCTGAGGTAGGGGGTGATGTGGGTTCGTCTAGGAAGATCCATGACACGAGTCCAGCTGCGGTGTTCTGTATGGTCTGTAGTCATCGGAGGAGGTGAGCTGCAATCCCTGCATAGATAGCGTTGCCGTAGTACAATCGAATGGAGATGAGGGCCTGAGTGATGGTGCATCTTGAGCTTTGGGATAGCCATTTAAACATCTTGCGAAACATGCGGAGGATGAAGAAGCAGGAGGAGGAGATGGAGTTGACCTGAGTTGTCATGGCTAGCTTGTTGTCCAGAATGATGCATAGGTTCGTAGCGTGGTCAGTGGGGGTAGGAGTAGGTTTGAGTTCTGAGGACCACCAGGATGCATCCCATGGGGAGCTTTTGTTTCTAAAAATCAGTACCTATGTCTTGTCCGTGTTGAGCTTCAGGCAGTTGTCCTTCATCCAGTACTGTCATCAAAGACCTGCATACAAACTGCTTGGCATAGATTAGAACATTATGTTTTTTCCCCCAGTCTTTTTTCATCCTAACGTTGCACAAAGGGTTCATTTGGGTAGAAATACATCCTTATTAGCAAAGCCAAGCCGAACCAATGTGGTTCATTTTAATTCATGAATTTGTGCTTCTCCAGAACAAACACTCTTAAAATATACTGCTTACTATTATGGCTGACTTGATTCCTACACCTTGTAATCGTTATGGTTTTATGTAACATTTCCTATAGCCTGATTCACACACATATGATTAATTATTTCTGTATAATGTGTGTGTGATGTAAAGTGCTCTGACAAGCTAGACTGGTATGAATAGCGCTGTAAAGAAATTAAATTAATGTGAGAGAGGGGCTATGGAGATATGAGGGGCACTGTTGGAGGGTGGTAGTGAGGGAATCCATTGAGAAGGAGGTCACTGGGGACGCCAAAAAAGATTGGCCACTGTGCACCACCAGAGCTATAGTCGGCCCTGTGTTTGAGACCTGGGAAGCTATACTGTGCCACACATGGCATTAGAGATGGGTAACTGTCAGTAACAAGGTTATTTTTCCGGTTGGCTTTCCAAGTGGCATTGTAGACTCCACAGACGAAGCACAATTTGTCTATGAAGTCACATGGAAATGCAAGGTGGAAAGATCAATGTTAAGCAAGCATACCTTCTGTCATTCCACCGGTCTTGTATCTTACTCCTCACTCATCCACCTCAATTTCCTTTTTTGAATAATCCTGCCTAGTGTCCTGCAATCCACGACCACCTCCCTCTGAGCATCCCCTTATATTCAAGGTGTGTGACCCTCGTGTTTTTTAAAATCATTTTCATTGAGAGTAGCAAACTTCATAAGAAAAACACACATTGACATAGCACAAACAAAGCTCTGCCACCTTATAGTCATTTTGGGTAAAATACTCCAAACATTTTCACCACAAAACAAACTTCCTCAACTGCAAAGGAATGGGGGAAGAGGAAAATGAAAGAGCACTGGAGAAACTTCATTATTACTGCACTACTCAGAGTAAGACGTGGGAGTGTGCAGGATGTAGTTACCATTTCTCACCTGATAGATCTTTCTGGTTGAGTGAGAGACAAAAGGGAATCGACATTCAAATAAACAACTTAAAGTTTGTGTAACCCATTTGGCCCCCACAATAAGGACTAGGAATCGGTAACTAAAGTTAAGTGGGCTTATAACAAGTTAATAATCATTCCAGTAAATGCAAAATCAAGAACATGTAATAAACATAAAGAAGTGCGGCAAGCAACTTAAGGCGCTGAAGAACAATTCCGACTCTATAGCATAAAGCATACAATAACGACAGTCAGAACAATACAGATGCCAAGAATTAGGAATTGGTATACACGGGTGCGGCTTCATAGAGCCGGGCTCATTGAGTCCCCCACGTGCCTACGCTGTGGGGCGGAAGAGGCCACCTTCATACATACGGTATGGACATGTTCAGCTGTTGCAGGGATTCTGCACATATACAGAACTATGCGCAGGAAAACAGGACCTCAGTGAATAGGGGTGTACCAACCTACCACCTTAGTACCCAAAATCCCAAACCGACTAGCTATAGTGTCTCATTTGTTCTCCGACTAACAGCGAAGCTACCAATGATTAGACAACCCAGAACACGACACTTCCGACTCTCTCAGGAATCGTGGGAGCCAGACAACTCTTTCGCTCACTCACTCATACTTGTCCACAATGCGAGTAATCAGAGTCACGGTATAGTTTAAAATGTTTATTTTAACTAACGCGCTCTATGGTACAGTACACGTGCCATTACTAGCAGCAAAATGCATAAACACAATATAGTCAGCATTGTCACAATTCCATAGAATATAAACGGGGATATCATTTTATAAAGACAGTGGAAAAGGGTTACAATACCTAACCACCCTCCCCGTGGTAAGAAATAGTTTATTATAGAAAAGAAGACCTCCGGGCTTTGTCAGCAGACCCCATACCTCAAGGCCTAGATGAAAAGTTTGCATCTCAGGACAAGCACAGCTCTTCTCTCTGGAAAGGAGTCTCTCCAAGTGCGTGCACAACATGTTTAGCCTGCAATATTAAAGCATACGATTTTCAGAAGTGCAGCTGTGTGTCATGTTATGTCTAGGTTCGAGGGACTGACCAGAACAGAATAACAAGGGGCATTGTTGATCGACCTTGTACATCGTGTGCAGAGTAAACCTCAGAGCACGGCAGAGAATGCGAAAAGCAGACAGTTCTCATGTGAAAGGGCACAAACAGAGTCTTGCGAAATCTATGCATGCAATGTCGTGCGCAAAAGCAGCCTCATGGCAGCGAAGCTCATGCTAACTTAGCAGATGTCAACAATGGACCCATAATCCATACTACACCCTCCCCCTGGTAAGGCCATCGCATGTAGACATAGTACAAAAACAGAGTTCAACAAGTGCGAGCAGAGTTAAAAAAGTGCGAGCAGAGTTCAAAAGTGTGAGTGTAAGAAAAAAAAACTATTAGGGACAAAAGTAAGTTTGTTTAAGGGCATCAAAAATTCAAGGGCTGGTGAATTTAATCCATCAGAGTGTAGGAGCAAAAAAATGCAACACCCTCCAGAAGGAAATCATTGTCGTTGGAAAAGAAAAGGGATGCCATCCAGTTTATCAAATCGAACGAACAAGTGTGCTCCTCATATGCGGGTGCCTCCATTAGCATCTCCGGACAACTTGCGTGATATTCAATGTAACTTTGAAGTAGTAGATTCTGCGCAGCCTCACAGACATCCCATTGAGCCAAGATTCCAAGTGCAGCCGCATGCGCCATTAAGCCAATCCCAGAACAGTCCCGCTCATGGGCCACTAAGGAACCCACCAGCTGGTCGAAATCCAGGTCTGGACATGACGAATTGGAGAGGCACAAATCCAATGCCCATGTAAACGGACATTTTAGACACGAAAAGACAGGGTGCACGCAAGTGAAGTATGCAAAGCGGAAGGACAACCCATAAGACACACTGAGAGCTGCCAGTGGTAGTGTACTGAAGCATTCATGCATGCGGTCCCGAAGCAATCGCAGCCGGTCTTGTCTGTGCAACACCAAAAGAGGAGCAGCCATTGCTCAGCAGACACAGTAGAAGCAGGATTCCAGCAGCTAACGCCAGCACTAAAGGGAATCCACCAAAGACGCTGGAAAAGATAGAATGAATGAATGCAGGGATAACACCAAATATTGTCTGAAAAGAAGTCACAAGGCCAGAGCCGACAGCTTTAAAAAAATGAGCAAGGCCACTTGTATCAGACGCATTAAATATGCGGTGGATTAGCGCCCCAAAATGCAGTGGGAGGTTAGTGGTTAAAAGTGTTTGAATTTCGCTAGCAGCGCTAGCCACCTGCAGGTTGAAGGTTTCTCGTGCGGAAGTAAGGGCGACTTCTTGCTGGGTTAAAAGCGCCTTTAATCTGCTCAACTTGTTGAAATCTGTTTTCAAAGTTGGTATGGAAGGCCAAATTGAGCTATTGAGCTGCCCACGCGGGGGAGGAAAAAGCACATTTTTACAACAAATTACGCGCTGTGAAACCGTTACTATGTATGGTATGCCAGTCAGCAAGCCGCAGCATTCTTGGTTATTTAGAATAAGATAACTACCGTTAGTAAGCAGAGTGAACGTGGGAATTATTGCGGGAACCGGATTAACTTTTAAAACACATGCAAGGTTCGGAGCTGACATATTACATGCTCCGTGCAACTTGGTATTTTTGCAAACAAGGGAATGACCCACTGTAGAATCACAGTCTTCCCCTATAAGGTATACTTCAGTTTCTTCCCGCAAACATCCGTAAGTAAAAGGCAAAGACCACAGTTCATGCAGAAAAGCGCTACCCAGGGGTTCAAAGCGGCCTAGCGGGTAATGTTTCATACAGGAGCTGAATTGGAACAACGAGAAAGGCAAAGATATAACCCCGTGAATTAGCCAAACAGCAGTGTCAGTTTCCACTACAGAAAAGGGCAAAGTGTCTATTTTTTCTATGTGTAGAAGAGTGTAAATTGCATCTTTCATGGACATAAACTGCTGTTTGTCAGTCAAATTAAATGGTAAAAACAAAGCAGTCGCATTTAAATAATCCCTTGGAACTTTTCCCATTTTTAGAGTTTGCAAAGTCCATGCCAATTGCATGACAGAACACAATTGATTTTGACCATGATATAACAGAGACACATCTTCTTGCACAATATTAATAACAGAAGAAACAATATTATCCAATGTGTAAATGCGGGAAGATAGTGTGTTAATACTATTATCGACAACAGCTAGAACCTTTTCTAAGTTCGCTTGGTCAATTTCCCGCAGACGTGACGCAGCTTCAATCTGTGAAAGTTTCCATATTTCATTCTAAGCTGCGTAATAGAATCTCTTTGTTCGAGGAACCCTGGGTCCCAAGACAAAGTCGGCCAAATTAATGTTATCGGACAACAACGCTAAATGTTGTTTAACGGACGATAGTGTAGAGTGCTGCAACCACTGTTGACATCATTTTCCAACCGAATAGGTTGTTACCGAATGTGTATCTGGAAATCTTGGGTCGGGTCTGTCTTGCATGTAACCCAAATTAGTGTTATGAAAACGGAGTTGGCAGGCATTCGAATTCGTCTGCCAAACTAGCCAACCTAAAGGATCCATCCCAGATACATTAAACGTGTTATTTTGAAACAAAGATTGTAAGGCATCAATGGTATAATTCGTGTATTTGCGCCAATTAATATACTCAGCTAATGAGGGAATGGCAGGGGCGTTCAACTTTTTTGCAGTTGCCAAACCAAAGCACGTTGTCTGGTAAACTGTTTCATTTAAAAACAAAATCTGTGTTGGGATGAGGCAGGCACGATGTAAGGCTTCAGTGCCTCGCACCTGCCAGGTTTTAGAACCCCAGATCGATTTCAAATCAATGGTGGCCTTCCAGTGATCATAACCCCTGACTGACAGATCATGTCTGAAAGAATTTGAATAAATTAATTTCGTATGGGTCAACATTACTGTGGGAGATGAGGGAATATTTAATTTAAAATAATAAGACTCGGGTGTTGACCTATCAAAATCTTTAAAATATGTAAATTTATTTCTAACAGTTTTTGAACTACCTTTTAATGGTGTTGGGCAATGTTCCCACTGTGTGTAATTGACAACAGGGCATAATGTATTAGTCTTATGTAGGAAATGATGCCCGTAGTGTTGCTAACAGAATAAATCGGCATAATTGGCAGAATTTAAAATATAAATCTTCAGCATTAAAAGCAGCATAATACTTCAAATCGGAAAACAATGATTGTATTGCATGCACATCCCAGTCGTCTGAGCGTATGTCCTTTGTTACCACATCACCCATGGAGACGCGAAAGACGTATTGAACGTTAATTATTTCCGTCGGCCCATGGACCTGATAATCCACTTTATCCCAGATGATGCCATCCGCAACTGGAAATGCTGAAATGTTAACAAGAGATTGGTCACGCTTCATGATGTGGGAAGATGACTGAGGTGCCAGAATACCATCAACCAAGTTCACAGCAGAGCGTTCTGGCAAGTAGTGACCATTGATGAGTAGTAGAACACCGTCACAAACCAAATTGACATGAAAAGAAAAATCGTGATCATTATTAACCAGATGTATGTCCAAGGAGGGACTAAATAAGTCTGTTTAAACCAGGAAACAAAAATAGACAATTTGGTAGGGCCAATTGAAGTGGTGGAAGATGAGTCAAAAGAAAAGCTGCCATGGTGTAAATGACTTTCGGGCAAGCCATGCAAAGACTCACTTGTGGGATAAGTATACTCAACTTCCTCGTTGCAGGAGGGAGCAGGAGGGACAGGTAAATGGTCAACAACAGGGTCCATCTCGATGACAGTGTCATTAGGTGAGCTGAAAGATGCGCTAACCCCAGGTTTTCTCGAAATAGTGGGGCAGGAAACAGCAGGCGTCACACTATTCAGAATCGGCCAGATGTTGTAGCTTGACATTGTCAATTGAGATGTATCTGTTGTCCTTGCGACCAGGAAGCGGTGGTAAAATGACTGTACGAGTACCCTTCAAGCCAAGCACTGGAACCGGTGCACGATAAGAGGGATCAAATTCTTTTTTGTTCTCCAACTTCTCTCGGACCAGATCACCAACTTTTGGAAGCCAGACGGCCACCGGAATCAGCAGTGCAGCATCTTCTGCCGTAGGAAAATGTTCAGTAGCAAGACGGGCACGGGTCTCTTGTAGGTCCTGTAACATAGTAGAATGATTATCTACGTCAAAGGTTGCGGCTGCCGCTGCAACATCTAGACCATCAAGGTCTGGCACAAACATTTTGATGCCAAAGAGCATCTCGTATGGGGTCCGCCCACCGAGAAGTCTTCTAGGGAGATTATTAAGTGCACGTTGAACCCCATACAAGTGGGCCAGCCAGTTCCTGCCAGTACCTAAGACTCTAGCTGTCAAGGATTGCTTTAAGTCACGGTTCATTCGCTCCACAATTGAATTGCCCTCAGGCCTATATGGAGACGAAAACTGCACCAGCACCCCCAAAGACTTCATAGCGTCCTTGTACGCCTTAGAGGCGAACGCTGGACCTTGGTCTGAATGAAAGGTGCCACAGGCAAAGATCCCTACAAAGACACGCAAATCCCTGATGACATTTTGAGCGTCAGCACTGCGTTGTGGCCAAACCCAAAGGAATCTAGTGCACGAATCAACTGCAACCAAAATGTATTTATATGCAGTGTCAGAAGTAAATGGACCGCAGTGATCAAGATATACACAAGCAAAGGGGCGATCTGCAATGCAAAGCTGTGTTTGTGGTGGACGTGTAACCGCAGAAGGCTTGATTTGTTGACAGATGTCACAAGAAAGCACATAAGTACGGGTCTGTTTACATAAACCACGCCACCAATAACGTTGCTGCAAGATAGAAACAGTCGCGGACACCCCAGCATGGGCCGAAGCAATACCTTTGTGTGCGGTTTTGATTAAAGTGTGTCTGCGGTCCGCGTTGGGAATCAGCCGATCTCCAACGTCAGGTATTCTAGCAAAAGGAACATTTTCAGGAGTTAACTGATAAGAATACTTTGAAGGGAAACCCCGTGGATAATTAGAGCCCTCCGCAGTTGCTGCAATTGCTGTCAAAATGTCATTATCAATTTTAGTCATGGACCTTGTAACGGCTGCTACGGAACACGTGGCTACTGCAGATTTGGCTGCTTCATCAGCCAAACAATTTCCAAGAGCGTGTGCTCCCACACGCTGATGGCCAAGAGTATGTATAACGTGTGAGTGGCAGACGTTGTTTAAGATCCGCCACTCGAACCCAAAGCGTTTTATGCTTAATTGTGTTGCCTTTGGAATCTCGATAATCATTTTGAGACCAAAAGAATAAGTTGTCATTAAAAGACTGAACACAGTAATAGGAATCGCACACAATGAGTGTAGAAACACTCGGATCAGCAAACTCGAGAGCAAGAACCAAAGCGCGCAGCTCGGCCAATTGGGCGGTACAGTCCCCTAGCGCCTGTGTATGCACTATACTAGACTTGAATTCTCCATTCACCATTGTACCAGCCACAATAGCGCAAGCCGCTGAATAAGCATGTTTAGAACCAGTGGCCGGTTGCGCCGAACCATCGGTGTAGATGATACATGTGTACTCCTCTAAGGGAAGCAAAGACAGCGTAGGTGGATGAATGTGTTCATACTGCAAGAACTCCTGCGTCTGAAGAGAGGGGTCAAAGATAAACGTGACATCCGGAGACGTCAAAGAAGTAGCCCATTGTATCCAACGGGGATGTAATGCTTTAGAGTTTGGCACACTCGCCAAAGCAGGGAAAGGTGTAACCACCAAAATGCGTTTCCCCTGTGCCAGTGCGCGTTCCTTCAGGACCGCCATCTGCACAGCTGTCAAAACCTTTTCAACAGTGGAAAACTGCATTTCGGCTGAAGTGTACAAATGTGATTTGTATGCAATAGGTACTGTGTCGCCTTCATTGTACGTCAAGTAAGCGGAACCCACTGCGCCTGGCACGATTCGTATCACCAGGTTGGTGTGGTTACCACGTGTCAACAAGTACTTAGATTCAAGCAAGTCAGATTGCAAAGAATGCAAAATAGCAGAATGTTCCGGGAGCCAGCTGGCTTTTGAAAAGGTAGGTTGTATCAAAGCATAAAGAGGCTTGATACGCTGCGCATACTCGGGAATGTAAGACCTCCCGAAATTTAAAAATCCCAGCAAAGACTGAAGTTTTTTCAGGGTAGTTGGAGATTGCAAGCGTGCGCATTTCTCCAGACAGTGGGGTGCCAAGCCCCGACCTTCATTATTGAGCTCATAGCCCAAAAAAAGCACTGCATAGCAAGCGATGTGAGATTTAGCAAAATTAAATTTGTATCCGTAATCCGCAAACTCAAGGATGATGCGGTCAACACGGCATAGATGTGGACATAATTCGTCGTCTGTGAGATAAATATCATCAACATACGAGTATGCATCTGGGTCTATGCTGTCTAACAAAGAGACAACACGCGCAGCGAAAACCCCGGGGCTATTCTTATACCCCATAGGTAAACGCCAAAGTTTTTTCTGTTTTCCACCGGCCGTGAATGCGGTCCATTGACTACATTCAGGGGACAGGTTATGACTGTAAAAGCCATTGGAAATGTCAAGAGTCGTTTTATATTTTTTACGAACAATACTGTCCACAAGAGCAGAACTATGGGTATTCTGTACCACAAAAGTACGACAATGAGAGTTCAAATGCCGGTAATCCAAAACTATGCGATAAGACCCATCGGGTTTGGACACAGTAAAAAGAGGATTATTCATCGGTGACACACATGTCTCAATCACTCCTTGATACTCCAACTCAGTTAGAACATCAGAAACGGGACCTTTGGCTTCCCGCCGGATGGGATATTGGGGTTGAGGTTGAGGCATAGATCGCAATGGAATCTCATGTGGCGGAGAATCTTTATCCCAGCCCACTTGATTATGGTACACTGCCGGCGCCAGGGCCAAAGCCCACTCAGCTGCAAAAGCCTCTGCATGCTCCTTGGGGACGCAACGCGAAAAACTCGGAAGTATCACGTCCTCCCCTCTTGATGCGGCCAGTACAAAAGGTGGGGGCCAATCTGCCTCTGCTAACAAAATGTCATAGGAAGCGGTCAGATTCTCCCAAAAAATCCCTTTGACCACACGTTCAATGTCACCTTCAATTTGAAAAACTATGTTATACAGCCTATCCGGGGGGGCAACCCGGGTGTCAGCTGTCTCTACTGAAATGAAAGTTTCAGTTGCTGTCACCTCCAGACAGGGACGCAGTGCCTCCCGCACTATGGTAACTTCTGCTGCGGTGTCGAGCAGAGTCACCGCCCAAGTCCAATCCAGCAGTTGGGTTCTCACCGTCTGAGGCATATCTCGCTGTCAAAGCGGCAACCTTTTTCTTTTGAAACGGGGCACTGAAGCGTGGTTGCTCCTCTTGTTTCCCCTTGATGTCAAACTGACGAGGCTGATCACGTCCCTGTGGCGCAGGATGACTCTTGCCACGATCCTGGCGATCCCCACCACCGACTTGAGAGCCAGATGTGTCCTGTGAAGAACGAGGAGAACGCTGATCAGGGTCTTGACATCTATCAGGAGACTTAATTTTGGCGCAATCGCGCACGTCATAAGTACGCTGAGAAGACTCAGGTGTCGGTGAACCAGCACGCGAACCTTGCTTCTGTTGCTGCTGCTCCTGTTTTTTGGTTTTCCAGTTCTTTTTAGGAAAGACCGGACGCCCATCTTTATCAGTCTGGGCTTTTTGTTGAGTTTGAGATTGAGATTGCGTTTGAGTAAAAGGCTTAACTCCCAAACTATTGCAGCCTATGGGCTTATAAGCTTTTGCAATAATCTTTGGAATTCACGTGGCTTGTCCACATCCGGGACAGCCTCCAAGCGGTTTCCCACTTGAAAGCTTACTGCATCTCCCTTGACACTGGCAAGGATCAAATCAGCACCCACGTCGAACACCCCCACCAATCTCATCCCCAGCTCTACAGCCGCTTCAGCACCGTGTTCATCTTGAACACGTTTAATCACGGCGGGGAGTACAGTCATGGAAGGGGTGCCGAAGCACTTCGAATATACCGCTGCAAACACCTTGCCCCAGGTGTTACAATCAGCTAACTCGGGAAGTAAGTCTTTAGTCAAACTAATAGTCAAAATCCTGTGTTTATCTACAGGAGAGGTATTTGGAAAGACATCCTCCAGTTGTCCAAATTTCTCAGCAAGCCAATAAGGTAATTCATCCTTATTCTGTGGACGCTTGCCCATTACTGAATTGACCATAAGGGGACTGATGGATACACCACCAGGTCCCGCAGGTGTGCAGCAACGCCAGGTGGTCCCACCTGGACGTTGCCCGTGATGTACTGTATAACAGCCCTATGTACACGTATCAAAGAAGTATGCACTACGCGGAGGTCTGCAATCGCACCAGCTAAATAATGTGGGTGAGGGGTATACCCAGCCAAAACGGGCCATCAATCGATAAAGGGCCTAAACGGACCGGCGTTACTGGGTGAGGAGGGGCGCCATTAAACCAAATTTGGTGTTGCCAAGCCGTAAGCGGAACTTCAAGAGCCCTATAAGGCAGATAAGCGTGAGGAAGGGCCGTGGCAGTGTATTCATGAAACAAATCATCTGCTCCATCCACCGCCGGAAAAGAGACCCAAGAATAAAACACCTCAAAGTGGTAAGCAGGATTCGCTTCCACCACAAAGATAAGCTCAACACCCGCATTAGACACCCCATATGTAGCTAAATATGCCTTGAGTGCGGCGCGGCTATGAGCTGGAATAGCAATTGCCATTACGATAGTTAAGGAACAACAACTTAAAGTGCGGCAGCACAATAATGGGTTAAAAATTAAAGAGAGAAACCTTTAAAAACTTCAAGCTTGAAAGAACCTATAAAAACATCAATATAGGAGGTTACACCGTCACAGCTGTCTCCGGAAACAGAAGTGAGGGTATTGTGGACAAGCACAAGCACTACTCAAGCGTCTCGCAGATAAGAACCAGACCAAACGTTGGCGGCGCCTTGTTGCAGGGATTCTGCACATATACAGAACTATGCTCAGGAAAACAGGACCTCCGTGAATAGGGGTGTACCAACCTACCACCTTAGTACCCAAAATCCCAAACCGACTAGCTATAGTGTCTCATTTGTCTCATTTGTTCTCCGACTAACAACGAAGCTACCAATGATTAGACAACCCAGAATACGACACTCATGACTCTCTCAGGAATCGCGGAATCCAGACAACTCTTTCGCTCACTCACTCATACTTGTCCACAATGTGAGTAATCAGAGTCACGGTATAGTTTAAAATGTTTATTTTATCTAACGCGCTCTATGGTACAGTACACGTGCCATTACTAGCAGCAAAATGCATAAACACAATATAGTCAGCATTGTCACAATTCCATAGAATATAAACGGGGATATCATTTTATAAAGACAGTGGAAAAGGGTTACAATATCTAACCACCCTCCCCGTGGTAAGAAATAGTTTATTATAAAAAAAGAAGACCTCCGGGCTTTGTCAGCAGACCCCATACCTCAAGGCCTAGATGAAAAGTTTACATCTCAGGACAAGCACAGCTCTTCTCTCTGGAAAGGAGTCTCTCCAAGTGCATGCACAACATGTTTAGCTTGCAATATTAAAGCATACGATTTTCAGTAGTGCAGCTGTGTGTCATGTTATGTCTAGGTTCGAGGGACTGACCAGAACAGAATAACAAGGGGCATTGTTGACCTTGTACATCGTGTGCAGACTAAACCTCAGAGCACGGCAGAGAACGCGAAAAGTAGACAGTTCTCATGTGAAAGGGCACAAACAGAGTCTTGCGAAATCTATGCATGCAGTGTCGTGCACAAAAGCAGCCTCATGGCAGCGAAGCTCATGCTAACTTAGCAGATGTCAACAATGGATCCATACTACACAGCTCTTGGCAGGTTCGGGGGGGGGGTTCATAGATGCCTAGCTGAGGTGCTGGGATGGACCTTACGCAGTACACCACGACTAGCCCTACTTCATATTGCAGAAGATATTGGGGGCAATGGATAAAAGGGCCATTTATTGTTTTTAGTATTAACCTTAGCCAAACGAGACATTGCTCGCTCCTGGAAATCACCCACTCCACCGCTATTAGGGTCTGGAAGTGGGGTCTAGACTTTTGCATGGGGTTGGAAGAACCCGTCTTCAAGGCCGGAGGTTGTCCTCAGAAACACACACCTATATGGCAGCGTTGGGCGGACTATAGAGGAATTGTATTGACCCCTCCGTCCCCACCACCTACTTTGCTGGACTTGTAGGTGCTGCCCCATTCATAACGTTGTTTTCATATGTACTGTCACCGAATTACTGATTGGGTTGGCAAACCGAGAAAATTTCCAGGGACTAGATCATTCTGCAATGATATTATTCCATTCTACCTTGATCGCAGCTGGTTGTGTTTTCTTTTTGATTTTGGTTACATTGTTAAACTATGCAAGTGCAATCCTTGCTTATTCATGTCAACATTAATTCTGGTCGATGAATGTATAATGTGGCTCTTGGAGCATGTTGTTGGCAAACAAAACTCAATAAACTATGTTTATTAAAAAAAAAAAAAGAATTAGGAATTGGTGTTCCTTTAAGAAACTCCACTCCTCCTTCCTAAACATGAATGGGTCTAGAAATCTAAATTGTAATCGGGTAATGAGGAAAACGCTCAAAGATTACGGAAAAATGGGAAGGTGTCAGCATAGTGAAGAATTCAGTAGAAATCTTCTAAAAGGGAACAAGTGTTTAGCCTCAAGCCACACTCACCAGTAGAAAAGAAGCAATGAGGTCTGCACCTCTTGAAATCCAAAAAGCTCTGCCCAAACTCCAATAATACATACATTAATTAAAACACACAAATACCCCACATTAGCCATATCTCTCTCCAACTCTCCAGGGACCAATGGTGTTAAACTTCACATTTTGCAAAGGCAACATCTCCCGACTTTCCCATCCCATTGAACTTGGATACCCAGAATAACCTTTGGTATCTCTCTAATCGTGATACGAGATGAATAGCAGGTTTCTTCTGCTCATTAAACCGTCCCGTTCTTGCCAAGATTTCTCTTCTCAGGCCTCATTATCTCTATTACACAATACTCCTTTATCCAGCTATGAAATCACGAAAAAGCACCTGCAAAGGAAAAGAACATACAGAGCAAGGAGAAGTACATTTCATGTTAAGAAATAAAGGCCTAGTCAAGCTAACTTTAGTTAAGCAATTTCAATGTGTACACGAATATATGACTACAGATGCAAGTATAACTTCAAAATAACTGCAAAATTCATAATGCGTTCATAGTTACATGTGCAATATGCTTCAAATATATGCAATAAGATTTGAGACATAAGTATAAATATTGATGAGAACTACATGTTTTCATGATTAAGCTAAACATTAGTGTGCACAAGTTTATGAGTCTCTAATTTTGTACAGTGAATACACTCCAGGAGTACATTTGAATGCTTCACTCCACGTTAATAAAGTTAGGCACACAGAGTATATGGTCGGGTATATGTAAAAACTACGTTTCTGTGATGTGTAAGGGTGTAGCAAAAATTACGGGGCTCCAGAAGTCTGCACCAAACTCCACAACCCAATAGCTCGAAGATCTATAGCTTTGTGCCAATCACTTTGCCTGTGGCCCAGCATCAGACACCCAAAGTGGATCTCAAGCCTCTCCTCATTTTGCCACCATGGATGTCAGAAAGAGGTTGATATAAATTTAAAAACCCCGAAACACAGCCGAGATCTTTACCAATGAAAGCCCTCCGATCCACAGCTGCAGCAGTCTCTGTGATGATGTATGGACACATCCAAGACACTTCACAGTAAATGCTTCCATAGTGTTCTGTACACCCAGGCTCCAGACCTACTGCATACAGGCCTATTGCATAACTGTAATTCTAATGTGTTGGTAAAATATGGTGTTTCTGTTAAAAATGCATATGCAAAAGAATGATAATTCTGAGGAACTGAAAACTATCCTCTTTAACTAGGGCCTCTTTTCACTGCCTTTACCAATTTAAGTATGTGATTACTCAATCAACTTTCCTTCTTCTCATACTCAACTGGAGCATTTCATTCACCTTTATATGAGGGAATGGATTCACTGTGGCTATAAGAGTGGTCCAAAAAATCCCAAGTTTCCCCCATAAAGGATTTTGGCCCCAACAATTCACTATGTACATTTTCTAGGCTATTGGTTATTATGTGGACAAATGTCATTACAACTATTGCCAATGATTTATGAATCTGGTTAAATAATATGAGGTGTGCTGGCCATACCCTGCAGAGGCACTAAGTGTTCTTTTTTATTTTTCATAGGCAATGATGCAGACAACTGGGCAGCGGCACAGTGTCTGGCTTTAGAGGGCAATAACACGTTCCCTGTGGTCAACAGACTCCTTACTCAGCTCTTTGAGGTGGAAGACATGGATACAGAGGAGCAAGTCTGCCAGCTGTTGACCCAGCTAAATGATAGCACCGTGAGTATAAACACTAAGGGGTTCATTCAGATCTTAGCACCAGGTGTTTTTGGGGATTTGTGCTTACTTCATAAATCCCGCCTCGTATTGGATAACATACTGCGTGTCCCTGATCATGGTGGCATCATGGTGGCATACATACATTCATTCTGTTGCCTGCCTTTGGTACTCCTTACAATCTTTACTGCAGGACTGGAATGGAAGGAAATGGTTTGCATCCTACCTGTCATCCTGACCACAATTTGTGCATCTCTCAGTCCTATCACCCTTTCTGTTTAATTTATGCAGGCAACTTATGCAGCTAGAAAAAGGGTCCATCCATCTACCTAAATGCAGATGACACCCAACTATATCTGAGAGCTGCAAATCCTTCAGACACCTTGATCCTGAAAACATCCTTAAAAAGTGAAAAAAAACAATCACACTATTACTGCTAAAATGTAACGCTGCAAAAACCAAACTCATTCTCCTGAGTGTCAAAGAATCTTCACCATTGGTCCAAAAATGGATAGGCTCTCTTTCACAGCATGGAATTTTTCCTACACTGGTCACCTTTGCCAATTTACCACACCTCATTATTGACCAAAGTTTTACAATGTTCCCACACATATCCAAACAATGGAAACTACACCCTCGAACTGGTTCTTCTAAGAGTACTTAAACCCCCATTACTTTCTACAGACATCAGACTAGTTGTTAAATATCTAGTTCTTTCACATCTAACAATGGAAACTGTATCGTAGCTTATCTTTATAAACCACTCTTGCTCCAATGAAAGCTATTCTACACAAAGCAGAACTCCTCATCATAGGTGCAAAAAAAGTACACAGTTTTCCTCTTCAAGTCAGACTTAACTTCAGAACTTCATGCATCACAGAGAGGGCCATATAGGCTAGCTTACCATGTTATATGAAGAACAAACTTTGCACTGAAAGAGGCACTAGGAGCAAAATCCTGACCCATACTCAAAATTTTGGAAGCTAAAATATCAAAAATCTTAAATCAAGCCTTCCCTTTCAATGCACCAAAATATGGAATATTGTTTCTGGAGACTCAGGCCCTCATTATTATACCTATGTATTCATAGGTTGGTTCACAAAATACAGAATCGTAGTGGGTTGCAATTCGGCCATAATATTAATGAGGCAGGTCACAAATTGTGACTCAGTACGACTGGCTACAATTACAGGCATGGTCACCTACTGGGTCAGCACACCACCATGTCTCTGATTGGTTTTCATTAAAGCAAACTTTTTTTTTTTTATGTACCCTGTTTTCCTAAAGGGAAAGTGGGACACATTTAAAAAGAAAGATGATATATTTTACAAACTTGTTTTGTTGGTAGGGAGTGGTCCTGAAAAAATTCTTTAAACATTTACAGAGGCAGAAGAGGCCCTACCCATTTGTGAATGGCTTACTTTCTCCTTGGAGGTGGTATTATAAATATTAGGGCCAGATGTATCAAACGTTTTACCGTTCGCAAACGGGCCGATTCACAGAATCAGCCCGTTTGCGAATGGTAAAAAGGCTTTTGGGATGTATCATCCCAAAAGGCATTCGCAAAATAGGGAATCGCAATTTTTGTGATTACCTTTTTTGCAAATGCATTTAAGGAATCGCAATTTGCGATTCCTTAAATGCAATGCAGGAAGCAAGAAAAAATTGCGACCTTGCTTTAAGGAATCGCAAATTACCACCAACTTCAAGTTGGTGGTAATTTGCAAATTCCTAGAAAAATGCACTTTTTTGCATTTTTCTAGGTGCCATGTGGCATACATACATGCTTTAGGGCATGTATGTGCACCACATGTGCACACATGCATATTTCAGGGGTGCAACAGGGTGTCCTTTTGGCCCCCTTGCACCCTTGAAATTGCATGCGCAATTTGCGAGTACCTAGTGGGTACTCGCAAATTGCGCATGCAATTCCCATTCATTCCTATGGGCCTCTAGGCCCATAGAAATGAATGGGAAGCCATTCCTTATTTGCGACTCACAATTTGCGAGTCGCAAATAAGGAATGCGTAGGAATCGCAATTTTATTTGCGAAACCTACATACATTGCATTTTGCGAGTCCATAATAGCGAATCGGTAAAATTCGCTATTAAGGACTCGCAAAATACAATGTTGATACATCTGGCCCTTAATGTTTTGCGACTGGATTTCGGTCACATAACATTAATACATACATAAGAAATCAGTATTTAAAATGGAAGCCCTTAAGACGCCCTTTCCAAATACCGATTAGTATTGGTTTCCTAAACCCATTTAACAATTCAGAAACCTTAAACCTTTTACAAATCAATAAGGGCCCCGTGCATCAAACTAAAAACCGGTCGCCAAACGGGCAGATTCTCAGAATCTGCCCCTTTGCGACCGGTACTTTTGCATTTGGGATGCATCATCCCAAATACAAAAATCGCAAATTGCAATTGCATTTAAGGAATCGCAGATTGCGATTCCTTAAATGCAATGCTAGAAGCAATTTAAAATAGCGATTTCGCTATTAGGGGTCACAAATTACCGAAAAAAAAACTGGTCGGTAATTTGCAAAAAGTTTGAAAAATGCACTAAAGTGCATTTTTCAAAGTTACATTTTACACACACACATGCCCTTGGGGCATGTGTGTGCGCAACATGGGTGCACATTACAATTTCAGGGGTGCAACAGGGTGTCCTTTTGACACCCTTGCACCCTTGAAATTGCATGCGCAATTTGCGAGTACCTAATGGGTAATCGCAAATTGCGCATGCAATTCCCATTCATTCCTATGGGCCTGGAGGCCCATAGGAATGAATGGGAAGCCATTCCTTAATTGCGACTCGCAATTTGAGACTCGCAATTAAGGAATTTGTAGGAATCGCTATTTTTTAGCGATTCCTACATGCATTGGCTTTTGCAATTCCTTATTAGCGAATCCTTATTTTTCGCTAATAAGGAATCGCAAATGGCATTTTTGATGCATGTGCCAGTATATAGGCTTTGTACATTTTAAAAAGGGATTTCGCATTCGCAAACCCTCTGATTTACTGATTAGAGGGTTTGTGAGCGCTAAAACTGCATGAGGCCCATGGTGAATATGTTATTAGTGACAAGGGTTTTTGAGCCTGGTTTTAGCATCTGTCTGTAAATGACCTGTTAAGGAGTTCATTCTAGGTGAACAGAGGTCGAAGAGGATAACAAAAACTTTGTAGAACATTAAACATTGAAACAGCTAATCTGTTTAAAAGCAAAATCTGTTTGTACATGCTCAGTTTTGCTGTGGCATGCACAATTATATTCATCTTTTAAAGTTGCTGGACGCTATTCCTTGGAGAGCAGCTGGCAAATCATGTGTGGTTTCTAAGTGTGATGAAATGGCAGATGAGAAAGTATTTCGAGCGAAAAAATATATGTATAATTTATTTTTGCTGATCGTGAGCTAGATAGTTTAAGCATGTTTTTATTTACAAGTACAAAACTTTGTGAACTTGTTAATAAACTATTCCACAATTTTTGTAATGTTGAAATTATCAGTGGCGGCTCCTCCGCAATGGCAGAGGAGCGTCACCCCACTGCCTGGCACAGAGCCGGCAAACAAAAAATAAAACGATGCTCTAGCATCGTTTTATTTTTTGTTTGCCGGCTCTGAGCCAGCTTGGGCTGGGAGAGGCAGGGCATGGGAGGGTGGAGGAGGAGTGCTTGTGCACTCCCTAAGTGCCCATGTGTGTTTGGCCGGCCGACCGAAACACACATGTGCACTTAGGTTTCTCCAGCCCGGCTGCATTCAGCAGCCAGGCTGGAGAAACCCCACAGACTCCATGACCTGAGCAGGGCGTCTTTCCTGCCTACTCAGGCCAATCCCTGTGCTGCTCTGTGTCTGTGGTCTGAAAGGGTGTGGAGAAGAAACATCGCTTATTGCCTAAGTGTTGCATTGAGCCGGTATTCCATTCTTGGAGTTTTTACACTCATAGGGGAGAGGAGTTGGCCTAACGGCTAGGGCGGTTGAACTCGAATCTGGGGAACTGGGTTCGAGTTTCGGCAATGGCGCTGAACATCCTGTGATTCTGGGCAAATCACTTAATCTCCCCTCGCCTAACAAAAAAATGAATGTGTCCACATGTAATGCAACTGGTGCTATGTAAAGCGCTCTGATACCCGATTCGGGTCAAGTTCGCGCTATATAAAACTCTGTAAAAATAAAAAAATAAAAACATGATGGTTGTAACCTTCATCCACTTTGGTTAGTTGTGCAAGATATGATATGTGTTGTGTTTATATGCCCACAGAATATTTTGAAAACATTTTAAAGTATAAATTGAGGAAATTGATGATCTATTTCTCTTATGTAAGGACCAATCAAGTGATATTTGCTGTAAAATAAAATCATTTTAACTAGATTTCGGATGCAGATAAGTTCTAAAATGATATGTGCTCTTTTCAAAGTTAACAGGTTTTTTAAATTGTCTAATGTGGATTTGTGTGTATGGCGTTCAGTGATATTATCGGGTTTATTATCTTCTGTGAATCCCTGACAGTATTACATTTGATTTTGTTGTAACCTGTGTGTAGTATCTTGAGCTTGTGTGCATTGGGACTCCTTACCAGAATTATGTAATTGGTTTGAATGTTTCTGGGTGTGTTCAATAAAGTTATGATGCAATGTGCGCAGATTGCGGTTGTATGCTAAGGAATAAAGACGTGTGTTAAAGAGCTTCGTGTGTGGTGTGGTCATTTGCATGCTTCCGGGCTAGGGAGGATGCTACAACTGGCGACAAGTGTGGGATCTGTGCCCCGAAGAAACGAGACTGCTCTCCCTGGAAGTTTGCAAAGCTACAGCAAACTCCTTGTCTGTGGCACGTGTGCCTATTTAGATGAGAAGCAGTTCAAAGCTGGCATGTGTGGAATCGAAGCCCCCCTCCAGCCCACATACGGCTCTCAACATAGGCCCTGCAGAGGAGTACTTTAGAAAGCTCACCAGAAACCCACTGTTAAGACCAGAAGAAGAGATACTGCACCACATCCTAACAAATAGCCATCATCAATACAAAGCGAATTATAAAAGGCAGCGACAACCAGGTGCAAAGAAAACACTACAAGAGGCAACAGCCAAGTGCAAGGAAGCACCATACAACCTTGTGTTGGGCGTGACAACCCCAGGCCCTGGTGAAAGGTCGGCGCACAAAGTAGCCAGTGGCATCCATTTTGTCAGGTGGCCATCAGAATAGAGACATTTTTCAATGGCAGCTGAAGGAAACGCCAGCTATTCCTGAAACCACCACCTCCATTCAACACCGCAAAAAAGCAGAACATTGGCTCCAGATGGACTAACAGGATTGAGACGTTTGATAACTTAATTGATGCACTAGAAGAAGTAAATGACAAAAGATCATCAAATACTTAAAGAACCTTGCTGGTAATGGAGTGAAAGAAGTAATAAAAAAAGTTATTACAAACTGATGAAACCTGTTACAGTCAGATAAAAGAAGCATTAGAAGCAAAGTTCAACCCAGTACCAAATGTCGACTATGAAAGGTACATTTTAAATAAAGCACAACAACAAATTGGGAAACTGATGGATGAGTTTGTTGAGAGACGACAAACTCATTAAGTATTGTAAAGTTCAGTGAATTCAATGATGAAGAAGACATGCATCTGAGAGTTATCGATGGTTGTCTCTCAGATTCCTTCAGAAGACGCATGCTAAGAGAGACCCTTAGCTTGGAGGAAGTACTCATGGCTGCAAGAGCAGAGGAACATGCAGATTGACAAGCTGTTGATATGAAAGCTGGAAAAGCACAGAATGTATCAGCGTTGATCATGAAAGCAAACACAAGCATAAGGTAACGGCCAGGAGATCGACATCTCCGAAGAAGAAGAAATTGTGTTTCGGATGTGGATTTTTGTTTCCCAATGAAGGCAAATGTCTCACCATTGGACAGAAATGGAAAGGATGCGGGAAAGAAAACCATTTCATAATGGTTTGCAAAGCAAAAGAGAAACTGTGTCACAGCGAGAAGAGAAAATGGATGCTCAAAAGTTCCAGAACATTCTCGCCATGCCCACAAGGCCAAACAGCACCATCTCCTACGACAAGTATAAGCGAAACAAAGTTGATCACCTTCAAATTCATCTTGTTCAGGCTCATTAGCGTCACTATCAGGCGACAGTGAGGAAGATGGGTGTGCAATGACGTTGTCAACTATAGAGCGAAATGCACATGTAGGATTGGGTGCTTGCAAAGAAGAGCGCAAACTAAAGAAAAAATGCCAACCTAAGCAACAAAACTCATTTGGACGGTGTCCTAAAATTACACTGAAGGTGAATGTTTGTCCCATAAATTTCATCTTAAACAGTGGTGCGTCAACCAACATCATGCCTGCAGAGAAGTTCAACAAATTGTCTCCTGTGCCACTCCTCACTCCATTGACTAGGAAGATGCACACATAGGCTGCTTCCGCACCATTGCGAAGTCAAGGATCATTCTTGGCAACCATGCGGCATAAGAAGACGGCAGTACAAGCGCTAATTCAAGTTTTGCAAGGTACTTCGTTCAGTGCATGTTTACTCAGTTTCACTACTGCTGCTGACATGGGACTAATATCTATTAATGACAACCTCAGTGCACAGTCTGAAATTGTGAGTCAGTTCCCATTGTTGTTTTCATGGCCTAGGGAACCTCAAAACAATGAAAGTGCAGCTTCTTATTAATGAAGACATTTGCCCTCTTGTTTAGCTGCATCGCAGAATTGCTTTCCATCTACAGGAGGCTGTTGCAAAAGAACTAGAAATGTTGCTAAAGTATGACATCATTGAGTGCTCCACTGGTCCTACACCATGGGGTTCGCCAATAGTGGTTGTGCCAAAAAAGGACAGTGGAGGTGCAGTGTGGATTTGTGTTGACATGCGTCAAACCATCAAAGCAATCAAGAGAGAAAGACATCCAGGTCCTCACATAGCTGACATGATCACACAGCTGAAAGGCGCCAAAGTCTTTTCTCGTCTTGATCTGAACAAAGCTTACCATCAACTTGAACTGGAAGAAAACTGTAGGTATATTGCTTCTTTTCTACTTTTTCAACTCATGTTGGTTTGTTATTATACAAAAGTTTTGTAGTGTTGTCAGCTGTCAGCTTCAAAACTGTTTACACATGTCATTCATCGAATAATTCAACCGGTCACACATGCTTTCATTATAGTGATGATATTCTGGTGTTTGGGGCAACTAAAAAAGAGCATGATAAAGCTGTTGTACAAACATGCCAACTACTTGCTGATGCAGGTCTCACACTGAACGCCGAAAAATGTGAGATGCACAAAGACAAGCTCAAATTCTTTGGACCTATCTTTTCTGAAAGGGGGATGACTCCTGATCCAGATAAAGTACGAGCATTGTACTCTATCTGTCCCCCACAAAAGGTAACCATGCTGCGATCCTTCCTACGCATGGCCAGCTATTCGTCCAGATACATTCCTGGCTTTGCCACATTGAGTGACACGTTGAGGAAGCTAACAAAATGGAATATTCCATTTCACTGATCTTCTTAATGCAACCAAATTTTCAAAAAGATAAAACATGCAATTGAAAATGCAAGTGAAATGGCTCATTTTAATCCAAAGTTACATACTGAGATTGTGGTGGATGCAAGCCCGGTGGGTCTAGGTGCCATTCTTGCTCAACATAACGGACATCCAAATGCACAGAGACACAACATGGCTTATGCCAGTTGGAGTCTGTCTCAGACAGAATGTGCCTATTTGCAGCTCGAAAAAGAGAGCCTGGCTGTGGTGTGGGCCTGTGAGCCTTTTCATGTGTTTCTCTATGGAAAACATTTCACTCTTGTTACTGAACATCAGGCACTGTTCACTATCTGTGGGAATCCGAAAGCCAAGAAGCCACTTCAAATTGCAAGGTGGGGGTTGCGTTTGCAAGAAGATTATTACACTATTGTGCACAAACTGGGAAGGATCAAAACCCTGCAGATTACTTTTCATGAGTGCCATTGTCTCATCACATTTCATTGTGAAGTCAAGGACATCTGCCACTCTCTCCATTGAACAGATCATCACTGCTACTAACGCTGACAAAGTCTTGCTCACTATCAAAGATATCATTTCAAAGCAATTATGGAAGAAAGCTGTGCGACCTCTGGCAGATGACGTTGAATATCAAAAGTTTAGAAATGTGCAAGAGGAACTCTCTGTCACTCTAAAGGGTGTCCTATTACGAGGCGCAAGGATTGTGATATCTGAGAGCCTGAGGCAGCAGGTCATTGAACTGGCACATGAAGGACATCGTGGCATTGTACCCACAGCGGGAGCTCTCAGAGATCGAGTGTGGCTCCCCCGCCTAGATGAACAAGTGGAGAAAGAATTAAAATCATGTAATCTTTGCAATTGTCTGTCTCCAAAAACAACACAACATACACTCAATATGTCTGACCTTCCTATCTAATTATGGGAAAGTATTGCAATTGATTTCTTTGGATTATTAAACAATGGACATGACCTCATGGTCATCATTGGTGAGTACTCTTGTTTTCCCCTAGTGGAAGACATTGTCAACCACTCACGACAAGGTTATCGGTAGGCTGGATGACATTTTCGCAGTGTGGGGCCTTCCTACTGTTCTCAAATCAGACAATGATCCACCTTTTAATAGCAAAGAATTTAAGGTGTTACTTACCCTGCTGAGTGTCAAGCAACAGAAAAGCATGCCTCTCTGGCCCCAGGCTAATGGCGTTGTTGAATTCATGAGCACTCTAAAGAAAGTAGTTCAATGAGCGTCAATGGAGGGCATTGATCTCAAGTCAGCATTATGCCGAGCCCTTCGTGTTTATCGATCAACTCCCCACTCCACCACGAGTGAGAGTCCTGCCACCTTTTGGGAGAGCTATGGGAACAAAGATACCACAATGGACCTCGCATCATCCACCGGATACAGACAAGATTAGCAACAAGGACACTTCTCAAAAGTGCAAAATGAAAACCTATGCTGATAAATGCAGGTGCATTAAGGATGCAGTCTTCAACAAAAGAGACTGGTTTCTAGTGAATCAAATACAAAAGCGCAAGACTGATGCAACATTTGAAGTTGAACCATTAAGAGCTCTGATCCATAAAGGGAATATGGTGACTGCTAAACGTCCTGAAAAATCCATTACAAGGGACTCGTCACACTTTAAGCCCTTGCCTTGATGCACGTAGGCTCCTGATGTCACGAGTGAAATCATTTCACCTGAGTGCCCAAATCAAGCGTCTAATACCACATCTGTGACACTCGACTAAGGTGCACCTCATCTCCCTCATATCACTCGATCTGGCAGACGTGTACGAGCCCCTCGATGACTCATCGAAGTGCTATGATGTTTATGTTGTCCGTATTTTTTATTTAACAAAGGGCAGATGTAGTATCTTGAGCTCGTGTTTATTGGGACCCTTTTGGTCCTATGCGCCCTCCTTACCGGAATTACTTGATTGGTTTGGGTGTGTCTGGGTGTGTTAAATAAAGTTATTTGCGGTTGTATGCTGAGGAAAAAAGACATGCTAAAGAGCTTTGTGTGTAGCGTGGTCATTCGCACGCTCCCAGGCTGGGAAGGAGGATACACTGTGTAAAGATAATCCTTCCGAAGTGCATCATTATAAGTAAGCACTGTCTGATTTTACAGTGAGCGCCTTAGCTGGCTTTTCTGTGGGAACTAAAGCTTCAGAGGCCAACAAATGAGGTAGAAATACTTCATTCAGCACTTCTTAACCCCTGAGAATATGCCTAGATCGGATTTCCCATCATTTGGCAGCTCATCTGTACCATAACAAACAGGGACCAACCTCATAGATATCAGTTCATGCACACCTCAAAAGGAGCAGCCTCGCCTGAACAGCTAACCAACTGCACGAGACAACAAGCAGCCCTCTGGGCATTTCTGCTTAGTTGAGCTTCGGAAGGGAGGTGTAGCTTGAGTCTCGAGGCACAGCTAAAAATGTGTCACATCAGGACCTACCCACTCAACCTAGGGAGGATTCAACGGAGTACCACAAAATCAATGGAAATCTTAAAGCCAACGGCTAACTACTGGGAAAACATCTGGGCATCAGATTCCATCATTGTTTGCATGTTTGGTCTGTATTAAATCTTTAAAGACTACTATTGCCTATGGATTTCACCACTTTCGGTTGCAAGTCCCAAGATGCAGCCATAGATGGATAGTCAGAGACAAGATTGAGTGGTATTTCGAAACACCCATCCCGCTTACCAAACTGTGCAAGGACAGGTCCAATTCTGATCCCCACACCTGTTAACAGCACTCTTTGTTAGTTATTGGCAAGGTGCTGGAAAAATATGATTGTGCAGTCGCAGCACACTCCTCTTCAAAATGAATTTGCTGAACTCACCATATAATCCACCATTTGCTGCATAAATTGCATTTTCTACAACAAAAACTTATTTTTGCCTCACAGAGATCCAAAGTTATTAAACTTCACTTCACACAAGGTGCATTGCCACTTCCCACAAGGTAACTCGTTGTCTTCAGCTGTTGATTGCAGTATTGAACCAAGAGGTGGTACAGTTGCCTTGATAGTATAAACATTTAATTAGGCAAAGGAATTTTGTCTGCAGCTGTTATATAATGGAAAGAGGTGCTGCATAATTGCTGCTTCTCGTGTCTAACCTTGCCAGAAAACATAGTCAACCCTTCTGTATAATTTGGTCCTCCACATCCTCATAATTCCAGTAGCTCTGTGTAAGAAGCCGGGTTGCTCGGTGGGGCAAATTCTTCCATCACAGTGCAACACTAGCTTTGAGTCAGCCATATACTGTTTCTCTAAGACAGCCTCGTCTAGCTGAGATAGAAGGGTATTTTAGAGAATGTGTGTTAAGGGTTATCAGTTAATCAACAAGGGGGGGACAGAAGGGCTTTTGGAAGGTCCAGCATACATGCCCAAGCCAACACTAGAGAAGAGGGTATGCAGTTCCTTAGGTGGGTCAAGAGAAGTAAAGAGAGATCAACATTGTGTATTATCACAAAGAGAAATGACAGTCCTTAAATAATCGGCGGGAGGGGAATTCCTCTTTAAGGAACTAGGGCCCTCACACACCCAGCCAGCTAGGTGTCATGCTTCATCATTTGGGCCTGCTCCTCGTCGGGTCGGCGCTGCAATACCCGACGGGCACCCAAAGAGGGGCTCTTCAGCTGAGATCTTTTGTTCCTTGCCGTTTGGTGCAGCGGAGGTAAGGGACCTAAGAAGTGTAGATGTGGTGTAATGGAATGTGATTAAAACAGGTTGGGTAGTCCAAAGAATGACTTTTATTCAGGTTGGCTCCCCACCTGGTTAAAAGGAAGAGTGGCGACTATCTCAATTAATGGTTCAGGATAACTGCGCTCTACTCTTAAGGGGTCGACATGTTTATTGCCTAATAGTCTGGAGGTAACGAACAACAAGACCTCTTATCTGACCTATATTGCTTTAATATGACCTACTTAGGTTCTGACATGCCAACATCCCAACAAAACACTACTGAAAACCAAATGCTACCAGAGATAGTTTTATTATTCATTGTATTACATCTCTGACAATTGTTATTTCATAAGTATACAAAACATTTTTTTTTATATATGTTATTTTTCTTTCTTTTTTTGTGTACATTTACTGAAAAAATACATACATATCTACATATGTCATTATCTGTACATATAATTGCTTTACATTTTTAGCTAGTACAGTGTTAATTTCTTTAAAAAAACATATGCATCACCCCACAACAGTTAATCAAAAAAAATCATTCTCACCAGTCAAACTCCTCTCATACAACCTCAATCATACATAAAAGAAGAAGAGATTCAGCCCTTTGAGGGGTCCCAAAAAGGACTGGGGAGAACAAAGTTAGCTGATGGAAGATCTCAAACATCAGTTGCTTGTGATGACACTATGTCTCAGGGGCCACTCCTCAAGGGTATAGTGTTGGTCTACGCGCGTTTCAGTGGCAAAACCACCTTCCTCAGGACCAATGTTTGTTTTAAAATGAATCTCAACAACGAACAAACTGGATTTATCTGTGGGGTAATAAAGGAATAATAATGGGTGATGGCATATATGAAATTTCAATTCAAAAAATTACTTTAAACCATGACTACCTCATCCTCACCTTACCGTGCTGATATTATTGTGCATTGCATAACAAGTTTGTGATACGTGATCAATATTTGTAAAGTTCCTTACCCCAGAGTAGGTAGCAAGCCTGTAGGCTGTACCCCATCTCTAGGATTCAGTATCATAGGTGGAGATAGGAAGAATCAAGAGTGCACATTACATGAAAACAATGTCAAGAACACCTAAAAGTTATGCCCCATCAGATAAGATGGCATGCAAGGATTGTTCAACAGGACATGCAGAGGGACAAAATGTATCAGTCAGCAAATAGCAACATCCGAAAGAGTGATAAAAAGAAGAAAGCATTGTCAAAAGCTATCGCAAGTACAAAACGTAGGTGGTAACTAGAAACCCTCAAGCTAGTTAATTACCACAGTGAGGATTACCTGTAGCTACTAAACCAGTAGAGGATAAATTCAATTTCGAAAAGTCAGACATCAGTCCTTAGAAAAGACGACATACAGGCTAACATACTTTACAAATGTTGATCACGTATCACAAACTTGTTATGCAATGCACAATAAAAGTATTCCTTTATTACCCCACAGATAAATCCAGTTTGTTCGTTGTTGAGATTCATTTTAAAACAAACATTGGTCCTGAGGAAGGTGGTTTTGCCACTGAAACGCGCGTAGACCAACACTATACCCTTGAGGAGTGGCCCCTGAGACATAGTGTCATCACAAGCAACTGATGTTTGAGATCTTCCATCAGCTAACTTTGTTCTCCCCAGTCCTTTTTGGGACCCCTCAAACGGCTGAATCTCTTCTTCTTTTATGTATGATTGAGGTTGTATGAGAGGAGTTTGACTGGTGAGAATGATTTTTTTTGATTAACTGTTGTGGGGTGATGCATATGTTTTTTTAAAGAAATTAACACTGTACTAGCTAAAAATTTAAAGCAATTATATGTACAGATAATGACATATGTAGATATGTATGTATTTTTTCAGTAAATGTACACAAAAAAGAAAGAAAAATAACATATATCAAAAAAAATGTTTTGTATACTTATGAAATAACAATTGTCAGAGATGTAATACAATGAATAATAAAACTATCTCTGGTAGCATTTGGTTTTCAGTAGTGTTTTGTTGGGATGTTGGCATGTCAGAACCTAAGTAGGTCATATTAAAGCAATATAGGTCAGATAAGAGGTCATGTTGTTCGTTAGCTTTTGTTTTTTCCCCCCTCTTCTTAGACCTAAAAGTAATTTAGGGGGGGCCTTTGTTTCTTTAGAACTAATAGTCTGGAGGATCAGTGGCAATTCATCAGGACCTAGTGAAAAACTATCTACACACCGTGGAAAGGTGGGCAACCTATCTGCCACGTGTAAACTCTGCGAGTAAGGTACCCACAGCAAAGGACGACCTAAAACAAAACAAATAATAAAAACCACAGCAATGTCAATGGCAGCAATTTCATCGTGACAACGTATCTCTCTCTTAATAACAATTAAAATTAGTGACCCTTATTGAGTGCAAGAGTGGCTAATAATGTCACACAATTAGTGGTAAAAGGTGATACCAGCAAGCACGTGGTTAAAAACACTCGCAATGTGGAGGTCTCTATTTTGATAAAATCTGGCGGTAGCTACGAGGGCGGCCGGTGAAGGGCAAATGGACTCACCTAAATGCTCTAAGAGTCTCGCCTCAACAGAATCCGGCGGGTTGTGAGACACATAAAGTATTGTGTCCTGGGGAAACATAATGGCAAGGGTATCAGGTAAATGTTGCTGAATACACGGAGTCTCTTGCTATCCCGGAAACAATAGCATATTGCAGGTAAGAGATAGGGAAAGCGGCGTGTCTGCTCAGGCGCACGTATTATACCACAGAGTAGAAAAAGCCCCCCGAAGGCCCGGGCTACTGAAGAACAAAGGCACCCCCACTGCTCGTCAGGCTGCTACCCACGGTTATGAGAGGCACTGGCCTGAAGAACGGGGCTCGGCCGAGTTTTCGTGCTTAAAACAGGCTCTGTGGGTGACCAGCTCCATGCTTAAAAATCGCGTGTCTGACAGTCAATGGCTTCGCTGCCCGAGAACTTACCTCCTGCGTCGCTGAAAGTCGGGTCGAGGCTGCTCATAAATCCAGGCACACTCACCTTGAATCCTAGGATGCAGAATGGGTGACCTACCCCTCGCCGCCGGAACCAGGTGGTAAACTGCTGTCTCGCAGGGGCGCAGATATACTCACCGGTTCCTGGTTAGGGGAGTGGCAGGTATCGGATTCGCGTCAGCTGTGGCAGGTAGCTGGTGCGTCTGGGCCGGAAGTGGTTGACTCGATGAAAATAGCGGCCATCTTATAGTGTGTAATAAACCGTTCAGGTAGTGAACTAACTATCTAGTCCAGTCATTACAGTGGCAAGGATGGGTCCATAAAGGTCCATTAAACAACGGGGGTATGTGAACACCATCGAGCACGGTGGTAACTCGGGTACAATGGAGTCCTGAAATGTAAGATCGCGTTATGGTCAAGGGGGTATTTTAACAGTATTGTAGCGCCCCTACTAACACAGGAATGGCCCAGATAAGGCATGTTGAATCAAGTAGGATGGTGTGATGACCCTATGCGTAGTGCTGAGTTCTAGATCAAAAGGGGGATGTAGACTATGTAATATAGTAGCACGAGTATTATGTCAACCTGGCTATCCAGAGTGTGTAGATTCATGCAGGGTAAAGGTACTGTAGTCTGATCATATGTTTGTTAGGGACCCCCAGGGAATGTCATCATTCAATCCCTGTCGGTCAGTAGAGAGTCGATGTACCCATCTTTGTTCTATCCTAAACAAAACTCTCTGTGTTGTTTGAGGGTGGGCTTCAAGCACCAGCCAACGGAGGGTGTCTGGGGAGTGGTTGAACTCCTTGAAATGTGTATACATCTTTGTGGTTACCCGTTGGCAACGAATATTGCTCTTGTGTTCTGTGATGCGCGTTTTGATCATTCTCATGGTCATGCCTATGTACTTCATGTTGCAAGGACAAGTGACCATGTAGATGCAGTGGGTGGTGTTGCAGTTAGTGTGTCTTGTCAGTTCCCATATGAAGGTGTCCGAAAGGGTTATCTCCTTCGTGGATGTAGTCAGACGACACACTGCGCATGAGCCACAGGGGTAGTGGCCCTTGACTGGAGGGTGATCCTAAAGTGATCTTTGCTCATTAATGCTCTGAGTCTTTGTCCTAGTATGCACAAGAATGTCTTTTAGATTTTGTGTTCGTTTATAAGCGAACCTGGGTGTTGGCATCTGTAGGGTCCCAGTGGCCAGAATCCCCCAGTGTTTTTTAATGATGCCTTTGATGCGGTTGGAGTCTGGTGTAAAAGAAGTGACGCATGTGAGGGCATCAGTAGGCTCTTTAGGGGTCACTTCCAACAAACACTCACGGGGATTGTTTCTAGCTCTCTTCATAGATTTCAGGACATGACGTTGTGAGTATTCCCTTTGTCTTAGATTAGTTGCTAGGGATTGAGCCTCAGTCTTGTAGTCCGCTATAGAGCTACAATTTCTCCTAATGCACAAGAACTGCCCAAAAGGCAAGTTATCTTTAAGGGCTCTCGGGTGGTGGCTACTGTAAAGTAACAGACTGTTTCTGTCAGTGGGCTTTTTGTAAAGGGTAGTGCTCAACTGTTCATTGTTGAGTCTGATGCTCAGATCCAGGAATGGTATGTAGGTGTCTGATATGGTGTGAGTAAAGTTCAGGTATTCATTTTGTGTATTGATCCACTGGCAGAAATCCTCGCAGGTGGATAGGTCTCCCTTCCAAAAGATGTGAATGTCATCGATGAACCTTTTCCACAACCTCAGATTACTGGTATATGGATTGCTTGGGTGCAAGATGACATTCTCCTCAAAGGCAGCCATATAGAGACAGGATACGCTTGGGGCAAAGGTACTTCCCATGGAAGTACCTTGGGATTGATGAAAGAGTTGTATCTTGAACTCAAAGAAGTTTTCTGTCAATGCCAAAGTGGCACACTCCATGATAAATGAGACAGGGGTAGGTGAGGTCCATTCAACTTTATCGAGGGCTGCCTCAATGACAGTCAGAGTGGCACATTGAGGAATGTTGGTATATAACGCCTCAACGTCCAAGGTGACGAGAAGGTTTATCTCATCTGTGCCCTGTGCTTCCTCTATTATGCGCAGGATGTCTGTGGTGTCGCGCACAAAGGAGGGAGTTTGTCTCACTAGTGGCTGAAGAAAGTGGTCACAAAATTTAGATAAAGGCTCCAAGAGTGAGCCTATACCTGAGACTATGGGCCGTCCAGGGACTGGTGTTAAACCCTTATGAATTTTAGGCAGGGTATAGAAATAAGGTGTTTTGGGTTCCTTTACTACAAGAAAGTCTGCCTCCTTTTTGTTGATCCAGCCGTTGGTCTCTGCTTCGAATACCATGATAGCAATCTTGGTGGCAAGACGCGAAGTGGGGTTATCAGTGATAGGTGTGTAATACCTCGCGTTATTGAGTTAGCGTTGGCACTCGAGGTCATAATCAGTAGTTGACAAGATCACAGTTGCCCCTCCCTTGTCTGCCTGCTTAATGGTAATGCTGGTGTCATCCGCAACGGATCTGGCTGCAGCTAATTCAGCTGTTGAGAGGTTGTGGAAGGGGACCCTACCAGAGGGCAATGACAGATCTTTGAGTACGGCTTGCTCGAATGTCAATATTTCAAAAGGAATCATGCTGTTGTTGGGAGTGAAGGTAGACGGATTCCGTAGCCCAGTGTCATCTAGAATAGTCTGGGGTTTGTCTTGAAAGAAAGCTATCAGACGGATTTCCCTGAAGAAATTCTGTATCTCACAGTTGTCCCGGAATTTGTCAACCCTTGGAGTGGGGACATAGCCTAGTCCTTTTTCTAGTACTGCCTTTTCTGTTTCTGTGAGTGACCTATGTGAAAGGTTCACCACTAATTTCTCCTTCCCCTGGTCCTGCTCCTTGTCTCTATGGTGTATGGTGGTTGTTCTTGCCACTGAACTTGTTTCGGCATCCCTCTTTTTCGCCCTCTTCCTCTGCCCCAACCTCTGTCTAAAAAAGGAGGGTTACTAGTAGGGAAGAATTGGGGCTGGTCTTGAGGGTACATGGGGAATTGCCAGAAAGGGGGACCGGGGTAGGTAGGTACATTGTAGTTGGGGTACCCTGAGCGAGTAGCCCTGCTTTGGTTATTGCTGCCCCAGCTGCCAGTGCTAGAGTCACTGTTGGAGGAGCCTCTTCTGTTGGTATCTGATCCCTCATCAGATGAGTAACTGTTTTTGGCTGATGTGTAGTCAGCTTTCAGATAAGGATACACCTTTTCCTTATCGAATTTTTGTATATCCTTTTGCAGTTTGGCTATCTTTTGTTTCATTAGGTATTCCTTGTTGTCTGCAATTTCATTGTTTATCTCAGCCAGTTTGGATTTGAATGCGGATATCTGAATAGTAGTCTTGAGTGCCCCTTCTGCAATCTGTATTCTGATCAGAAGGGCATCCGCTATCCTTTTGGCGGTGTTGATGATTAACACGAGCAAGTCCCTAGTGCATTTCCATGCTACTAGGGACCACTCTTTTTTGAATGTTGCGTCCTCCAGGAACAACCTGGGGAAATTATTAACAATGAGACCGTTAGGAGCGATGTTCGCTCGCAGGTACTCGGTCATCATTGCTCCATGAAGGGTGATTTTTAGCCATTCCCTTTTCATAGTTGTTAGAGATGTCCAGTCTTCTGATTGGGTGCCTGTAGCCGTACCACCTTCCGCCCCTAGGAGGGAAGGCGTCCTCAAGATCTCGGCTACCGCTTCATCATTGAAGCTGAGTCCCTGGTTGTCCTCCATCATAGTGGGAGTCACAGGGATATAACCTATAGGTCACTGTAGGTTGGGTGAAAAAGATGGGCCAGAAAAGGCAGGTTTCGTCTCTGCTAACCTAATGAATAAATCCCACGGGGGCTACCCGTGCATACAATTAATCAACAAGGGGGGACAGAAGGGCTTTTGGAAGGTCCAGCATACATGCCCAAGCCAACACTAGAGAAGAAGGTATGCAGTTCCTTAGGTGGGTCAAGAGAAGTAAAGAGAGATCAACAATGTGTATTGTCACAAAGAGAAATGACAGTCCTTAAATAATCGGCGGGAGGGGAATTCCTCCTTACGGAACTAGGGCCCTTACACACCCAGCCAGCTAGGTGTCATGCTTCATCATTTGGGCCTGCTCCTCGACCGGTCGGCGCTGCAATACCCGACGGGCATCCAAAGAGGGGCTCTTTAGCGGAGATCTTTTGTTCCTTGCCGTTTGGTGCAGTGGAGGTAAGGGACCTAAGAAGTGTAGATGTGGTGTAATGGAAAGTGATTAAAACAGGTTGGGTAGTCCAAAGAATGACTTTTATTCAGGTTGGCTCCCCACCTGGTTAAAAGGAAGAGTGGCGACTATCTGAATTAATGGTTCAGGATAACTGTGCTGTACTCTTAAGGGGTCGACATGTTTCTTGCCTAATAGTCTGGAGGATCAGTGGCAATTCATCAGGACCTAGTGAAAAACTATCTACACACCGTGGAAAGGTGGGCAACCTACCTACCACGTGTAAACGCTGCGAGTAAGGTACCCACAGCAAAGGACGACCTAAAAGAAAACAAATAATAAAAACCACAGCAATGTCAATGGCAGCAATTTCATCATGACAACGCATCTCTCTCTAAATAACAATTAATATTAGTGACCCTTAATGTGTGCAAGAGTGGCTAATAATGTCACACAATTAGTGGTAAAAAGTGATACCAGCAAGCACGTGATTAAAAACACTCGCAATGTGGAGGTCTCTATTTTGATAAAATCTGGCGGTAGCTACGAGGGCGGCCGGTGAAGTGCAAATGGACTCACCTAAATGCTCTAAGAGTCTCGCCTCAACAGAATCTGGCGGGTTGTGAGACACATAAAGTATTGTGTCCTGGGGAAACATAATGGCAAAGGTATCAGGTAAAGGTTGCTGAATACACGGATTCTCTTGCTATCCCGGAAACAATAGCATATTGCAGGTAAGAGATAGGGAAAGCGGCGTGTCTGCTCAGGCGCACGTATTATACCACAGAGTAGAAAAAGCCCCCCGAAGGCCCGGGCTACTGAAGAACAAAGGCACCCCCACCGCTCGTCAGGCTGCTACCCACGGTTATGGGGGGCACTGGCCTGAAGAACGGGGCTCGGCCGTGTTCTCGTGCTCAAAACAGGCTCTGCGGGTGACCAGCTCCATGCTTAAAAATCGTGTGTCTGACAGTCAATAGCTTCGCTGCCCGAGAACTTACCTCCTGCGTCGCTGAAAGTCGGGTCGAGGCTGCTCATAAATCCAGACACACTCACCTTGAATCCTAGGATGCAGAATGGGTGACCTACCCCTCGCCGCCGGAACCAGGTGGTAAACTGCTGTCTCGCAGAGGCGCAGATATACTCACCGGTTCCTGGTTAGGGGAGTGGCAGGTATCCGATTCGCGTCAGCTGAGGGAGGTAGCTGGCGCGTCAGGGCCGGAAGTGGTTGACTCGATGAAAATAGCGGCCATCTTATAGTGTGAAATAAACCGTTCAGGTAGTGAACTATCTATCTAGTCCAGTCATTACAGTGGAGAAGGATGGGTCCATAAAGGTCCATTAAACAATGGAGGTATGTGAACACCATCGAGCACGGTGGTAACTCGGGTACAATGGAGTCCTGAAATGTAAGATCGCGTTATGGTCAAGGGGGTATTTTAACAGTATTGTAGCGCCCCTACTAACACAGGAATGGCCCAGATAAGGCGTGTTGAATCAAGTAGGATGGTGTGATGACCCTATGCGTAGTGCTGAGTTCTAGATCAAAAGGGGGATGTAGACTATGTAATATAGTAGCACGAGTATTATGTCAACCTGGCTATCCAGAGTGTGTAGATTCATGCAGGGTAAAGGTACTGTAGTCTGATCATATGTTTGTTAGGGACCCCCAGGGAATGTCATCATTCAATCCCTGTCGGTCAGTAGAGAGTTGATGTACCCATCTTTGTTCTATCCTAAACAAACCTCTCTGTGTTGTTTGAGGGTGGGCTTCAAGTACCAGACAACGGAGGGTGTCTGGGGAGTGGTTAAACTCCTTGAAATGTGTATACATCTTTGTGGTTACCCGTTGGTAACGAATATTGCTCTTGTGTTCTGTGATGCGCGTTTTGACCATTCTCATGGTCATGCCTATGTACTTCATGTTGCAAGGACAAGTGACCATGTAGATGCAGTGGGTGGTGTTGCAGTTAGTGTGTCTTGTCAGTTCCCATATTAAGGTGTCCGAAAGGGTTATCTCCTTCGTGGATGTAGTCAGACGACACACTGCGCATGAGCCACAGGGGTAGTGGCCCTTGACTGGAGGGTGATCCTAAAGTGATCTTTGCTCATTAATGCTCTGAGTCTTTGTCCTAGTATGCACAAGAATGTCTTTTAGATTTTGTGTTCGTTTATAAGCGAACCTGGGTGTTGGCATCTGTAGGGTCCCAGTGGCCAGAATCCCCCAGTGTTTTTTAATGATGCCTTTGATGCGGTTGGAGTCTGGTGTAAAAGAAGTGACGCATGTGAGGGCATCAGTAGGCTCTTTAGGGGTCACTTCCAACAAACACTCATGGGGATTGTTTCTAGCTCTCTTCATAGATTTCAGGACATGACGTTGTGAGTATTCCCTTTGTCTTAGATTAGTTGCTAGGGATTGAGCCTCAGTCTTGTAGTCCGCTATAGAGCTACAATTTCTCCTAATGTGCAAGAACTGCCCAAAAGGCAAGTTATCTTTAAGGGCTCTCGGGTGGTGGCTACTGTAAAGTAACAGACTGTTTCTGTCAGTGGGCTTTTTGTAAAGGGTAGTGCTCAACTGTTCATTGTTGAGTCTTATGCTCAGATCCAGGAATGGTATGCAGGTGTCTGATATGGTGTGAGTAAAGTTCAGGTATTCATTTTGTGTATTGATCCACTGGCAGAAATCCTCGCAGGTGGATAGGTCTCCCTTCCAAAAGATGTGAATGTCATCGATGAACCTTTTCCACAACCTCAGATTACTGGTATATGGATTGCTTGGGTGCAAGATGACATTCTCCTCAAAGGCAGCCATATAGAGACAGGATACGCTTGGGGCAAAGGTACTTCCCATGGAAGTACCTTGGGATTGATGAAAGAGTTGTTTCTTGAACTCAAAGAAGTTTTCTGTCAATGCCAAAGTGGCACACTCCATGATAAATGAGACAGGGGTAGGTGAGGTCCATTCAACTTTATCGAGGGCTGCCTCAATGACAGTCAGAGTGGCACGTTGAGGAATGTTGGTATATAACGCCTCAACGTCCAAGGTGACGAGAAGGTTTATCTCATCTGTGCCCTGTGCCTCCTCTATTATGCGTAAGATGTCTGTGGTGTCGCGCACAAAGGAGGGAGTTTGTCTCACTATTGGCTGAAGAAAGTGGTCACAAAATTTAGATAAAGGCTCCAAGAGTGAGCCTATACCTGAGACTATGGGCCGTCCAGGGACTGGTGTTAAACCCTTATGAAATTTAGGCAGGGTATAGAAATAAGGTGTTTTGGGTTTCTTTACTACAAGAAAGTCTGCCTCCCTTTTGTTGATCCAGCCGTTGGTCTCTGCTTCGAACACCATGATAGCAATCTTGGTGGCAAGACGCGAAGTGGGGTTATCAGTGATAGGTGTGTAATACCTCGCGTTATTGAGTTGGCGTTGGCACTCGAGGTCATAATCAGTAGTTGACAAGATCACAGTTGCCCCTCCCTTGTCTGCCTGCTTAATGGTAATGCTGGTGTCATCCACAAGGGATCTGGCTGCAGCTAATTCAGCTGTTGAGAGGTTGTGGTATAATACGTGCGCCTGAGCAGACACACCGCTTTCCCTATCTCTTACCTGCAATATGCTATTGTTTCCGGGATAGCAAGAGACTCCGTGTATTCAGCAACCTTTACCTGATACCCTTGCCATTATGTTTCCCCAGGACACAATATTTTATGTGTCTCACAACCCGCCGGATTCTCTTGAGGCGAGACTCTTAGAGCATTAAGGTGAGTCCATTTGCCCTTCACCGGCCGCCCTCGTAGCTACCGCCAGATTTTATCAAAATAGAGACCGCCACATTGCGAGTGTTTTTAAGCACATGCTTGCTGGTATCACCTTTTACCACTAATTGTGTGACATTATTAGCCACTCTTGCACACATTAAGGGTCACTAATATTAATTGTTATTTAGAGAGAGATACGTTGTCACAATGAAATTGCTGCCATTGACATTGCTGTGGTTTTTATTATTTGTTTTGTTTTAGGTCGTCCTTTGATGTGGGTACCTTACTCTCAGAGTTTACACGTGGTAGGTAGGTTGCCCACCTTTCCACGGTGTGTAGATAGTTTTTCACTAGGTCCTGATGAATTGCCACCGATCCTCCAGACTATTAGGCAAGAAACATGTCGACCCCTTAAAAGTAGAGCGCAGTTATCCTGAACCATTAATTGAGATAGTCGCCACTCTTCCTTTTAACCAGGTGGGGAGCCAACCTGAATAAAAGTCATTCTTTGGACTACCCAACCTGTTTTAATCACATTCCATTACACCACATCTACACTTCTAAGGTCCCTTACCTCCACTGCACCAAACGGCAAGGAACAAAAGATCTCCGCTAAAGAGCCCCTCTTTGGGTGCACGTCGGGTATTGCAGTGCCGACCCGACGAGGAGCAGGCCCAAATGATGAAGCATGACACCTAGCTGGCTGGGTGTGTGAGGGCCCTAGTTCCGTAAGGAGGAATTCCTCCCGCCGATTATTTAAGGACTGTCATTTCTCTTTGTGACAATACACATTGTTGATCTCTCTTTACTTCTCTTGACCCACCTAAGGAACTGCATACCCTCTTCTCTAGTGAAGGGTTATCAGTTACCACTCATTAAAGATCCCAGCCCAGTTTAGTAAAATCAAAAAGTATTTTATGATTAGAACAAAGCAAAAATGACAAACATTGAATCGATTTGACCGGATCCTCGCTTATAGCTAACAATGGCTAGTTGTTGTGGCCAGTCATTGGTTTCCAACAAGCTAAGATTCATAGATATTTGATGAAGAAAAACTGAATCAATACAAAATATCCACTTTTGTTTGTGGGAAACTCATTTATGCCATGGAGATAAGTTTCCAAGCCACATCTGAGGTGCTCTATTCTTATTGGAATTAATTTTAGCCAAGCGGAACCACCTGGAGCACAGAAATAAGAGGCAGCCTGAACATGAGGTGTGTACTACTACAGTACTCTGTACTACCTGGATGCTGTCTACTACTTGGTATCCAGATGACAGTAAAACATCTGTAATACCTCTGGTCTTTCTGATAGCCGCTAGCTCATTGAATGCTACTTTATTTATTTATTTATTATTTTATTTATAAAGTTTTGTACAGCACGAACATGACCCAGGCGGGTATCAGAGCGCTTCACAATTTGGGTAGGTAGGATACAATAGTGGGAAGAGAACATTTGTTACATATATGTGCAAGGCACGAACATGACCCCTGCGGGTAACAGAGCGCTTCACATTAGGGTCGGACAGATACAGTAATGGGAGAAGAACATTTGATACATATATGTACATAGCATGCTAACAATGTTAATCACCGGTGTATAACCATGTAATAGTCAATCAAGGCATCCGAATAGAGGGCAGTAATGAAGCAGAGGAGCCAAGGCCTTTCCGGCAGAAACTTGAGCATTAGGATTTTTTTTTACTTACTTTTTGAAAGAAGCGGTGAAAGAGATTCGAAGGACTTCTGGGGGAAGAAAGTTCCAAATCTTCGGGGCAATGCCTGAGAAGGCTTTGTTACTCGTTCTCATTTTGTGGAAAATCTGTAGTTTCAGGAGCATTGAACTTGCACTTCGTGATGGTCTGCAACCCCCTGATAATTCTAGTTTTTGAGCCTGATGAATGGGGGTCCTGAAATGAAGGGCTTTGTGAGTCATGCAAGCAATCTTTATCTGTATTCTTGCATCGTATGGCAGCCAGTTTAGGGATTGTAGGGCTTGGGAAATGTGATCATTTCTTTTTGTCCCAGCAATCAATCTGGCTGCGGCATTAATGGAAGCCCTCTTAGTGGGGCCAAGTTATGTTTGGGGGAGACCACAGAGCGTGGAACTACCTTAGTCTAGTCTTGGCAATATTACAGCTTGTACCGCCAATATGAAGTCTTCCTGTGGAACGAATGGTTTGAGATTCCTTAGTATACTCATCTGGTGTTTAGCTCCCTTGGTTGCATTGCTGATATGATTCTTCATGTTCAAGTGCATGTCTAGTGTGATTCCGAGGAATTTAGCTGACTCAATAATGTGGGGAGAGCAGTTAAAGGCTGTAAGATGTTTCATCCAAAGGTCGATCTTGGGAATGTGATTAGGGGGAGCGATGAGAAGGAATTCTGTTTTGAAGGTGTTGAGCATGAGGTAGTTGTCAGTGAGCCAGCTTTGAGTGTTCATCCATGGAGTTGAGTGAGATGAAGTCTTCAGGGGAGAAGATTTTCAAATAAAGCTGAGTGTCATCCGCATACATATGAAAAAGAATGTTCGCTGAGTTTAAAGCATTTGCTAATGGTTCCAAGAATAAATTGAAGAGTATGGGTGACAGGGCGGACCCTTGTGGAACCCCCATAGTTACTGTAGAGGGCTGAGATAGGGATTGATTCATCTTGACTCTTTGGGATCTGTTTTGGAGGAAAGAAGTGAACCATTTCAATACCGACCCTGCTAGGCCCATCCTGTGTTCCAGAGTGGATAGTAGTTTGATGTGCTTAACAGTGTCAAAGGCAGAAGATAGGTCAAGGAGAATCAGGAGGCATGAATCATTTTGGTCTACAAATTTTAAAAGTGTCATCCATGGTGTGAGTGAGTGCCGATTCAGTGCTGTGCCTCTCTGAAAGCCAGACTGATGATGATCCAACAGTTGAAATTTCTCAATGTGTATGCAGAGTTGTGATTGCACACACTTTTCTAGAAGTTTCGCCTGCGTGAGGATGTTGGAGATAGGACCGAAGTTATTCAGATCAGAGCTGTCTGTGTTAGGTTTTTTTAGAATGGGCGCTGCGTTTAGGCAGTCAGGGATAGTGCCTTGCAGTAGTGAAGCATTAACAATCTTAGACCATAAGGGAAGGATGGCAGCTTTTATTTATTTGAAGATAGGAGGTGGTAGAGGGTCGCTGAAGTGGTTAGATGGGTTGATCGCAAGAAGAGTGTTGTAGATGTCGCTTTCACTGAGGGGAGTAAAGGTGTGCCAGGAGGCATTGTTTTTGGGGCTAACGCTAGGGGGTATGAGCTGCTCCTGGTGGGCAAGTGGAACAATGAACCCAGAAATTGGAAGAAGAGCCCTCTTTGATTCTAGGTCGATATTGATGCTTTTAGTTTTCTCAGCAAAAAAGGCGGCCAATTCGTCGCACGTTGGAGAGCCGTCACCAAGGTCAGGGAGGTTGGGTGCCTTGACCGATTGTTGTTTAACAATTTCGAAAAAAAGTTTCTTGGGGCGGTTTTTGGCTTGATTAGGTTGGGATCTAAAGAAGTCGGCTTTTGCAATCTTAATTTTAAGAATTCCTGACAGCGCTAAGAGGGTTTAGATGTTCGGTGGATCTCCAGGATCTTTCCGCTGCCCTTAGTTTACGGCTTTCTGAGTTTAGATTGTCGTTGAACCAAGGTTTGGAGATTTTGTAGGAGGCATTTTTTTGTTGCAAAGGTGCTATAGCGTCCATGATACCAGAGATAGAGGAATTATAGAAATCAGTGAGGACATGAACATCATTCATGTCTGCTTAGGAAGTCAAGGCATTTTTACAACAGGTTGCTAGCTCTTCAGTGTTGATATTTCGGAGGTTCCTTTTCCATTGCTTCATTTTCTTGGGTTGGTCCCCTTTCGCGGACACGTCCCTGTTAATAAAGAAGAAGATGAAGTAGTGGTCGGACCAATCGCATGGGATAATGGAGTCCAGTGTGATGGTGTTACCTTTGGATATGATGAGGTCCAGGGTTTCACCCTTGTTGTGAGTTGGGCTGTCACAGAATTGTGTCAGCTCTTGATCAAAAAGGAAGGATTTGAGATAGTTCACTGCATGATTATTTGGGTTAGACCAGTGGAGGTTGAAGTCTCCCAGGAAGATTTGGGACACTAGAGGGTCGTCATTGGATGAGATGATTTCCATTAAATGCTCAATGAAGGAAAGATTGTCTCCAGGGGGGTGGTAGAATGTGTGTAGTTTGCAGATAGGGCGGTTTTTGCTAAAAATGTTGATGCATAGATATTTGCTGGAGGTCAGAATGGTGGTTTCTGATTGTGAAACCGAGAGTGTGTTTCGGTGTATGCAGGCTATTCCTCCACCCTGTTTCATAGATCTGTCCATACCAATTATGTCATGGCTAGGCGGGACTAGGAGGTCAAGGCTAGAGGTGGAAGAGCTATGTTCTGAGTCCTTCAAAATACAAACACATTGAACAATATTCAGGTATTGTAGTATATGACTCGTTTCAGTGATATGAAGACTCATTTTTTACATAGAAAAACAAGGAGGATTGAGAAGCTAGATTGGGGCAACCCTCAGCCTCCCTTAAACATAATCAGTACACAAGAGAGGGAAAGCCTCACAACTGATGAACTCCTAAATGAGTTATAGATGTTAGGGGTCATTGCACTCATAGAACATCACACTGTTTTTATCCCAGCGAAAAGAACCTTTTTAATAAACAAGAATTAGGATCCTGAAGGCTTTTTTAACTTGCACTTAGGTTTTAGTAAGAGCTCCGCTTACAAACTGCGTTGAGCCCACCCACTCACACTAGGTGCAGGGGGTGAGGATCCAATGAGGAAGCGTGCCACTGGTGGTTCTAGTGGGTGAGGATCCTACTAATATATCCATGTGATGCACGGGTCGCACCGATTCACCTAGGTGCAGATTCCTTTCCACTTTGATATATATTGAGACCAGTTAATTTGACCTCTTAAAACGTTAGGAGTTCATCAGTTGTGAGGCTTTCCCTCTCTTGTGTACTGACTGTCGCATGTTTTACACCATCCAAGTTTGTACTGAATTTGGAAAGCTGCAATATGTTACATTTCCCAGATTTACGTGAATGTAAAACTCTTGTTTTTCAGAATCTGGTGAACTCCTTGCTGGCAGAAAGACTGAACAGTTCTAACTGGAAGGACAGGATCGTAGCCTGTCGCACGCTTGCGCGCTTAAAGGGACATGCCACGCAGGTGAGTCTTACCCCATATGAAACTGTATTGCGTTCTGAAAACCAGCCACTGTTTATGATGTTATCTATCATTCTCACAGCGAGACAGGAGCGCAAGTACCAAATTCACTGCTTTGACTTCACAACAGTGGGAAAGAAACATTGTTTCTCTCTGATGCTACGTCACAAAGGAAATCCAGGCCAAGATGACAGTGTCTCTCAGATCCAGTGGAGAGTAGTGTGACAGCTTCATGGGTCGGAGGAAGGCACAGAAGGTGGTGGGCCTGAAACCAGATCTTTTTAAAATTTCAGTGGATAGGGATTGATAAATGCAGAGGGTGGTGACGGTGGGTAGCAGGGCACCTTGTATAGTTTTTTTAAAAATCTGAGGAGAGAACCTACGAATGAGGGTGTTGTGGGAGGGTGGCAGGATGCCAGGTATTCTTTTTTGATGGGGAGGGATGATCAGATGGTGGTGGGGAGGGAGGCAGCACACCAGGTGCAGCCTGGGACAGGAGACTGTGGCAAGAGAGGCCATGTTGTGCCTGGCTCCACATAAATCATCTACTGTTAAAAGCAAGGGCAGATGATTTGAGGGGTTATACATAAGATAAAAATGTAGCTGTGTTATAGTATATAACAGGATTGTTTTTCGCCCTCGATCTGATTGTCCATGTGATGTCATTCAGAACCCCTGGGTGAGAACATCCCTGTTATTCACTGTTATCCAGCTACAATTGTACGCAGTGGCGGCTGGCAGGGATCAAAAGTGAAGGGGTGGGGGAGGAGGGGAGAAAAAAACAAACAAAAGAAAAAAAGAACACTTACCTCTTTGGCCGGCCGTGTATCTCCTCCGCTTCTCTGCCGACGCCCCGGAACGGAAGTAGGAACTTTAAGCACAAACAGGCTCCCTCCCTTAAGCCAATCACAATACTGCAATGATCCCTCCATCAAAGCTTGACTTACCGGCGCCGGATTTACTTCAAATGGTGGTCAGACTGCTTAACTCCTCACTACGACAGGGATTGATCCCACTGACCTGGAAACATGCCATGGCCTTACCGCTTCTAAATAACCCCAACCTTGACCCCACCAATTAGTCTAATTTTAGAACAATTTCAATGCTGCCCATCTTCTTCAAGATTTTGGAGAAGCATGTAAACTCACAGCTTACCACCTTTGTGGAAATTCAAACCTGTACAGTTTGTGCACAGTGGGCAAGCCCAGTGTTCACAAGTAGGGCCAGCTGAGGAAAGCATCACTGCACAACTGTCGCTGTAATGAATATATATTAGCTGAGCGTGTGCACAGCCGTCTCTGTAATGAATATGTATTAGCTGGGTGTGTGCACGGCTGTCTCTGTAATGAATATGTATTAGCTGGGCGCGTGCACGGCCATCCCTGTAATTAATATGCATTTACTGGGCATGTGCACGGCTGTCTCTGTAATGAATATGCATTAGCTTGGCGTGCAGGGTCGTCTCTGTAATGAATATGTATGAGCTTGGCTTGTGCACAGCTGTCTCTGTAATGAATATGTATTAGCTGGGCGGGTGCACATCCGTCTCTGTAATGAATGGCATTAGCAAGGCGTGTGCAGAGCCATCTTTGTAATGAATATGTATTAGCTGGACATGTGCACAACCGTCTCTGTAATTAATATGCATTGGCTGGTCATGTGCAAAGCTCTCTCTGTAATGAATATGGATTAGATGGCTTTGTGCACAGCCGTCTCTGTAATGAATAAGCATTAGATTGGCATATGTCCGGCTCCTGCATATTTATTGGCTTCTGCTTCTCTTTATTGTGGCATGGAGGAGAAACAGGTCAAGCCTCAAGATTCCCATCAGATTTCCATCGGAATAGGAGTTCAAGGTAGGGTGTCGCCCTGTGGCACCACTACGCTGTGCATGTGAGTGCGATTTTTAAAACTTGGGTTGTGTTGTGCACTTTTATGTTTAAGTTGGGTGGATCTGGGGCCTCTTGATTTTTTGGAACTAATACTGCTTTTGAAGCATAGTGCACATTTTAAGTGCCCAATTCAGCATACGCTTGCGGCCATTTTCTTAGTGCTGCGTGCCCGCTTGAGTTAGCGGTGAAGCTTCTAGGCGCTCGGCCCTACATAGAGCGTCCGTGGTGCAGATGAGCTCAGCAGATGCGCAGTTGGATGCGCTGAAGGCACTCTTAAGGCAAGTCCGTCTGCGCCCGTCCACACCTGAGCGGGCCCAGGGTCCGGGAACCCTGCATTTCACCAGCAAAAAAGGCTGGTGTTCACTTCTGAACACCAGCAAGCACACCGGTCTGCCTGTTTCAAAGTCTGTATGGTCTCTCTCAACCCGCAGGTATGCCAGCTAAGGTGTTCTAACTGCAACGTCTCAGCTGAGCCCTGTGATAGTGGCCATATTGTCAGCCCATGAAGCGCCGCTTGCTCTCACAACTTGCTTGGTAATAAAGCTAGCACTCCCTGTGGGTTGCAAGGGAGTGAATTTAGTTCCCTCCCTAAACACCAACAGCATATAGTTAACTTTTTGCGGGATAACGATCTGGATGCACTGTTTCCTACCGAAACATGGTTGCATGAAGCATCTTTTCAGACGTTATCGCCACACTTCCTTCTAATTATGGCATAGTTAGAAGGGATCACCAGAAGAGGGCACGAGGCAGAATTGCCATTATTTTCAAAAACAAATATCAATGCAAAATCCCGGATTGAGAAGCTTTGTTTTTTTCACTATGCCTTACCCACAAAATCTCGCCCTCCGGGCTATGTGGGGAACTGATGTGCGACGGTTCCTGACCTACTGACACTTTGAATTTTGAAATGTGCAAATTTTACACTCATAGGTGATTTTAATGTTCATCTTGAAGATCCCATGTGTAACTCAGCTAGGATGATCATAGAGGATATGAGTGTGCTGAATTTAGGTCTTATTAACTCAGCACCAACAAATGAGGTGGGCTACCTTCTTGAGCCTACTTTTTCTAATATTATAGATCTCACTTCTGACCAGCCTCTGCTGTTAGCTTGGTTGGATCATCTGGCAGTTTCATTCTCTTTTAGGCATCAAGCTACTCCTGCTATAAGACCAGTCATTGCCCTGGGTAAATCCAGGAACTGGTTGAGATTAGATGCCCCTGCTCTGAATACACAGTTGCGTCGCACTGTACCAGACTTGACACAGACAGTGGACCGAGATCAACCTTTGGTTGATCATTGGATCATGAACTCCTCGGAGTCAATGTTGCCAATAACATCGAGATCGTCATGGAAAATGCATCCCCCCGCCATTGGGCTCAGCGAAGCCCTTCGTTTAGAGAAAAAAAATTCTAAGGGGCTAGAAAGAGAGTGGAGAAAGGCCTATGATGAAGATCAAAATGTAGAGTATAAACTAGCTCTTAGACATTATCAAGGACACTGCAAGGCTGCCAGAGCAGCATTTTATTCAACTAAAATTACCAGTGCCCAAAACTGTTCGAAGACATTTTTTAATGTGGTCAAGGAACTCTTGGATCCAAGTAAAAAATCTCTGGTGCCTTCGCTGTCTCAAATCCAATGCACAGAATTGGCACACTTCTTCGTAAAAAAGGTGGCTGATATTCAGCGCCACCTTACGAAGGCTTATACGGCTGATTAGCAGGTTGATAACACTACTCCCAGTATCAGCACCTGGAATCAAGTCCCAAGATGGAAAGAAGACTCAGTATATATGCCTTCTGCCACTCCTAAAATGGAGTCATTGTCCCAGTTGGACATTACTCAGTTTCTGACCCTACTTCGGTCAATTAAATCGAGCTTACGGCTTAATCCGCTCACTCCATCAAAGCTTAACTTACCGGAGCCAGATCTACTTCAAATGGTGGTCATACTGCTTAACTCCTCACTATGACAGGGATTGATCCCGCTGACCTGGAAACATGCCATGACCTTACTGCTTCTAAAAAAAAAAAATTGACCCCACCAATTAGTCTAATTTTAGATCAATTTCAATGCTGCCCATCATCTCCAAGATTTTGGAAAATCATGTAAATTCACAGCTTACCACCTTTGTGGAAGTTCAAAACTTCCGGCACCTATCGCAGTCAGGCTTTATGGCTGGACACAGCACCAAATCCACCCTCCTAGGAGTCACTGAACATCTGATATGACTCCTGGATGAGAGCTGTACAGCCACGCTGATTTTATTAGATCTCAGCGTGGCTTTCGACACTGTGTTTCATTCTGTCCTCCTAGAAAGGATAACAACATTGGGACTTCAGGGCACAGCTTTAGCCTGGATGACGTCATCCCGGGAAGGCTGTTCATTTCAAGTCTTCTCAGCCAGCTCTAGATCACGTGCCCTCACCTCGGTTGTCCCCCATGGCTCTGCCCTAAGCCCAATGCTCTTCATCATATATGTTCGCCCCTAGCGGACGTGGTGGAGAGTTGCGAACTAACCCTGTTCTCGTATTCAGATGACACACACCTTATTTTCTCTCTGTCATATGCTCAGGGACATAGCACTGGAGCTTAAAATCTGTGTTTGAGTAAGATCTCCACCTGCATGGGACATAGTGCACTAAAGCACAGCAGAGGGTAAGACTGAGGTCATGGTTGTAGGTAAAAACCCTTGTTTATGGGGCCCCCAGCACGGGCCAGAAGCTCTTGGAGTCCTTCCAGAACTGTCCTCCAAGGTTAAGAACCATGGCTTATGGTTAGATGAGAGGCTATCTATGAAGGTAGCTAAGGTGGCATCCACATGCTTCGAAGTGCTGAGGTGGGTCAAAAAGATCATTGGCATAATTCCACCGCCAGCCCAGAGAACAGTGGTCCAATCTTTGATTCTTTCTAGAATCGATTATGGGAACATCTTATATCTGGTAGCAGATAAAGCCGGCATTTGACACCTACAAGTTGTCCAAAATGCCGCGGCTAGGCTACTACATCACCTCCCAAAGTGTGCTTTAGTGCCAAATCTTCTCCGTGAGCTCCACTGGTTGACTGTGATAAGTGGATTTTGTTGAAAGCCTTGTGTTATATGCACAAGGCTAGATCTAAGACAGGCACACAATGTATTCAAGATCTGGTGGTGCATTACCAGCCTGGGCGTACGCTTCGATCATGCAACCAGTCTCTTTGTAAGGTGCCTAGAATCCATTTGGTGTGCATGGGAAGTCGGTCCTTTGCATACCTAGGCCCAAAGTTGTGGAATGATCTTCCAGAATCTTTGCTAAGTTGTACCTCCTTCACTGTGTTTAGCAAACATTTGAAGATCTGGCTGTTTTAAACATGGGGGCTGATTCATCCTACCTTGGTCCAGTGCTGGGAAACCCTTTGGGGTAGCTGATCGCTTTACTTGACGAAATAATAAATAAATAATTAATTAATAAATAGAAGGCATTTGTCCCCTATAAAGAGGTAACTAGAAATATTTTGCAGAAGCAATCCTGTCATGTGGTCACGTTTTACATGCACACATTTAAACTTGACATCTTATCTTGGACGTTTGCACTTGACACACTTTTTGCTTGCGTGCTTGTTCGGATAATGTTCCATGAAATCACTTTGCTTACATTTACACACCTTTGTAGGCACATTATCAGAGCCTTGAACATTCTGTAGAAAGCTAAAGTTCCCTGCGCAAAATGATGTTGTTTATTATTGTTCGCTCAGCGACAGCTTTGTCAGGGTAGAATCAATAATGGCAGCCTGATTGGGACTTTGGCATGGCTACATGGGTGATGTTTATTATATAAATCAAAAGACACACAATTGATGGACAGAATGCAGAACAAATCAAAACATTCACCCCCAGTCAAGAGATCTGGGTTAAATCCATCATTCTTTTGCTCACCATGCCACCCCAGTTTAGACCTGGCAAATCAGTCTTGACCCTGTGCCTCATGGGAACAGTCCAGCCCGAACTGCCAAGCCAGGTCCTCCCTGGACTGTAAACAAGCATCCTAGGACCGGTTTCGGGGTTTCACCCTCTTCAGCCAGGATAGCTTGATTCCAGTGGCACAGTGAGCCCAGGACCCACATCTGGGCATACCTGGCGCACTTAGGGCGAGAAAGCAAAAGACACACAATTGATGGACGGAATGCAGAACAAATCAAAACATTCACCCCCAGTCAAGAGATCTAGGTTAAATCCATCATTCTTTTGCTCACCATGCCACCCCAGTTTAGACCTGGCCATATGCAAATCAGTCTTGACCCTGTGCCTCATGGGAACAGTCCAGCCCGAACTGCCAAGCCAGGTCCTCCCTGGACCGGAAACAAGCATCCTAGGACCGGTTTCAGGGTTTCACCCCTCTTCAGCCAGGATAGCTTGATTCCAGTGGCACAGTGAGCGCAGGACCCACGTCTGGGCATACCTGGCGCACTTAGGGCGAGAAAGCAAAAGACACACAATTGATGGACGGAATGCAGAACAAATCAAAACATTCACCCCCAGTCAAGAGATCTGGGTTAAATCCATCATTCTTTTGCTCACCATGTCACCCCAGTTTAGACCAGGCCATATGCAAATCAGTCTTGACCCTGTGCCTCATGGGAACAGTCCAGCCCGAACTGCCAAGCCAGGTCCTCCCTGGACCGGAAACAAGCATCCTAGGACCGGTTTCGGGGTTTCACCCCTCTTCAGCCAGGATAGCTTGATTCCAGTGGCACAGTGAGCCCAGGACCCACGTCTGGGCATACCTGGCGCACTTAGGGCGAGAAAGCAAAAGACACACAATTGATGGACGGAATGCAGAACAAATCAAAACATTCACCCCCAGTCAAGAGATCTGGGTTAAATCCATCATTCTTTTGCTCACCATGCCACCCCAGTTTAGACCTGGCCATATGCAAATCAGTCTTGACCCTGTGCCTCATGGGAACAGTCCAGCCCGAACTGCCAAGCCAGGTCCTCCCTGGACCGGAAACAAGCATCTTAGGACCGGTTTCAGGGTTTCACCCCTCTTCAGCCAGGATAGCTTGATTCCAGTGGCACAGTGAGCCCAGGACCCACGTCTGGGCATACCTGGCGCACTTAGGGCGAGAAAGCAAAAGACACACAATTGATGGACGAAATGCAGAACAAATCAAAACATTCACCCCCAGTCAAGAGATCTGGGTTAAATCCATCATTCTTTTGCTCACCATGCCACCCCAGTTTAGACCTGGCCATATGTAAATCAGTCTTGACCCTGTGCCTCATGGGAACAGTCCAGCCCGAACTGCCAAGCCAGGTCCTCCCTGGACCGGAAACAAGCATCCTAGGACCGGTTTCGGGTTTCACCCTCTTCAGCCAGGATAGCTTGATTCCAGTGGCACAGTGAGCGCAGGACCCACGTCTGGGCATACCTGGCGCACTTAGGCGAGAAAGCAAAAGACACACAATTGATGGACGGAATGCAGAACAAATCAAAACATTCACCCCCAGTCAAGAGATCTGGGTTAAATCCATCATTCTTTTGCTCACCATGCCACCCCAGTTTAGACCTGGGCATATGCAAATCAGTCTTGACCCTGTGCCTCATGGGCACAGTCCAGCCCGAACTGCCAAGCCAGGTCCTCCCTGGACTGGAAACAAGCATCCTAGGACCGGTTTCGGGGTTTCACCCCTCTTCAGCCAGGATAGCTTGATTCCAGTGGCACAGTGAGCCCAGGACCCACGTCTGGGCATACCTGGCGCACTTAGGGCGAGAAAGCAAAAGACACACAATTGATGGATGGAATGCAGAACAAATCAAAACATTCACCCCCAGTCAAGAGATCTGGGTTAAATCCATCATTCTTTTGCTCACCATGCCACCCCACTTTAGACCTGGCCATATGCAAATCAGTCTTGACCCTGTGCCTCATGGGAACAGTCCAGCCTGAACTGCCAAGCCAGGTCCTCCCTGGACCGGAAACAAGCATCCTAGGACCGGTTTCGGGGTTTCACCCCTCTTCAGCCAGGATAGCTTGATTGCAGTGGCACAGTGAGCCCAGGACCCACCTCTGGGCATACCTGGCGCACTTAGGGCGAGAAAGCAAAAGACACACAATAGATGGACGGAATGCAGAACAAATCAAAACATTCACCCCCAGTCAAGAGATCTGGGTTAAATCCATCATTCTTTTGCTCACCATGCCACCCCAGTTTAGACCTGGCCATATGCAAATCAGTCTTGACCCTGTGCCTCATGGGAACAGTCCAGCCCGAACTGCCAAGCCAGGTCCTCCCTGGACCGGAAACAAGCATCCTAGGACCGGTTTCGGGGTTTCACCCCTCTTCAGCCAGGATAGCTTGATTCCAGTGGCACAGTGAGCGCAAGACCCACGTCTGGGCATACCTGGCGCACTTAGGGCGAGAAAGCAAAAGACACACAATTGATGGACGGAATGCAGAACAAATCAAAACATTCACCCCCAGTCAAGAGATCTGGGTTAAATCCATCAATCTTTTGCTCACCATATCACCCCAGTTTAGACCTGGCCATATGCAAATCAGTCTTGACCCTGTGCCTCATGGGAACAGTCCAGCCCGAACTGCCAAGCCAGGTCCTCCCTGGACCGGAAACAAGCATCCTAGGACCGGTTTCGGGGTTTCACCCTCTTCAGCCAGGATAGCTTGATTCCAGTGGCACAGTGAGCCCAGGACCCACGTCTGGGCATACCTGGCGCACTTAGGGCGAGAAAGCAAAAGACACACAATTGATGGACGGAATGCAGAACAAATCAAAACATTCACCCCCAGTCAAGAGATCTGGGTTAAATCCATCATTATTTTGCTCACCATGCCACCCCAGTTTAGACCTGGCCATATGCAAATCAGTCTTGACCCTGTGCCTCATGGGAACAGTCCAGCCCGAACTGCCAAGCCAGGTCCTCCCTGGACCGGAAACAAGCATCCTAGGACCGGTCTCGGGTTTCACCCCTCTTCGCCAGGAAAGCTTGATTCCAGTGGCACAGTGAGCGCAGGACCCACGTCTGGGCATACCTGGCGCACTTAGGGCGAGAAAGCAAAAGACACACAATTGATGGACGGAATGCAGAACAAATCAAAACATTCACCCCCAGTCAAGAGATCTGGGTTAAATCCATCATTCTTTTGCTCACCATGCCACCCCAGTTTAGACCTGGCCATATGCAAATCAGTCTTGACCCTGTGCCTCATGGGCACAGTCCAGCCCGAACTGCCAAGCCAGGTCCTCCTGGACAGGAAACAAGCATCCTAGGACCGGCTTTGGGGTTTCACCCTCTTCAGCCAGGATAGCTTCATTCCAGTGGCACAGTGAGCCCAGGACCCACGTCTGGGCATACCTGGCGCACTTAGGCGCAGAAAGCAAAGACACACAATTGATGGACGGAATGCAGAACAAATTGAAACATTCACCCCAGTTAAGAGATCTGGGTTAAATCCATCATTCTTTTGCTCACCATGCCACCCCAGTTTAGACCTGGCCATTTGCAAATCAGTCTTGACCCTGTGCCTCATGGCAACAGTCCAGCCCGAACTGCCAAGCCAGGTCCTCCCTGGATCGGAAACAAGCATCCTAGTACCGGTTTCGGGGTTTCACCCCTCTTCAGCCAGGATAGCTTGATTCCAGTGGCACAGTGAGCCCAGGACCCACGTATGGGCATACCTGGCGCACTTAGGGCGAGAAAACAAAAGACACACAATAGATGGACGGAATGCAGAACAAATCAAAACATTCACCCCCAGTCAAGAGATCTGGGTTAAATCCATCATTCTTTTGCTCACCATGCCACCCCAGTTTAGACCTGGCCATATGCAAATCAGTCTTGACCCTGTGCCTCATGGGAACAGTTCAGCCCGAACTGCCAAGCCAGGTCCTCCCTGGACCAGAAACAAGCATCCTAGGACCGGTTTTGGGGTTTCACCCCTCTTCAGCCAGGATAGCTTGATTCCAGTGGCACAGTGAGCCCAGGTCTGGGCATACCTGAAGAAGGCTGAAGAAGGGTGATGCCCTGAAACCGGTCCGAGGATGCTTGTTTCCGGTCCAGGGAGGACCTGGCTTGGCAGTTCGGGCTCGACTGTTCCCACAAGGAACAGGGTCAGGACTTTTTTGCATATGGCTGGGTGCAAACTGGTGTGGTGTGGTGAGCAAAAGAATGATGGATTTAACCCAGATCCTTGTGACTGGGGGTGAATGTTTGCATTGTCCAACATTCCGTCCATCAATTGTTTCTTTTGCATTTGTCGCCCTAAGTGGGACGGGTATGCCCAGACGTGGGTCCCGTGCTCACTACACCACTGGATTCAAGCTAGCCTGGCTGAAAAAGGGTGATGCCCTGAAACCGGTCCCAGGATGCTTGTTTCCGGTCCAGGGAGGACCTAGCTTGGCAGTTCGGGCTGGACTGTTCCCACAAGGAACAGAGTCAAGACTGATTTGCATATGGCTGGGTCCAAACTGGGGTGGTGTGGTGAGCAAAAGAATGATGGATTTAACCCAGATCCTTGTGACTGGGGGTGAATGTTTGCATTGTCCAACATTCCGTCCATCAATTGTTTCTTTTGCATTTGTCGCCCTAAGTGGGAAGGGTATGCCCAGACGTGGGTCCCGTGCTCACTACACCACTGGATTCAAGCTAGCCTGGCTGAAGAAGGGTGATGCCCTAAAACCGGTCCCAGGATGCTTGTTTCCGGTCCAGGGAGGACCTGGCTTGGCAGTTCGGGCTGGACTGTTCCCACAAGGAACAGAGTCAAGACTGATTTGCATATGGCTGGGTCCAAACTGGGGTGGTGTGGTGAGCAAAAGAATGATGGATTTAACCCAGATCCTTGTGACTGGGGGTGAATGTTTGCATTGTCCAACATCCCGTCCATCAATTGTTTCTTTTGCGTTTATTACATAAATGGCATCACTCCTTTGTTTAGTTAGAGGAGCATTTCGCTGGCACTGTGAGGCCACCTCATGCCGGAATTCCAGCCCAGCTGATTCCTGTTTACCTCCTGCGAGGGACGATGCCCAGCTTTCCCCCAAGACGGGCTCCCTGATGACACTTACCCGCAGGTAACGGAGGAGTTAGATCACCCTACAGGGATTCTGGCAGATTCACCCACCCTAGGGACACTAGGATAGGTAGTGCTAGGTAGGAGTGCAAAGTATTACAGTACTTATATACAAGCATATATTCTCTGTAACAGCATAATGGTTGAATTGTTTATCTTCTTCACCATTCTAGTAATGCTGTTCACACTATTGTGTTTCCTTCTATTGATTATTGCAGCACATGTATTTTACACAAGAATTATAATGCCTCAATAAATATTGATAGAACAAGATAGGCTTGGGTCCCCCACTACCTGGCCTGGACCACTCTAATTTTATCAAACAAACATAATGACCAGGTAGGCTTATTACTACTCAGTTAAATGGAACCTTAGACAAACAATTCTAAAGTATCAGTGTTTTATTTCACTTAGGTTTGTAACTTTTTTTTTTTTAAAGCAAAAATGATGGCATTCATTTCATGTCATAAGCTGAACGACGTACTTTAGGACGTACTTTGTGAATATAAAACATTTACATAAATATTGCACGAAAACACATTAAAGTAACACAAACGTGATGAGACATACTGTGAAATGATCAAGACATAAATGCACATACATAAACACTCGTAAACAATACAAATAACCAGTCCTTATTTACAAAATAGCACAAGGCGGACACTGTTTTGTTCAACAATATGGCATGCGCCTACTGTCCTGCCTGTGTCAAGAGTAACAGGCTTACACAATTACAACAGGTGTGGGCTGGATAGGGGGAACAATAATTCAAACTGATTCCCTCAAGGCACACCCTGTGACAATTAGCCCGAACTCTAAAGCCAACGCGTTTCGAACCCCGACTTGCTGGGCGGTTCTCCTCAGGACTAGGACTGGGTCTCTACAAAACACAAATTAACAAGAATATGGTGTAAATGCGACTGTACTACCCTCTACAAGGGTTACATTAATCAAGAAAAAACTTTTAACTCAGTATGTACCTTGGGGTTGGCGTTGACTGAATCAAAAGGTTGTAAATACAATGGAGTGGTGATGCCACTGTTCAAACGGTGCGGCTACAAAAATTAGAGAATAGTTCAGTAAGATGTGGATCTGATCTAGAAATGCCTTAATCTCAGGGGTACAAAGAAAAAGGGGTCATACCTTTGGAGCGCTTGCAGGCAGTCTCAGTGAAATGTGAAAGTGCACACAGTTGTGTACACAGGCGATTTCTATTTCTTTTTATATACAGGCCATCAGGAGACAAATGGCCTGTATGTTAGTCCTTTGAACTATTTAGCAACTTTCCAAAAGCCAACACACAACGCGCTAGAACCGCGAGGGAATGGTGGATCACCCAGCGGGACACGTGCAATATATTCTTAAGCAGAACTTGCCTTTTGGTGGCCAGCCGCTTTTGTGAGTTCAAAAAGAGGAACCGCTTCGTCACTTTCTTTGCGTTCCCAAAGAGACTCTGAAAAAAGATGAAAAAACCTTTCCGGGAACCTTGCCAGCGATACCTTGTTAAGCTGGATGAAAAGCGCACAGAGCTCGCGCTTGACTGGCGGCTTGAGAATCAAAACGCGCTTACAACTTGCCTCAATTCCGGAGAAAGTCGACATTGTTGTTCTCGCTTCCGCTGTCAGCCGAGCAGAGTCAACAGCAAGGAGGGGCTCAAAGTTCACTTTTAGTACGTAAGACCCGAAACGGATTGTGGACCCCAGTGCATTATGGTCCACGTAGTTTCACAGACAGCGTGATGAAGCTGTTGCTTTTCAAAGTGTTCATACCTCTACAGTTTAGCAATTTCGGAGAGCTCATTCAACCCACGGAGGGCTGTATCAAATTTCATAATCAGGAAAACCTCTTTCTGGGCTACAAGAATTTCCGTGTCTCCTCCCCTGGATGACGGTTTTATGGCTGATAACACGGTCCAATTGAAGTCATTATGAGTGTGTTCCATAGAGATGAAATGTTCAACAAAGGTGCTGAAAGTATTTTATTCTTCAGCCTCGAGCGATGTTGGACAATCCGTTGGCGGGCTTCTTGGCTGGTTTTCCCAATGTACGTTTTTTTACAGGGACAGATGATTGCATAAACAACATTCTTAGATTTGCAGTTTGTAAAATCATTATGGCGCCAGTGTCTTTGCCCATCCGTAAAAAGCGTTCCTTCTATTGTAGAGTTGCCCACTGAGCATGTGCCGCACTTGTGGTGACCTTGTATAGGTTGGAGTTTGAGCATAATGCGCAAAGTGTCTGATCTTTTGGGAGACGTCACAGAGCTGATTATTTGTTGTCCAATGCTCCGATTCTTTTTTAATGCAAACAGTGGTGGCCCGATGTTCGGGATAGCACCCTCAATTAAGTGCCAATTGCTGCGGATGATCTTCTTCACGGGCTGGGCGTGAGGTCCAAACGTAGACACGCACACAATGCAATCAGTGGGAGGTTTGTGCTTTTTTGTGAGTAGATGTTCCCTGGGTGTGAACAAGGCTCTTTTCAAGGAATGTTTCAAAAGTTTGTGGGGATACCCCCTTTCTCTGAGTTTCTTGACCAGAGACTCTGCATGAAGCTCGAAGTCTTCGCGTCTGGAGCAGTGGCGCCTAATGCGCAAAAATTGTCCATAAGGCAAATTGTTCTTTAGATTTCGAGGGTGATATCTTTGGAAATGCAGGGCATTATTTTTATCTGTAGGTTTCGTGTGAAGTGTAGTGATTAAACCATCGGGTGATGCTTTCACGTCAACATCCAGGAAAGCTAGATTCTTTTTACTGTGCGCCAGACTGAATTTTATATCAGGGCTACGGTTGTTTAGCCACTCATGAAACTCCTTCAGTATTGACTCACAGCCCTCCCAGAGGCACCACACATCGTCGATGTATCTATACCACTGTTTGATATGAGCACTGTATGGGTTGTTCCGGTGCACAAATTGTTGCTCATATTGGGCCATGTACAATACCGCCATTTCCGGCGCAAAGGGACAACCCATGGCTGTCCCTTTGGTTTTTAAGAAGTATTCGTCCTCAAATTTAAAAAAAATTGCGTCGTAGTGATAGCGATGCTAATTTGAGAATGAATTCCATCGGGACCCGATGAGGTCTGGTCCTTGACTCCAAATATATTTCCAGCCCATCTTGCTGACACGCAAATCCCTCTACGACGCAATTTGTTTAAATTTGAGGACGAATACTTCTTACAAACCAAAGGGACAGCCATGGGTTGTCCCTTTGCGCTGGAAATGGCGGTATTGTACATGGCCCAATATGAGCAACAATTTGTGCATCACTACTCTTCACACAAAACCTACAGATAAAAATAATGCCCTGCATTTCCAAAGCTATCACCCTCGAAATCTAAAGAACAATTTGCCTTATGGACAATTTTTGCGCATTAGGCGCAACTGCTCCAGACGCGAAGACTTCGAGCTTCATGCAGAGTCTCTGGTCAAGAAACTCAGAGAAAGGGGGTATCCCCACAAACTTTTGAAACATTCCTTGAAAAGAGCCTGGTTCACACCCAGGGAACATCTACTCACAAAAAAGCACAAACCTCCCACTGATCGCATTGTGTGCGTGTCTACGTTTGGACCTCACACCCAGCCCGTGAAGAAGATCATCCGCAGCAATTGGCACTTAATTGAGGGTGCTATCCCGAACATCGGGCCATCACTGTTTGCATTGAAAAAGAATCGGAGCATTGGACAACAAATAATCAGCTCTGCTACGTCTCCCAAAAGATCAGACACTTTGCGCATTATGCTCAAACTCCAACCTATACAAGGTCACCACAAGTGCGGCACATGCTCAGTGTGCAACTCTACAATAGAAGGAACGCTTTTTACGGATGGGCAAAGACACTGGCGCCATAATGATTTTACAAACTGCAAATCTAAGAATGTTGTTTATGCAATCATCTGTCCCTGTAAAAAAACGTACATTGGGAAAACCAGCCAAGAAGTCCGCCAACGGATTGTCCAACATCGCTCGAGGCTGAAGAATAAAATACTTTCAGCACCTTTGGTTGAACATTTCATCTCTATGGAACACACTCATAATGACTTCAATTGGACCGTGTTATCAGCCATAAAACCGTCATCCAGGGGAGGAGACACGGAAATTCTTGTAGCCCAGAAAGAGGCTTTCCTGATTATGAAATTTGATACAGCCCTCCGTGGGTTGAATGAGCTCTCCGAAATTGCTAAACTGTAGAGGTATGAACACTTTGAAAAGCAACAGCTTCATCACGCTGTCTGTGAAACTACGTGGACCATAATGCACTGGGGTCCACAATCCGTTTCGGGTCTTACGTACTAAAGGTGAACTTTGAGCCCCTCCTTGCTGTTGACTCTGCTCGGCTGAGAGCGGAAGCAAGAACAACGATGTCCGACTTTCTCCGGAATTGAGGCAAGTTGTAAGCGTGTTTTGATTCTCAAGCCGCCAGTCAAACGCGAGCTCTGTGCGCTTTTCATCCAGCTTAACAAGGTATCGCTGGCAAGGTTACCGGAAAGGTTTTTTCATCTTTTTTCAGAGCCCCTTTGGGAACGCAAAGAAAGTGACGAAGCGGTTCTTCTTTTTGAACTCACAAAAGCGGCTGGCTACCAAAAGGCAAGTTCTGCTTAAGAATATATTGCACGTGTCCCGCTGGGTGATCCACCGTTCCCACGCGGTTCTGGCGCGTTGTGTGTTGGCTTTTGGAAAGTTGCTAAATAGTTCAAAGGGCTCTACATACAGGCCATTTGTCTCCCTGCAGGCCTGTATATAAAAAAGAAATAGAAATCGCCTGTGTACACAACTGTGTGCACTTTCACATTTCACTGAGACTGCCTGCAAGCGCTCCAAAGGTATGACCCCTTTTTCTTTGTACCCCTGAGATTAAGGCATTTCTAGATCAGATCCACATCTTACTGAACTATTCTCTAATTTTTGTGGCTGCACCGTTTGAACAGTGGCATCACCACTCCATTGTATTTACAACCTTTTGATTCAGTCAACGCCAACCCCAAGGTACATACTGAGTTAAAAGTTTTTTCTTGATTAATGTAAGCCTTGGAGAGGGTAGTACAGTCGCATTTACACCATATTCTTGTTAATTTGTGTTTTGTAGAGACCCAGTCCTAGTCCTGAGGAGAACCCCCCAGCAAGTCGGGGTTCGAAACGCGTTGGCTTTAGAGTTCGGGCTAGTTGTCACAGGGTGTGCCTTGAGGGAATCAGTTTGAATTGTTGTTCCCCCTATTCAGCCCACACCTGTTGTAATTGTGTAAGCCTGTTACTCTTGACACAGGCAGGACAGTAGGCGCATGCCATATTGTTGAACAAAACAGTGTCCGCCTTGTGCTATTTTGTAAATAAGGACTGGTTATTTGTATTGTTTACAAGTGTTTATGTATGTGCATTTATGTCTTGATCATTTCACAGTATGTCTCATCACGTTTGTGTTACTTTAATGTGTTTTCGTGCAATATTTATGTAAATGTTTTATATTCACAAAGTACGTCCTAATGATGTGTCGTTCAGCTTATGACATGAAATGAATGCCATAATTTTTGCTTTTTAAAAAAAAAAAAAAGTTACAAACCTAAGTGAAATAAAACACTGATACTTTAGAATTGTTTGTCTAAGGTTCCATTTAACTGAGTAGTAATAAGCCTACCTGGTCATTATGTTTGTTTGATAATAATCAATAAATATTGGAACACCATGTTGTGTCTTTCTTGTGCATCTCTTTGGGTATGCATGAGTTACTAAACAAAAAGTTTCTAGATCCATGATTACCTTGGGGACTAAGGGTTGTCGTGTTCTGAGGTTGCACATTCCACCTGTTACCTTGCAAGGTTAGGGGTACAGATGGGGCACTATGAGCTAGCAGGACTAATGCCAACGTATCCTGATGGTGTGCGTAGAATCAGTCTTGCATAGTTGTGATGTTTATGCTGTCCAACAAACGCACAGTTTTACTGAGAAAGTATTATCTGTATGACAATCCCCTAAATCATACAGGAGTCAGGATTATGGACAAGGCCGGACTGGTCTATATGGCAATCAGGCACGGGCTGAAGTGTTGCTCTGACAGAACAGTCTGTGGGCTATTTTTTAGCTATTTGTGGGTCTGTTTTATGGTCTGCGTAGCCCCAATTTTAACTGTTTATTTCCCTGATATCAATATAAACGTTGCCGCAAGCAAGTTCAAATCCATTAAGTTTTCCCTAACTTGCAAAACGCTTATACATTGTGTCTTTGCAAGTTCAAAACCGTCCCAGTTTGCAAACATGGGCCACTTTTTAGCTATCTAATTCACTAATGGGGGGTCACATTTATTTTGGTGCACGGGCCTAATTTCTGTCCCTGTCTGACCCTGATTATGTGTTCCGTGGCTTCATTTGGCCAACCTCTAGTTGGCTGTTTGCATGGGTGTGTATTGGTAAAGCAACCCTTGATGATTAAGGCTTGCAGTCTTAAGGGGCAATCACTGCTACAAAAGCCTCTAAAGTACTCGGGTGCAAATGTCAACTTTTGGACATTTCTTGATACGGCTCTCTAAGAGTTTGCAAAAGGCTGTGCAAACTTGGAGGCAATTACAGAAATGCCCAGTCAATCCCTTGAAAATGGCAGCAACTCAACTTTCATTTGTGGATCCGTATCATTGACTTTTGATTTGATTATTTTAGGTTTTTGATTGAAAGAGTTGAAAGTGTACTCATGGTGTTTCAGGTTTAGTTTATGAAATGTAAAGGATGTGCAGAAACAATGCATTGTAGCACTCTTTGAAGGTGTGATTGTGCGTGATGACGTAGTGTGTTTTAACTCCTTTTGCAGGACGTGAAAAACAAGCTCCTTCACCTTCTCTGGAACGACTGGAGCGCAGCGGTGCGTCAAGCCGCTGCCCAGGCACTTGGTCTCCTTGGGCTCGGAATCGCGGTCCATAATCAACTGAGGTGAGGAGTGCTTATAACAGGCTTAGTTTAGCTTTCATTAGCTTCTGGCCCAAAAATACAGCGATGCACAATCGATTGTGCCTAATACAGGAAGAGCCAGGTTTTCTTTTTCTTCCTGAATGTTGGATGTAATGGACAAACCCCTTGAGGACATTGGAGGGTTCCCGAGAAGGTTAGAACTTCCGCTCACGTTTTCAAAGGACAGCCACTTTAAGGAGGCTGAAATAATGAAGTCTTAAGGCCGAAACGAAAGGAAGTCTAATTTTAATTTAGGTTTGCTAATATTTGTACCACAGTATTACTTGGACAGGCCTGACCAAGAGTTAAAAGTGCTAGTTTTATGAAAAGAATATACTTTTGTTGAAATGGATAGCTTATCATTTACATCGCCACACTTTTTAAATGTATTTATTCTACGTTTAAATTTAAATGGGGAGCGCCCCACACCGGCATACAGCTACTGTGCCACACAATTGCGAAGCAGTGCATGCACACCATGTTTTTTTAATTTATTTTGGTAAAATGCCCATTGGCCTTCTCAGAACATTAACAAAGTTTTTGTTTTTTTTAAATGCCAAATTGGTTGCCAGTGCGTCACTAAGCATGCAGACTCACTGCTTGGTGCTTGCCATCTTGAAATCAAAATGGCCAGCTAGACATGCACATGCGTGCATATATGTTGTGACTGGAGGGCATGTATGGACCGGAATTTCTCCCAAAAAAGAAAAATCATTCCAAAATGGCTGCCCATGCATGCATCTTGAAACACCAGCAACCGTTTTGTATTTATTTTTTGCTTTTTGTTAATGCCAATGCAAATAAGCATTAGCACAGCTAGTAGCTCATTTTAAATGTCTTTGATAATGCTTGTTTTCAAAGTGGTTGAGTAGTAAAAGTGGTGCAGTACCTGCCTAATTGGCTTCCGGTGTCCACTTAGGCATGCACATGCGTGCCAATGATTATGACGCACTGGAAGGGATGTTGGAACAGATTTTTTAATTAAAAAAAGAAAAATCATTTCAAGATGGCTCCCCATGCATGTATCTTGAAGCACGAGCAGCCGTTTTGAAATTTCCTTAGCTTTTTTCCAAGGCCAGTGCAAATGAGCATTAGCTCAGCTAGTAGCTCGCAAATTGCCTTTTAATTTTACCATATTGTGCAGAGCTACCTAATTTGGGAGCACATCCTTGTCTCATATGTGCTCCTTAAGTGCAGTGTGTATCGAGACACCTCCAGTATGGTAAGGTCAAAACCTGGGTTGCCCCAGACTCTGTAACTAATAGAATAACTGTGAAGTCAGCATAAATTGCACTTGCTGATTTAAAATTGCACATATTGGAAAATATGGTTCTGTTTGAGCTATGCAACTTATTTCCACAACTGTTTCCTGCCAAGGTATTATCCTACAAGCAAAATACCTGCCCCCAATGATACCTTCATATGTAGTCAAGTACTGTTGGCATACTGGTTGCATCAACACATCAACCTTTTAAGTGTTGCCTGCAACAGCACATGCACTAGTGCAGTGGTTCCCAAACTTTTGACTCCTGAGGACCCCCATTGAGTCACCACTGGAAGCCGGGGACCCCCAAGCAATTTGTATGATTTAAATTTCAAACATTAAAACAGTAATTCGAAAAAAAATAAACACACGTGCACACAAAACAAATACTCAAATTACTAAGGATTTTAGGGGCATATTTACAAGTCCCTATCGCCATGGGAACGTCACTTTTGTGACAATCCCTTGGCGATAGGGCTTCGCTTATTTACAAGGCAGTGTTAAGCCACTTAACATGGCTCAACACGGCTTTGTAAATATAGTCCCCTTTCACGCAATGCTTAGCGTGAAAGGGGTGGGCAGTGGGTGTTGCAGTGGGCGTTCCACCGCAACACCCATTGATTTTGACGCTGCCCCCTATTTACAAGGGCAGCGTAAATAGGAGGCAGCGCCAAAATTAAGACCAGGAAAACCAGGTCTTAACTTGGCTAAACAAGGAGAAATGCTTTATTTCTCCTCGTTTTTGCTTTTCCATGTGTGCTGCCTTGTGCAGCACACATGGAAAAAGCAAATGCGTTGGATTGCTTCTGTTTAGGAAGGTGACCCTTCCTGCACATAAACAATCTTTTAAAAATGGCATTTTGTAATCTTCCATGTGTGCTGCATTAAGCAGCACACATAGAAGTGACAAAACTGCATTTCAATATTGTTTATGTGCAGGAAGGGGGACCTTTCTGTATATAAACAATCTTCCCCTGCACGCAGACACCCTTGCACTATGGTGCAAGGGTGCCTGCTTGCCGCTACACTAAGGGGCCGATTCCGATCTCGGTCGGAGGCGCACCCAATACCATTCGGTCGGGAAAAAAGCCATGCGAAAGCCTGTTTCCCGACCGAACCGTACGCGGGTCCGGCCGAGCGAGTACGATGCGACTCGCCGACCGACTCGTCCGGGCGTCCCGACAGCTCCGACCGACTCGCTCGGACTCGAACCGCTCCGACCGACTCGCTCGGACCCGATTCGCACCGCGCAATGGAGACGTTTCCCGGCCGGGTAAGTACGATGCGCGCCGCGAGCAGTCCGACCGAGCCGCGCACTCCGGCTCGTAAGAGCTGTCGGAGCCGTACTTTGGGGGTCCGTGTCGGACCCCCTGTACGCTGCACCCGTGCGAGGCGCACACAGGGGGGACCCAAGGGTCCCCCTACCTGTGCGTGTACGCCGCGAGCGCTTCGCGGCGTACTCGCTGTAGGGGCGCCCTTGTCCGCCTCGCACCCATTGAGGCAATGGGAGCCCGCGTACGCGTTGTACGACCGGCTCCCATTGAGTTCAATGGGAGTCCGACCGACTCGTGTCCGATAACATACGGCCGCATCGTACTCGTTCGGTCGGACTGCACGGGTCCGATTCGGTCGGAAATCTCTCCGGGTCCGGCTCGGTCGGAGAGATTTCCGGCCCGAATCGGAATCGACCCCTAAGTGTAGCGCCAGCACGGGAGGAAATGCAGGGCTGCACCATATTCTTGTAAATATGGTGCAGTCCTGCGTTGCTGAAGTGGCAGAGCGTGTCGTTAAGCCAAGGAGTCTAACGACCCGCTCCGCCACTTCTGTTGTAAATATCCCCCTTAGTATTTTATATTGAAAGAATTTGCAAAAAACAAAACATTTTAATGGGAAGGTTGGTGCTGCATCTCTGTGACTAACTTTTAAATGGTTGGTTTTATTTCATAGTACGAGGCTCCTGCTCCTGCCAGGGCCAGACTGGAAACCCAAAGCCGCCCTGGCAAATGTTTTCAGACCAGTCCCCATACAGTGCATACCAAGTGCAGTGAGTGAGCCTGACTACTACAAAGGGGGCTTTGGGAGGCTCTCCCCCCAAGAAATGTAGGAAACAATGGTGCAGTCTAAAACACATTTATCATTATATATTGAATTGTATTAGCTTTTAACGAATAGTAAATGAAGACCTTACTATGCACCAGGATACGACAATCTTTGTTGGCGTTCTTCAATGGTTCCCTTATTATCACCCTCCAAAAGTGCCTCTCAGCTCTCCATAGCCCCGGTTGTCACATGTATTTAATTTGTTTTATAGCATCTCTCGTACCATTGTAGGATGTCAGAGCACTTTACATCACACATATATAGAGACAATGAATCATACCTGTAAATCAGTGTATAGAAAATGTTACATAAGGCAAAGGGGACTACAAGGTGTAGGATTCACATGTCATTCATACTGGTAGGCATTTTTAAAGAGTGCTTGGTCTGGAGAAGCACAAACGTGGGATTCAGAACATAACACAGTGGTTAGCATTGATTTTAACCATAAAAATGTATTTCCACCCAAATAAACCTTTTAGCAGCAACAGGATAATGAAAGACTGGGAAAAAACAGAAGATACTAACTTGTACCATGCAGTTTGCAAGCAGCTCTTTGAAAGTTTATTGGTCACTGTGCTAGATTACGGATGTCACTTATGAACTGCACAGTACCAAAAGAATCTCTGTGACAAGAACAGTAGCCCACTCACCTATGCTCATAAAATACTGTTTTTTAAGATGCATGGTACACGTTCTTTGCAGTAGGCATATCAACCCTCTGTGCTACATTAGACAACTCAAAGCTGCCACTGGACAAAACACTCATCTCACTCCAGCAGGTACATTAATCACTGGTATTATCTTGACATGTTTATTGTTGCTCGAAAACTGCTAATTATAGAAGGAACTTTGCAGTGCTTTTAAAACTGCTGCCTGCGGACCCCCTGGGAATGTGTCACGGACCCCTGGGGGTCCGCGGACCACAGTTTGGGAAACACTGCACTAGTGCATGCGCTCTCGTTTGCGAGAGATATTGTTTTCTACAAGGGGCCTCTAGCCCATCCACTGCTTACCATTCGTTGGCTTCATTATCACTCTTATTTGATGCCGTGTAATTGGCCAGTGCATGACAGCTTCACTTCCTCTTCTTTCGTGTGCAGCATGGACCAATCTCTGATTGCTTCATCTTGATTAGTGTCCTTCTTCTGCTCGCACTATGATTGAGGTACTAGTTTTCTTTCTTTTTTTTCTTTCTTTGTCCTGTTGTGTTCTACCTCTCACCTGTCTCGGTCTTCTGTCCATGAGGATTTCCCTTATTTTGGTTTTCCCAAGAGTCATGCGGTTTTGGAGAGTGGTGCCGTTTTTTTAGTCACACTTTCATCAAAGATTGAGCACTGTGGAAGTACCTCCCAGATAGCCGCCGAGCTCAGACAAGTGAGAGCCTTAGGCCTTACGTATGTGCGTGGTATGCATGCGTAGAAAGGCAGGGATACATTCAACAAGCCCTGACGAAGGCCACAGAGTGGAATGGGCTCATAGCGCGGGCCAAAACATGTTAGCACGAATATAGGAGGTTTAATTGAACAAGTACATTCTATAGGAAACCCCAAAATATTTTTTTATCCATACCCCAGGTACCCTATGAATAAAGGAATCCTTTGGGTATACCTGTAGGTATTTGTAACTCTATACCTTTCTTCTGGATCCCTGCTTATTCCGTTTGATTTAATCTAAGAACTCCCATTCTATCTTTTGTTGAGTCCGCCCTGGTGGTACCATCCTGCCAGGGTGTGGTTAGGTGCCGATGATGAAGCATGTCACAATAAAGTGAGTGAGGCGTCTAATCCAATATCTTTGGATACCCAAGAGGTATAAGAAAGGATCCACTTTCTTCCTTCTCTCTTTGCTTCGAATATTCCAGTTGCTTTCGAGTGTGGTGATTAACAGCTCTAAGATGTCATATATGGGGAGAGGAGTTGGCCTAACGGCTAGGGCGGTCGACCTCGAATCTGGGGAACCGGGTTCGAGTCTCGGCAATGACGCTGAACATCCTGTGATTCTGGGCAAATCACTTAATCTCCCCGTGCCTAACAAAAAATTAATGTGTCCTCATGTAACACAACTGGTGCTATGTAAAGCGCTCTGATACCCGATACTGGGTCAAGTTCGCGCTATACAAAACTCCGTATAAAAAAAATATCAGTGGTAGATAAAATAACATATCATCCCTACTTCGCTTGACATGGGAAATGCTCTTTGCAAAGATGTGAAGTTAGGTGCACGTCCCTAAATTTTATTCACTATGGTAACTGCGATGTGGCTGACTCAGGTGATGCTCTCTGAAAAGGAGTAGATAATGAATAACAACTTTCAGAAACATTGACTCATGGCAACACATAGCTGAACTCAGAGAACTCCTCTTTAGGAATCATTTTCTGATCCAACCCACCGCCCGAAAGTCTGGCTACAAACTTCCAATCAAGTAGTGACTAATGGCCTGATTTAGATCTTGGTGGAACTGGTCCTGCCGTCACTTTTTCAACGGTTTCACCACCTGCCTTGTTGGTGGTCCGTCCGCTCTATTTAGATGTTGGTGGGTCTGTGGACGAAAGTCCATCTGTGTCCTGCCGACTCCACCAGGAATCATCACCCGCGTCGACGGCATCATAGGCAGAAGCGGCTGTTGGCTGGAATCCAGCCAAGATAACCGCTGGGCCAATCCCGATGTGCCTTGCTGTTGAGGAAACTGTGGCGGGAATACCTCCTACTTTGAGTTGGTGAAATCGAAGGTAGAAACTTACCTTTTTTTATGTTTCCCATTTCCGTTTTCGTCTTGAACCCCATTGTCCAGGTCATTCCTTTGCTGATTCTTCTTCACCACTCTGTTGTCGCCAGGATCTAAGGTGAGCATATTTTAAACTTGTCTTACTATGAATTGTGTGTTGACAATTGCCTTGGGCTCGTGTATTTTAACATTGCTTTTAGATGCATTTTATTTTATGTGTAATGCATTAGTGTCCACTATACAACTTAATGAGATAAAATGAACACACTGTAGTGACACTTAAAAAATGTATATATGTTGTGGTGGTTGTGGGTGTTGTGCTTGTGGTGCATGTGGGTGTGCATTCAATAGTGTGTGTGTTGTTTGTGTGCAATGCCATATTTTAGACACAAACAGAACATATATGAGTATTGACACATTAATCAGTAGTACTTACCAGTCTCCACTCCACCAGGTACTCACTCCATCAGGAATCTGCCGCTATGACAACGCCAGCACAAGGGGGGAAATCTAAATAGGCTCAACGAAAACCCGCCGGCCTGACGGAGTACTGTCAGCCAGCAGAGGAGTTCACTGGCTCGACGTAGGTGCGCCACTTACGCAACAGTAAACAGTCTGTTGATGCAGATTGTGGTTTCGCCAGCCCACATCTAAATACGACGGGCGTTACTCCATCAGCTCGACAGAGTTCTTGTAACCGCTGCCTCGAAGGGATTACGGCAGTCCCGCCAAGATGTAATTAAGGCCCTGTGAGAAGTTGGCCTGGTATATGCTGTTCACTAATTAAAGTGGACACCTTGCACCAGGGCAAATCGACTCTTATGGTAGATAGGTTTAAGACAACCTTTTAAAGAAAGCTATCCTAGTGGTAGCTGTGGAGAGCAGCCTTCAGGCTAAGTCTCGGAGGAATGTAAAGCAGCTTGTTTTACCATATAATCTCTTGAATCACCAAATGAAAGGACACCACACAGGTATATATATCAAATATATATGTATTTATTTCTAAATAACTCTCTACTAATCTCTTTATGAGATTAGAAGACAAACATATGCACAAATCAACGTTTCACAATAAGTTAAGCACAAAATATGGCTGGGGCCCTAGGGGCGTACCAGACCATATACTAAGTAAGAGACTTAGAAACAACGACTTGCAAGGAGACAAGGCCTAGGGCCTTCAGAAGTGCTGGGGCCTCACGAAACCACCCAAGGCAGGTAAGTAAAGGACCCACGGGGGACGCGTGCAGTGTGGATACACAGGCGCGAATCGCCGTTAACTTCAATGGGGCAAGTCGCGGTTGGAAATAAAGAGTTTTAGGATACTTCGGGAGAACCTACAAGCAAGTCACTTACAGGGTAAGTAGTTCTAGGGCCCACACCCACAGGAGCACCGTAGTGCTGGAGTTACCTCACCCAGGGAAGCCGGGTGCACAGGTGTCCTTTGGTGTCGGGTCGCGGCGTCGTTTTCAATGGCGAACAAAGAAGACTTGCTGCTTGCGGGAGCTGAAGAAGTGTCCGGTGGAATCCAAGCCTGGATTCTGAAGAAGGATGACCTGAAAGCAGAGGGGACAGTGTTCAAAGTCACTTGGCAGTGACCCGGGGCAAGGAAGATGGATGCCCACCGTCGTCGGTCGCTTCAGGTCGGTTGCGGGTGCCTTGACTCTTCAGCCACGTGGTCCAGGAGGCGTCGACGACGACCAGGAGCTGGATTCGGTGTGTCCCTCGACGTCTGCAGCTGACTGCGGTGTCGGCAACTCGATCGGAGCCAACAAGCCTTGGCAGCTGCAAGTCTCGGGGAGATGGAGAAAAGTCGATGGCGCAGACCAGCAAGGTCTGTGGAACTCACCCAGCGAGGGTAAGTCAGGGCAGGCCTGGAGCAACCAGGGGAGCCCTTTGGTTTCTTTAAGAAGTCTTCTGGGGACCCACAAGCCAGCGGGCAAGGGATCGCGAAGACACCTCGGGCGGAATCACTCAACAGGGGCCCACGGTCACTCGGGACGGTGTAGGCCTCTGATCTTCGGAGGGATTCCTGCTGGAGGTCGGGACCACACGTGGTCCAAAGCACAAGTTCGTAGAACGTTGTGAAGGGGTTGCACTCGACAATAGTGCACGGTACCCAGGGGTCGCGGTTCCTCGTTACTCGTGGGGTCCACTTGCCTCAGCTTCGCTGGGGACTCACGATGGCCTGGGAGAGGTCAGGAAATCCACTTCTTGGGCTGCAGGGACTTCGGACTCCGGCGGGAGCGGCGTAGTTTGCGACCGTCGTTGTCGTTTTTGGTGCCTGCCAAGCAGGGGAGTCACTCCTTGACTCCAAGGGAGATTCTTCTGTCTTCCAAAGGTAGTGGAACGTCGAAGGGCCAGGATTCTTCTGTAGAGCGTCGTCCAGGGGTTATCTGCTTTGCAATGGCAAGGTTCCCCTCTTAAACTAAAAAGAGGGGATGGACTAGCTCTATGACCCCACCTATGGGAGGGTCAAGGGAGGGGTGGCTACACCCACTTCCCTTTGTCCAGTTTCGTGCCAGAGCAGGGGCAGGCAGCCCCTGAGCTGGTTTGAACTGGCATATGCACAGAGGAGCCTTCTGCTCCCCCAGTGCAGGACTTCAAAGCACTCTAAGAGTGCACCCACCCAGCCCCAATACACTAAACCCTGTCTGGAAGGTGGTTACACCTCCCTGTGACAGGATGCCTATTGTTGGGCTTCCTCCACTGCGAGTTTCGGTCATCAGCAGGAGGGCAGCCCAGTGTCTGTGACTGGTGGCATCCATTTTGTGATGCCAGGGCTCTTTAGGATTCTACCGCGTTTCCACAGCAGGTACATGTCTTATCCCTCTAGAAGGGTGGAATGCTACCCCCGCTGCCAAGATTGGCGGGGGGTAGTATTCCAAGATGTTTGACACCAAACACGACATGTTTTGATGCAGCCATTCCAAAGTTAGCATTTACCGCGAGGATATAATGCACTTAAATAGTATATGGTTTAACCGCATCCACAAACAGCACCAGAGAATAGACTCTGAGAGCTGCAGAGGGGCCCTGCTCAGGCAGAGGCACCCCCTCACATAGAAGCCAAGCACCCTGCCCTCAGGATTGATAGGGCCTGCCTTAGGGGTGACTGATAGGTTTATATGTGTGTGCAGGAGAGATATAGGAAACCTATATCCCAGTGAGGGGTGCTAGCACCACCTCACCCAGGCTGCAGTAGCAGGCCTGTGGTGTCAGATTTAGACTGCTTCCCAGGGGTGGCATAACATATGCTGCAGCCCCTGGGAGGCCTGTGAAGTACCTATGCCCTTGGCACCTAAGGTACCATATACTAGGGACTCATAAGGCACCACAGTATCCAATCACTAGTGCACCTAGAGTGCACTCCATGTCGTTTAGAGAGAGCAGATAGACTGGGGCCCTGAATAGCAGGGTCCCAGTCCAACTAAGTCATAAACCAGCAAAACACCATAAAAAAAGTGGGGGCAACCATATAGTCAGATTCCACCTTCCTACATAACCCCCCCAAACGAAAGGAGATAAGGCTAACCTTGGCCAGTTGAGCCTTTATTGACTAAGTGGCCATATAAGGAAGCACCTGCACTAGCATGGTTGCCCCCTGTCTTATGGTCCACTAAGCAATCCCTCACCCTAAGGGTATGAGAGGGTCTCCACCATGGGGAATCACTACCTGTGGTGTGCTTTGGTAAAGTACCAGGCTGGTGAGGTGTCTGAGTAGGGAAGTGTGGCCCTAGGAATGTTGGCCTCAGCTTTCTCAGCTCCCTGGTCACCATGTATGCCTGTCTTTCCATGACTGAGTGGTACTCTGCTCTAAGGGTCAACCTTTGACTGCCTACAGCCGGGGGTTGGGTCCCTTTGGGTGGAACACTGGAGGGACATGGCATGTTTGGAACCTTTTGGTCCCAGGTTTGCCCTTGCCTAACAGAGTCCTTCTGGGGGAGGTCCCTACATAAAGGTATGGGGGATCCCTCAGTGGGTTGAGGAATTTCTACCTGGCTAGGGCTACTAGCCTGGGTGCCCCTAATCTGCTGATGGGGGGTTCCTCTGGACAGGGGGCCCTGGGGGTCCACTGACCTCCCTGACCTCTGCAGCCCTGGGCTGACTGAGGCAGGGTAGAGAGGGGCAGGTTACCTGCTCCAGACTGGGTACCACCTTGTAAGGGTCCTCTGCCATCAGGGGGTGGCCAGGCCAGGCCTGACTACCTCTGTGGCAGTTCCTTCACTAGGGGTAGGGTCAGTTCCCTGAGGAGGCTGACCCTTACCTACTGTCTGGAGGGAAGAAGACTTTTCTTCAACCCTTGTGCTCTCTTCTGGGGGAGAGTGGGCCATTCTTCCAGGCTCCATCTCTCCAAAATCTTGGGCTGGGGCTGTGGCCATCACAGCCCCACTAACCTTTACAGGGACACCCAACATCTTCAGATGGGTTTGGTGTTCAATTTCAGCCCAGGCTGAAATTTCCAGATCATTGCCCATCAGGCAATCTACAGGTAAGGTTGGGGACACTGCCACTCTTTTTGGGCCTGTGACCCCCTCCCAGCTGAGATTGACTATGGCCATGGGGTGATCTGTTCTGACACCATCAATGTTGGTCACCTGGTATTTAAACTCAGGTAAAAGCTGGTGAGGGGGGACTAGTTTCCCTGCCACCATGGTGACACTAGCCCCTGTGTCCCTAAATGCCACAGCTTTCTGACCATTAATTATTGGCTCCAGTCTGTACCTGCCCAATGCTGTGGGACCCACGGTAAAGGTGGCAAATCCTATACCACCATCAGAATCTGAGGAGTCTGTTGAGGGGGTCCTGTCTAAACTAGGGCCCACCTCTGTTCCTCTTGCAAAAGCACCTAACTTTTTGGGTGCACTACTCCCAACTGGAGGATTACTACTGGTAGTACCAGGAGGGGTGGTAGTAGTTGTTGGAGGAACATTTTCTTTATTGCCATTCCTGGGACAACTGGGATCAGATTTCCAGTGCCCAGGCTTTTTACAGACATGGCAATAGGGTTTCTTTTCAGGAGAGGAAGGAGTTTGGGACCCACCCCCAGAAGAGGAATTTTGGGGCCCTGTAGTGGACTTATCCTTGGATTTATCCCCACCTTTCTCTTGGGACTTGGTAGAATCTTTCTTGTGGTCACCACCCTGATTCTTAGGCCTTACTCTGGTTCTGACCCATTTGTCTGCCTTCTTTCCCAATTCTTGGGGAGAGGTCAGATCAGAGTCCACCAGGTACTGGTGTAAAAGCTGGTTTTGACAATTATTAAGGATCTGTTCTCTCATCATTAGATTATAAAATCCTTTGAAATCAGTAACCCTACTGCCAACCAGCCAACCCTCCAGAGCCTTGGATGCACAATCTACAAAGTCTGTCCAGTCCTGAGTCTGTGCCTTCTGGGTATCTCTGAACTTCAACCTGTACTGCTTCAGTGGTTAAGCCAAACCCATCTATCAGTGCACTCTTCAGGACCTCATAATCATCAGCATCCTCCTCTCTAACAGTGAGGAGCTTGTCTCTTCCTTTATCTGAAAAGGAGAGCCACAAGATTGCTGCCCACTGCTTTTGGGGGACCTGCTGTACTCTACAGGCCCTCTCCATAGCAGTTATCCACTTGTGGATATCATCCCCACTCTGGTAGGGAGGAACAACCTTGCTCAGGTTCCTATGGTCAGGAATGTATTCTCTGCCTCTAGGGACACTGTTGCTGCCACCAGGGGTTCTAACCCCTCTTTTCTAGAAGCTCTCTGGATCTCCAGGGCTTCCCTATCCAGTGCCAACTGCTTGGTTCTGAGGGCCACTCTGGCTTCCTCATACTGGAGCAGTTTGCACCTTCTCTCAGAGGAGGTCTCTCTTAAGGAAAAGTATGAGCTCCTCTGCTGGACAAATTCTCTGCCAGAGTGATAAGAGTGGTCAGATTCCCTGGAAGGGGATCTGTGCCTCTCCTCCTCTCTGTCAGTTCCCTTAGGGAGAATTCCTCTGTCCTTTTCAGGCCCCTTGGAGCCTGGCCCTTCAATCACAGAGTCTTGGTCATTCTGATTTTCATCATCTGACCCAGATACTATGACTGACCCACCCACTGATTCAAACCCTTTAGCTCCTAGAGCCAATCTAAGGTCATCTGCTGTTAGCAGATCTATCAGGTGCAGGGTTGAGGGACTCTGTCCTAGTCTCAGGTGTCTGTCGACACACATGGCTCTCAAGTCAGAGAAAGCCATGTCCTTATACTGAGGCTGAGTGGATCCACTGGGTCCACCTTTTAAGGACATTCTAGTGTTGTGCAGTGTTGTACTACCTACACTAGTTTGTGGCCTACTGATCCTAGCTTGAGCTGTGGAAAGGGTGTGCTATCCCTTGGCACACAGCTCTAAGTTCAGTAGAACTTATTGATACTAAGCTTGACTTTATATGTACCTTGAGTACCTATAATGGTTTTCAGTTAGTAATTCAAATAGAGATTTTCTGGTAAAACAATGGCAAGCTGGAATCCCACACGCTGCCCACCAATGTGAGAAGTTGGCCTGGTATATGCTGTTCACTAATTAAAGTGGACACCTTGCACCAGGGCAAATCGACTCTTATGGTAGATAGGTTTAAGACAACCTTTTAAAGAAAGCTATCCTAGTGGTAGCTGTGGAGAGCAGCCTTCAGGCTAAGTCTCGGAGGAATGTAAAGCAGCTTGTTTTACCATATAATCTCTTGAATCACCAAATGAAAAGACACCACACAGGTATATATATCAAATATATATGTATTTATTTCTAAATAACTCTCTACTAATCTCTTTATGAGATTAGAAGACAAACATATGCACAAATCAACGTTTCACAATAAGTTAAGCACAAAATATGGCTGGGGCCCTAGGGGCGTACCAGACCATATACTAAGTAAGAGACTTAGAAACAACGACTTGCAAGGAGACAAGGCCTAGGGCCTTCAGAAGTGCTGGGGCCTCACGAAACCACCCAAGGCAGGTAAGTAAAGGACCCACGGGGGACGCGTGCAGTGTGGATACACAGGCGCGAATCGCCGTTAACTTCAATGGGGCAAGTCGCGGTTGGAAATAAAGAGTTTTAGGATACTTCGGGAGAACCTACAAGCAAGTCACTTACAGGGTAAGTAGTTCTAGGGCCCACACCCACAGGAGCACCGTAGTGCTGGAGTTACCTCACCCAGGGAAGCCGGGTGCACAGGTGTCCTTTGGTGTCGGGTCGCGGCGTCGTTTTCAATGGCGAACAAAGAAGACTTGCTGCTTGCGGGAGCTGAAGAAGTGTCCGGTGGAATCCAAGCCTGGATTCTGAAGAAGGATGACCTGAAAGCAGAGGGGACAGTGTTCAAAGTCACTTGGCAGTGACCCGGGGCAAGGAAGATGGATGCCCACCGTCGTCGGTCGCTTCAGGTCGGTTGCGGGTGCCTTGACTCTTCAGCCACGTGGTCCAGGAGGCGTCGACGACGACCAGGAGCTGGATTCGGTGTGTCCCTCGACGTCTGCAGCTGACTGCGGTGTCGGCAACTCGATCGGAGCCAACAAGCCTTGGCAGCTGCAAGTCTCGGGGAGATGAAGAAAAGTCGATGGCGCAGACCAGCAAGGTCTGTGGAACTCACCCAGCGAGGGTAAGTCAGGGCAGGCCTGGAGCAACCAGGGGAGCCCTTTGGTTTCTTTAAGAAGTCTTCTGGGGACCCACAAGCCAGCGGGCAAGGGATCGCGAAGACACCTCGGGCGGAATCACTCAACAGGGGCCCACGGTCACTCGGGACGGTGTAGGCCTCTGATCTTCGGAGGGATTCCTGCTGGAGGTCGGGACCACACGTGGTCCAAAGCACAAGTTCGTAGAACGTTGTGAAGGGGTTGCACTCGACAATAGTGCACGGTACCCAGGGGTCGCGGTTCCTCGTTACTCGTGGGGTCCACTTGCCTCAGCTTCGCTGGGGACTCACGATGGCCTGGGAGAGGTCAGGAAATCCACTTCTTGGGCTGCAGGGACTTCGGACTCCGGCGGGAGCGGCGTAGTTTGCGACCGTCGTTGTCGTTTTTGGTGCCTGCCAAGCAGGGAGTCACTCCTTGACTCCAAGGGAGATTCTTCTGTCTTCCAAAGGTAGTGGAACGTCGAAGGGCCAGGATTCTTCTGTAGAGCGTCGTCCAGGGGTTATCTGCTTTGCAATGGCAAGGTTCCACCTCTTAAACTAAAAAGAGGGGATGGACTAGCTCTATGACCCCACCTATGGGAGGGTCAAGGGAGGGGTGGCTACACCCACTTCCCTTTGTCCAGTTTCGTGCCAGAGCAGGGGCAGGCAGCCCCTGAGCTGGTTTGAACTGGCATATGCACAGAGGAGCCTTCTGCTCCCCCAGTGCAGGACTTCAAAGCACTCTAAGAGTGCACCCACCCAGCCCCAATACACTAAACCCTGTCTGGAAGGTGGTTACACCTCCCTGTGACAGGATGCCTATTGTTGGGCTTCCTCCACTGCGAGTTTCGGTCATCAGCAGGAGGGCAGCCCAGTGTCTGTGACTGGTGGCATCCATTTTGTGATGCCAGGGCTCTTTAGGATTCTACCGCGTTTCCACAGCAGGTACATGTCTTATCCCTCTAGAAGGGTGGAATGCTACCCCCGCTGCCAAGATTGGCGGGGGGTAGTATTCCAAGATGTTTGACACCAAACACGACATGTTTTGATGCAGCCATTCCAAAGTTAGCATTTACCGCGAGGATATAATGCACTTAAATAGTATATGGTTTAACCGCATCCACAAACAGCACCAGAGAATAGACTCTGAGAGCTGCAGAGGGGCCCTGCTCAGGCAGAGGCACCCCCTCACATAGAAGCCAAGCACCCTGCCCTCAGGATTGATAGGGCCTGCCTTAGGGGTGACTGATAGGTTTATATGTGTGTGCAGGAGAGATATAGGAAACCTATATCCCAGTGAGGGGTGCTAGCACCACCTCACCCAGGCTGCAGTAGCAGGCCTGTGGTGTCAGATTTAGACTGCTTCCCAGGGGTGGCATAACATATGCTGCAGCCCCTGGGAGGCCTGTGAAGTACCTATGCCCTTGGCACCTAAGGTACCATATACTAGGGACTCATAAGGCACCACAGTATCCAATCACTAGTGCACCTAGAGTGCACTCCATGTCGTTTAGAGAGAGCAGATAGACTGGGGCCCTGAATAGCAGGGTCCCAGTCCAACTAAGTCATAAACCAGCAAAACACCATAAAAAAAGTGGGGGCAACCATATAGTCAGATTCCACCTTCCTACAGGCCCTAAGTCTGAATCATCCCCCCAGAACACAATTAATGTTGAGTTTTAAAAGTGGCAGAGAATGAGGAAGTAACATCACTCAGCCTTTGCCCGCTGATGACATCACTGAATTGACCCCTCGCTTCATCCTTAGCCCCAAAACGTTTTTCAGGGCCCTATTTGCGTTCTGTTCATGCTGCAGGCTTTATGAAATTTGAAACCAGAGATAGCAAAGGCAGTGCCAGGCATTCAGGGGCGGTTTCCCCTCCGGAGTGTGGGGGCGTTGACCCTCTACTGAGTGCAGCTATGAGCATATCATTTTAAAATTCCGTGCTGTTTAAAGGGCTGGGCTCGGCCTGGCTGATGTGTTTGAGTAAGGGGTGGGGCCAGGGCGCAGACAATACTGATGATTGGTAATGGCATCAGGCTAAGGTCCAGTGCGCATGTAGGGTTGGACAGGGTTCTGATTGTGCCCAACCCGACACGCGCACCTTGGACCTCTCAAATCCACGCTCTGTTATGGAGTCTGGAAAACTCAGCATAGGCATCCAGTCTCAATTGGAGCACTGGACTCACCTGCTCACACCAATCCTGACATTGCTCTCATGCGTTTTCTACTTGAAGCTGCATGAGAGCAAACTCTGAATTGGTTGTGGGGTGCTGGATGGTTGTGGTGAGGTTAGTGTACCCTGTCCTCACAGTGCCACTCTTGGAGGCAGTAAGGGTGGTTTGCCCAAGATCACACAATGTCGACAGGTAAGAAGAGGGACATTAGAACTCGAATGTTCAATATCTTAGATGGTTCTTGGGTGCTTCGGTGAAGAGGTTAGCTACCAACCCGTCCTGTTTTAAGTGAGGTGGTTGGCTGGCTACATTCAGTGTATACACGCTGGAAAATGTACGTTAAAGTGGACGTGCAACCAACATAGTGTTTTATTAACTAAGTTGTCAAACTGATAATTGTGGGGGAGAGGTTTGTTGATGTGTGGTGCCAGCTTTAGTTCACGTTGTGGTGTGTGGGCCCTTTCTGTTGACGTGTAAAATTGTGCGTCGATTGCCCTTTCGGTCCTCTCTTTGCAAAGAATGTAACTGCTGCTGTGGAAGGGAGGGTGGGTGAGACTGGGATGCACAGAGCGCAAAGAGGACCAGCACTGGTCAGGTGGGTTCACTCATCCCCTAGCACTTCTGCAGATCCCATAAGGCTTCTAGCAGAGCTGTTGGGTGGCCAGGCTGCGTGCGGCCCTCGGACAGACCATGCAAAGTGCGTCCTCACTGGACGACGAGAGGGCCAGCCTTTCCTCTGGCCTTGATGAGTTCTCTAATTGGAGAGCCCGTTGAAGGACAATGGACTGGATTGCTTTCCTGAGTAAGAAGACTTTCTTGAGTACTAGAGAGGTGAATAGGAGGAGCTCGCAGTAGTGTAACAAAGGCCTCCACAGTGCAGGGGGGCCCGAGCTCCAGTGGGCCCCCTCAGCACAATAACCTGGCCTGAGAGCTCCTGAGTGAGTCCAGAGGGGGGGCCCTCCTTGTACTTTGCAGGGAGGCCCCCTCAAGTTTCGTTACACCACTGGGAGCTCGTTGTGGGATGTGGTCTGGAGGTAGTTCTCTAGGGGTCTAGGCACTAGGGAGCTGAACAGGAGCTCGCCGTGGGATGAAGTCAGGAGGAATAGCTGTTTAAAAAAAGTCCCAATGAGGCAAGAGTAGGAAAATGTAGGAGTCTGCGCTATCTGAAGAGAAGTTTGCAGACCCTGTTTAAGTGATGGGAATTATTTTATCAGACTTTGGCACAAAGAAGACAGACGACTACTGATTGGGATTTGTGTGTGCATGTGTTTTGTGTGTGTCCTTTGTCCCTGACACCTATGGAATCCGTCACTCAGCCAGTGACACAGTGACACCATCACCCCTTCATGGAAGCGGTGGAGCACTACTTCGAAGACAGCTAGGTATTTTAGGCACAGCAGGAGCGTATGGTGAATACAGAAATAGTCTGCCACCTCAGATACTTCGATGACCCCTCGTGACCTACTAGAGGTAAAGGGAGGGGTCCTTGTGTTAATCAATCAATCAATGCATTTGTAGAGCGCGCTACTTACCCGTGAGGGTCTCAAGGCGCTGGGGTGGGGGGGGGGGTGCTGCTACTGCTCGAACAGCCAGGTCTTGAGGAGTCTCCTGAAGGTCAGCAGGTCCTGGGTCTGCCGCAGGTGGATGGGGAGGGCTTTCCATGTCTTGGCGGCGAGAGAATGATCTGCCACCGGCGGTCGCTCGTCGGATGCAGGGGATGGTGGCGAGGGCGAGGTCAGCGGAGCGAAGCTGGCGGTTCGGGGTGTAGAAGGTGAGTCGCTCGTTGAGGTATGCTGGCCCGGTCTTGTGGAGTGCTTTGTGAGCGTGTGTGAGGAGCTTGAAGGTGATCCTCTTGTTGACGGGGAGCCAGTGCAGGTCTCTCAGGTGGGGTGTGATGAGGCTGTGGCGGGGGATGTCGAGGATGAGGCGTGCAGAGGCGTTCTGTATGCGTTGTAGTCGTTTCTGGAGTTTGGCCGAGGTTCCCGCGTAGAGGGCGTTGCCGTAGTCCAGTCTGCTGCTGACTAGGGCCTGGGTGACCGTCCTTCTGGTTCCAGTGGGGATCCATCTGTAGATCTTGCGGAGCATGCGGAGGGTGTTGAAGCAGGAGGAGGAGACGGCGTTGACTTGCTGGGTCATTGACAGCGATGAGTCCAGGATGAAACCCAGGTTGCGTGCGTGGTCGGTGGGCGTCGGTGTAGCTCCCAGAGCGGCCGGCCACCAGGAGTCGTCCCAGGCGGAGGGGGTGGAGCCGAGGATGAGGACCTCCGTCTTGTCCGAGTTCAGTTTCAGGCGGCTGTTCTTCATCCATTCGGCGACGGCCTTCATTCCTTCGTGGAGGTTGGTTTTGGCGGTGGTGGGGGCTTTGGTGAGGGAGAGGATCAGCTGTGTGTCGTCGGCGTATGAGATGATGTTGAGGTTGTGCGATCGGACGATGTTGGCGAGCGGTGCAATGTAGACGTTGAAGAGTGTTGGGCTGAGGGACGATCCTTGGGGTACGCCGCAGATAATCTTGGTGTCTTTAGATTGGAATGGAGGGAGGCGGACACTCTGGGTTCTGCCGGTGAGGAAGGAGGTGGTCCAGTCCAGGGCTTTGTCGTGGATCCCTGCGTTGTGGAGGCGTGTGCGAAGGGTGTGGTGGCAGACGGTGTCGAAGGCGGCCGAAAGGTCCAGGAGGATGAGGGCCGCGGTTTCTCCATTGTCCAGCAGGGTCCTGATGTCGTCGGTGGCGGCGATGAGGGCTGTTTCGGAATCCGGATTGGGACGGGTCTAGGATGTTGTTCTCTTCGAGGAAGGAGGTCAGTTGCCTGTTGACAATCTTCTCGATGACTTTCGCCGGGAACGGGAGTAGGGAGATGGGCCGGAAGTTCTTGAGGTCCTTCGGGTCCGCCTTGGGTTTCTTGAGTAAGGCGTTGATCTCGGCGTGCTTACAGCTTTCCGGGAAGGTGGCGGTCTCGAAGGAGTTGTTGATGATCTTGCGGAGATGGGGTGCGATGGTGGAGCTTGCTTTGTTGAAGATGTGGTGTGGGCAGGGGTCTGACGGTGAGCCGGAGTGGATGGTGTTCATGATTTTGATGGTGTCGTCGTCGTTGACGTGGGTCCAGGAGAGCAGGGGGTCGGTGTGGCTGGGGGCGGTGAGTCTGAGGTGTCGGTGGCTGTCGTGGGGGCCTGGTTGTTGAAGCTGTCGTGGATGTCTGCGATCTTGCGGTGGAAGAAGGTGGCTAGGGAGTCGCAGAGGTCTTGTGATGGCAGGATGTCGTTGGAGTTGGAGCTGGGGTTGGAGAGTTCCTTCACAATGTTGAAGAGCTCTTTGCTGTTGTGTGCGTTGTTGTCGATGCGTTACTTGAAGGAGGTCCTTTTCGTGGTTCGGATGAGTTGGTGGTGTCTGCGAATGGCGCTCTTGTGGGCTGCATTGCTGTCCGGCGTCTGTTCGAGGTGCCACTTCTTCTCGAGCCTTCGACAGGTCTGCTTGGATGCCTGGAGGTCGGCGGTGAACCAGATGGCTTTTCTGTCGGTGTGCCTGTTTGAGGGTTTCTTGATCGGGGCGAGAGTGTTGGCGCAGTCGTCGATCCATTGCCTGAGGTTGCGGGCGGCGGTGTCGGTGTCGGCGGTGTCATTTGGTTGGTTTCTGGTGAGGGTGGTGATAAGCTGGTCTTCGGTGATTTTGCTCCAGCTGCGGCGGGGGGCCCGTTGTGTGTGGTGGTGCATGGTGGGTTTCTCGTAGGTGAAGTGGATGCAGCGGTGGTCGGTCCAGTGGAGTTCGGTGGTGTGGCTGAAGGTGACGTGGTTGCTGGCGGAGAAGATGGGGTCGAGCGTGTGTCCGGCAGCGTGGGTGGGAGTCGTGACGAGCTGTTTGAGTCCGAGGTTGGCGAGGTTGTCGAGCAGGGTGGTGGAGCTGCTGTCGTTGGTGTTCTCGAGGTGGAAGTTCAGGTCTCCGAGGAGGATGTAGTCCGTGGATGGAAGGGCGTGCGTGCTTATGAAGTCGGTGATGGAGTCGCTGAACTGTGGCCGGGGTCCGGGGGGTCTGTAGATGAGGGTTCCTCTGAGGGTGGTGTTGGGGTTGATGTGGATCTGGAAGTGCAGGTGTTCGGCGGCGCTGAGGGTGTCGTCGGTGCTGGTCGAGATTCTGAGGGTGTTTCTGTGGACGATGGCGATTCCTCCTCCTGCTCCGTTGGTGCGGTCTCTGCGGGTGATCTTGTAGCCGTCCGGGATGGCTATGGCGATGTCGGGTGCCGAGGAGGGGTTCATCCAGGTTTCCGTCAGGAAGGCGGCGTCCGGGGAGGAGGAGTCGAGTAGGTCCCAGAGTTCGATGGCATGCTTGCGGGCGGAGCGGGTTTTGAGTAGTATGCATCTGAGGTGGTTGCGTCCTACCCCGGTGGGCGAGGTGGCGGCTTGGAGGCTGGTGAAGCTACAGCTCCGGCAGGAGAAGGGTCCTTGGGTGCGCTTCGGGGTGGCCCGGAAGCAGGTGTAGGATCGGCCGGCGTTGAGTGCGTGGAGGGTGCTGGCATCGTAGTGGCGACTGGTGGCGTGCGCGGGGGCCAGGGGGTCTGGCGCAGGGCGCGGACGGGCGCGGACGGGCTTGCCTTCGGCGCGCCAGCAGCGCCCCTGCTGCACGCGTCCGCCATAAGAAGGGGAGGTGGGAGGGAGGAGCAGCTGGGAGGCGGGAGCGGAGCGAATGAGCGAGCGAGGGGGCGGGCCGCAGGGGACGCAGCAGCAGGAATGGAGACGGCTAGGAAGGGCTACAGGGAAAACGGGCGGAAAACGGAATACAAATGGAGTACAACAGCAGGGGCGGACTACAGACAGTACAATACAACAATAGAGCAGAATAAAAACAGAATGAAAAACAGTGCAATACACGACTGATTACAATAAAATAGCAGACAAGAATTACATGCAAAACGGGACAGAGCGGGCTGACAGATACTTACGGCTCCCCACTGGCCACCAGGGATGAGGCACAGGCAGGAGCCTGCGAGTGGAGGAGGGCCTCGAACTCGCAGCAGCAGCGAGGTCAGGACGCAGGGACACGGGCACAACAGGTGGAGCTGTGCGGCGTGGGGAGCTACCTGCCTGGAACCGGGTCAAGGGTGTTACAGTAAGTGATCAGTGTTTAATAATTGAGTTATTTGAGAGTCCAAATTGCTCTGTGCTTTGTAGTACTGTCCTACAGTGTGGACTGTACTGTTTGTCTCTAGTGAGAATTGTGGACTGTGGCTATGTCCTCTGGAGTATCTGGTTTCATCAGTCCGGCGGGAGCTGCAGTTGTTGTTTCCTCTGCCCTCGTGATGTGGGATGGTTGTACTCTCTGGGAGATGTGCTGTCTTCATACTAGATAATTCTGCAGAGGTTGTCTCCTGCCTTGTGATGTGGACTTAGATGATCACTTCTGGGGAAGATGGCATCATTCAGGCGAATGTTGTAGTGGGTGTCTCCACCCCTAACTTCCCCTTATAATGTTGGCTGGTGTTTACACCGCACCACTTTCAAATGTCACCAGCCTCCACTACAGGCATTGGTGTCAAAAGGTAAGGCAGGTGTCGGCTGACACAAATGTGCGTGTAACTAAAAACACAGGGGTATATTTACTATGATTTTGCGCCATGTTTGCATCACAAAAGGGACACAAATCGACTAAAAAAAAACAAGTTACTTACCTGTACACTGTGGTTCTCCAGTATTGATATCTTTCATAGATTCACATGCTTGAATCTTCCCCGTCGTCATGGTGGGAGTCTCACGGTAATTAGAAATATAGCACTATTAAAAGAAAAATTACTGTAAACCCCATGTAAAGGGGACTCAATTTTGTTACCTATCGTCCTCTTTATAAGGTCCAATTGACAGCCAATGAGACGTCAGCCCTTGGGACCACAATCCCCTGCAGAGCCACCCAACCTCAGATTTCGAGCACAAGTGTAGAGTGAGCTTTCCATCATGAGGTTAGAGTGGTTTGCCTTAAAACGGGGAGGTGGGCGGGCCGCATGTGAATCTATGAAAGATATCAATACTGGAGAACCACAGTGTACAGGTAAGTAACTTGTTTTTTCTCCAGCATTGAATCTTTCATAGATTCACATGCTTGAATCAGAATAGCAAGCAGTACACAATTTCTATAATAGGCGTTTTAAGGGCAGAACCTCTTTTACCCTTATGAACCACGGAAAACCATTATATCTGCTTCTAGTGGAATACTGCGACCGCTATTTGTCTGTCTTGAAAGTCAGAACATCAAAGATTAAATATATATGAATACATAACAACATACGCATGGGATAATAACATATGTTCATGTATATAACTCTATACAATTCTGAAAAAAGTACCGTAGCGAAATAGTCGACGGAGTATAGCCTGTCCCACCGCCAAATCTCCTTTCCATGCCATATCCAAACAGTAGTGTCTGGTAAAGGTGTGGACATTCAACCATGTCACCGCCCTACATATGTCCGGGAGCGACACTCCCGCGAACAATGCAGTAGAAGTAGCCACCTTCCTTGTCGAATGGGCGGACACCTTTGAAGTCTGAGGTCTTCCTGCCTTCTCGTGACAAAAGGCAATTGTTGACGAGATCCATCTGGATATACTGTTTCTAGATAAAGCGTACCCCTTCCTGGGAGGAGCAAAAGCAATTAGTAACTGATTTGACTTTCGGAATGTCTTTGTTCTGTCAATGTAAAACCTTAAGCAATGCCTGACATCTAGCGTGTGAAGAGATCTTTCCGCTAGAGATGATGGCTCCTGAAATTATGTAGGTAGAACAATAGGTTCATTGAGATGGAATGAAGTTGGGACCTTCGGGATGAACGTTGGATTTGTTCTCAATATCACCTTATCCCTCTTGAATTGCATAAAGGGTTCAGAAATTGAAAAAGCTTGTATTTCACTTATTTTCCTGGCCGATGTCAGGGCTAGCAATATTGCCGTTTTCCAGGACACAAACTTTATGTCAGCCTTATGAATAGGCTCGAAAGGAGCTTTCATCAGCTGTGACAGGACCGTGTTGAGTTGCCAGGGAATCGCTGGACGTTTTAATAGTGGAAACACTAAAGAGTCCTTTCATAAATTCTTTCATTACTCTGGCAGACCAAAGAGAAATCTTTCCGGGTTTTCTACGGTATCTCGAGATTGCAGCTAGATGCACCTTAATAGATGAGTGAGCTAATCCTGTTCTGGCTAGATGTAGTAAATATGGTAGTATTTGCTCAGGTGTTGACTGTAGAGGGTGTAAAGAGTGATCTAAACACCATTGGCAGAACCTTTTCCATTTAGCCGCATAAGTTTTATTGGTGGTAATTGCCCTTGAGTGACTGAGAATATCTCGGCAATCTTGAGGAATGTTCAGGGACTGAAATTCTTGGTTATGAGGTTCCAGGCTGACAAATTCAGAGAGCCTATCTGTGGGTGGACCACTTGTCTTTCGTTCATGGATATTAGATTGTGTACAGGCGGGAATCGAATATGAGGGGCTATTGACATCCTGAGGAGTTCCGTGAACCAGAACTGTCTCGGCCATGCCGGTGCTATAAGGATCAAATGACACGGTTCTGTTTTCATTTAGCGTATTACTTTCGGAATTAGGGGAAATGGCGGGAATGCGTATGCGAACATTCCCGTCCATCGAAGTTGAAGAGCATTCCCCCATGAACCCTTCTGAGGGAATCTGCTCGCAAACCTTTTGCATTTCCTCTTTTTCCTTGTTGCAAAAAGGTCTAGACCTGGTCTTCCCCATAGATCGAATATTTGACGGATTCGATGGTGATCCAACTCCCATTCGTGTCAGAGATTTGAGGATCTGCTTAGGGAGTCTGCCCATGTGTTGTGGATTCCAGGAACATGCTGGATCTGTAGTGAGATATTGTGCTTCAGAAGCCACTGCCAAATTTCTTGAGCCTGAGCGGATAATGTTTGAGACTTTGTTCCTCCCTGCTTGAGCAGGTAAAACATAGTGGTAGTGTTGTCTGTTCTCACCAGAACTGGGGAATTTTGGATTCTGGGGAGAAATGCTTGTAGGCCTAAAAACACAGCTTTTAGTTCCAGCAGGTTGATGTGCATCAGCGCTTCTTGAGAGTTCCAGTGACCTTGAATTTCCAGGTCCTGTAAGTGCGCTCCCCATCCCTGCAGAGATGCGTCCGTTGTCATTATGAAACTGGGAGATTGAGGCTGGAAAATTAGTCCTGTTGAAAGGTTCGTTCTTACCCCCCACCATGACAGAGCTTCTCTTATTTGTGGAGTGATAAAAACGAGATCCTCGAATGATCCTTGAGTCTGTATCCATTGCAGATCGATTTGCTCTTGAAGTGGTCGCATCTGCAGGCGACAATTTGGAATTAGAGGAATGCAAGATGAAAGCATCCCCATGAAAGACTTGTACATTCTCACTGAAACATACTCTTTTCTTTTGATCTGAGACGCGAACTTCAGGATTTTTTTAATGCTTTCCTCTGATGGGTATGCCTTTGCCTCTCTTGTGTTCAGCACTGCTCCCAGAAACTGCAGAGTTTGAGATGGTACCAGTGAGGATTTTTCCACATTGACCCTTAGACCTAGGGTTTTGAATAGCCGACGACAAGCCGTTAATGAGCTTTGCGCTGAGTGATAAGTAGGACCTTTTACTAGCCAGTCGTCTAGATACGGATAGACCTGGTGTCCCTGTTGTCTCAGAAACGCTGCCACTGCCGCCATACATTTTGTGAACACCCTTGGCGCTGACCGGAGACAAAGGGCAACACTTTGAACTGATAGTGGCACCCCGCCACCTTGAACCTTAGGTACCTTCGATGTTTGATGTGAATAGGGACGTGAAAGTATGCATCTAAGAGATCTAATGATGTCATAAAGTCTTCCCTGTTTAACATTAGGAGAATTTCTTGTAGCGATAGCATTCTGAAGAGCTGTTTCTTTATATATTTGTTCAAACCCCTTAAATCCATTACCTGCCTCCATTTGGTACTTTGTTTTTTCTTTATTAGGAAAAAATGGGAGTAGAAACCTTTTCCTCGATGTTGATGAGGGACCTTCTCTATTGCTCCCTTCAAAAGAAGATCTGTAATCTCCCTCTTTAGCAATGTCAGATGCTGATGTTTCTTGGGGATGGGAGGCCGAATCGGGGTTTCTTGAATGAACTCTAGGGTGTGTCCCTGATGAATGATGTCTAGCACCCATTTGTCCGATGTTATTGCTAACCATTGTTGGTAATAATGAGAGAGGTAGTGGGTTTGATGAGGTTTGCGTTGTAGCGAGGTGGGAGGTGCTCTGAAAGTGTCACTGTCGTCTACCATTGTCCTGTGACTTTCCTCGTGCTGGAGGTCTTCTTCTGGCCGACTGTTGTTGATATGGTACATTATGTGATCGGTATTGCTGCTGATTTGCATATTGGTGATACCCTTGCTGCTGGTAGGGTTGATATCTATAGGATTGAAAGGACTGCCTTTGCTGGTATTGGCCTCTTCCACCTCTGCCTCGAAAGGATTGATATCGCTGCTGTTGCACTGTTCCCAGAGAGTGTGCTGTGTCCGTGTCAGCTTTAATCCCTTGAAGCGCATCATCTATGTGCTTCCCAAAAAGATTCTCGCCATCAAAGGGCATATCAACAATCTTAGTTTGTATTTCCAGACGGAAGGATGTAGCTTTAAGCCAGCCTTGTCTGCAAAGAGCGATTGCCCCTGCCATCTGCCTGAAAGCCACTGAAGATATGTCCATGGCTATATCTATCATCTCTGAGGCTGCCCTAGCTCCTTCTTGTAAGATTTGCAGTGCCTCTTCCTTTTTATCGACTGGTAGATGGTCTAAAAAGGGTTCTAAATCTGACCACAATTGTCGGTCGTAACGACCTAATATGGCTAGGGTATTTGAAGCTTTGATGGACGTGGCCGCCATTCCAGCGAAGCGTTTCCCTGTACTATCCAGTCTTCTACCCTCCTTATTAGGAGGAGCCGAGCATGCAGCCGATGGATTTCTTGAGCGTCTTTGGGCTGCTTGCATGACCACCAATTCCGGTCTCGGGTGGCCAATTAAACATGCTGGAGACGATTCCGGAGCCTTATATTTTTTCTCCATTCTCGGTACTGCTGCTGGTACTGAAGCAGGGCTCTTCATAATCTTCATCCCTTCTTCCCATATGTGGTTCACTATTGGGATGGCTCAGATTGATTTTCTAGCGGAATCCTTAAAATCATAAAGGAAACAGTCCGCCTGTTTCACGGGAAGAGGTAAGTCGAACCTCTTAGATGCTCGCTCCAGTAGTTCGTGAAACCCTCCTATGTCTTCTGGCGGCGAGTTCGCTGGGGAAGGTGAGGGAGAAGGTGAAGAAGGCGCAACATAGTCGTCCCATTCATCACCCACAGGCGCCTCATCTTGAGTCAGCTCTCCCTCTTCCGGCTGGTCCTCCACATCACTTTCTATATAGTCATCCCTGATGGCTATCACTGTTGGAGGTAGTGTCTTCTGCGTAACCTGTGGTGGCTGTGAAACTTCAGAAGAAGGTGCCACCTGCTGCTTATTCTGAGTGGTAAGTGCTGGAGCATTAGCTTCTGGGAATCGTTTGTAATAGTCGCCTATCATGTGTCTTAGATCCGAAATCAATGAAATTGGTATTGAAATGGTATCTTCCCGTGGCGGCGGAATATTATCCTCTTCCTCCTCAAAATCATAGCTCTCCTGAAAGGATTCATATCTCTGTGATTTTGGAGGTGGGCGATCCTCAAAAGAGAAATTCGTCTCAAAATACTCAGATTTTTCTTGATCTTCTTCTCCATTATCTGTATCTTGGCATTTCACTTTGAGTTGTGATGGACTATAAGCAGGCCCATACGGGCCTTCCTCCTCATATTCCTGCAATTCTAATAAATGAGAGGGTGGAAGTGTGAAATTTTACCCCAAGCTGCCAACTCAGATGACCTCCTTCCTGATTCCGGCGTCATGGGAAACTTTTTTGCCTCCGTCGACGAGATCGTCGACGGTGTCTTCCTTTTTATCGTTATAGTCGTCGACGAGTGTTTCGTCGTTGGCGATTTGAAAACCGTCGTCGACAGGGTCGTTGTCGACGAGGTCGTCGTCGAGGTCGTCGACGAAGTTTGTTTTGTCGACGACAGTGTCTTCGTTGTCGAAGATGTTGTCGTCGTCGTCGAAGCGGCCGTCGACGTCGCCGTGGTGAGCGTTGTGATCCCAGCCATCGACAATGCCGTCGTTGTCAGCGTTGATATTACTATCAGCGAGGGACTGGCTGTCGACGATCTTGCCGTTTTCGTCGACGTTGTAGCCGTCGACAGGTCCGTCGACGGGGTCTTTTTTTCCACAGATGTTTTTTGTGGAGTATGAGGCACTGAGGAAGATGAAGCAGACTTCCTAAGAGATGTGCTGACAGAGGGAAAAGAGGCTGGTAAAATGTCCTTAGTCTTAGAGACTTTAGGCTTCTTGGTCTCAGATTTAGTGGAAGCAGACTCCAGCTTTCTTTTGCGTTCAGGAGTAGAATGAACCTCCTCAATATCTGACCCAGACTCTGATCTGGATTTTTTCTTCTGTAGCCACAGAAGTAAACGGGCCTCTCTGTCTTTTAAAGTTTTTGCAGAGAAAGTGCTGCAGTGCTTACAATCTTTTGGAACATGCTTAGGATGTAAGCAGTAGAGACATTCCTTGTCTTCAGAAAACAATCTAGCCTTCCCACAGGATCTGCAGGGTCTAAATAATCTCTTTTTAGATCCCTCAGACATTTTCCCCCAATTTGAAGAAAAGACAATACCTCTTCCTGAAGAGAGTTCTGAAGGGGAAACAAGCAGGGTCAAAAGTTCACCTGTTGAGAGAAAACTGAGCAGAGCTCAGGGAGACTCCTTCTCACACGACGTGCGGTAGAAATCTGAGGTTGGGTGGCTCTGTAGGGGATTGTGGTCCCAAGAGCTGGTGTCTCATTGGCTGTCAATTGGACCTTATAAAGAGGACGATAGGTAACAAAATTGAGTCCCCTTTACATGGGGTTTACAGTAATTTTTCTTCTAATACTGCTATATTTCTAATTACCGTGAGACTCCCACCATGACGACGGGGAAGATTCAAGCATGTGAATCTATGAAAGATTCAATGCTGGAGAATCTTTTTTCCCTAATTCCTTTGCATTACTTAGCTCCAAGGGGGTGTTCCATGGGTGGTGCATGGGTGTTCCCATGCAACCACCCAAGGTTTTTGACACAAAACCCTATTTACTAAAATTTACTAAGAAAAGTTGACAGGGTTTTGTGTCAAAAAAGAGCACTCATTTCAAATAGGCGCTATCACGGAGAAATGCTTTTATTTCTCCTTTCTTTTTCGACTTTGCATGTGTGCTGCACTGTACAGCACACAAAGTGGGAAAAGTTGAAAAGTTAGTCTAAGCATAGTTTTTTTTACTGGAAGGATATCCTTCCAGTACAAAACCTATGCTAGACTCACGCAGACACCCTTTCACTATGGTGCAAAGGTGTGTGCGTGGCGGGTTGCCTCATTGAGCGCCAGCGCTAAGGAGAGGGAAGGAGCGTGCCATATTTCTGTAAATATGGCGCTCTCCACACGCAACGCAGTATAGCATTTTTGCCTGCTGCGCTGCGTGAAAATGTAGTAAATCTGGGCCAAAGGGCCAGGCGCACACACTATTTTCACCCTCCCACCTGACACATATCATCAAAATGGTGGAGTCAATGGGCATAGTAGTTTAAATGATCTAGAATACCTAAAGCCATCGTAAAGCCTTGTAGGCTTATTTCAAATGTTTATTTGAATAATATTGATTTCAGAGGTGAATGTTCTCTGTCTGGACCATAACGAGGCTGGTCCTGGAGGCACTAAAACAGACATAGAGGTCCTTCAAAGCTCTTGCATGAGCAGTTTGTGTAAGCCCCCATGGCTGCCCACAGGTATTCTCACAGGGGAGTGTGCCTCCTTTTGACTTCACAAGTAAAATCGAGAATATCACTTATAGTGTTTTTTTATCGACCTCCTTGAACGGTTTTGGTGACTCAGTGGCCAAACTCTACACCAAGGGTCATCAACCTTTTTTGAAAAAAGAGCTACTTATGTTCAATGAAAATCATACTGAGCTACTAATATTATTAGTTTGATATTAGTGATCACGTCAGACAAGATCACATTAGTGGCCACACCATGCAAGATTATCAGCAGTGATTACCTCAGTGCATCAGGCAAGATTACCAGCAGTGATTACCTCAGTGCATCAGGCAAGATTGCCAGCAGTGATTACCTCAATGCATCAGGCAAAATTATCAGCAGTGATTACCTCACACCTCAGTGCATCAGGCAAGATTACCAGCAGTGATTACCTCAGTGCATCAGGCAAGATTACCAGCAGTGATTACCTCAGTGGTTGCCAGCAGAGATGTGAAAATGGCTTTATCAGTTTGGAATGAATCGGGATAATAGGAAAGCTATGGCTGCAATGCCCCTGGAACCAAGGTAATAATTTTAGTAATGTCTCCCCAACACCTCATGATTTATCCCTCAAATATCAGCTTTTTAAAAATTCTTCGAAATTCAGCTATTTATTTCCAGACATCAGCTAAGCGTATGAGTTCTGAAAATATACACATTTCTGTCTCAAATACACGCTTTTCAGTTTTGGAACGCAAATATTAGTTCAACCAAGAAAAAGCTTCTTTTTTAGTAGACTTGGTTGCACGCAGGCGAGCTACTCACAGGTAGCTGGAGAGTTGCCAGTAGCTCACAAGCTACTCATTGGAGAAGCCTGCTCTACACTGTTGTGCCGCATTAACAATTTTGGATTCCTTTCTATCAACCATGTCCATAAAAGATATGTTATGTCTGTTTTAGTTAATAAATTATGGCCTGATTTTTGTGTGTATGCCTTAGTATCAAGGGACGAACAGATTTAAAAATGTTGTCTAATGCAGGACATGTACAATTGTATTTTCCTGTATGTGATGGCATGGTTGCAGATGTTTACCTGACACCACAATGGACTTTATCTATCATTTATTTGACTCTTATTATCAAACAAAGCCACTCGACTATAAATTCAAGAGGGTAATACAAGTAATTGCGACTTAGCCCACACGTTCACCACATAGGGATTGAGTTCATAAAGGTTGTCAGTTGTCTGTTGGAGAGCTGGAGCACGAGCGTGCACGAGGAGCGTGAGCGTGTACGAAGCCGAAGTCCGGAGCAGCGAGCGAGCGGAGCGGCCTGGAGAGATATCAAAGGGGTGTGCACTGAGAACCCCCCACAGCCCTCCACAGCCACAGAGTGTCAGATTCTTGTCCCATCCATCCCGCCCATTCCGCGTTGCCTCAAACCTGGGAGCCGTGAGGTGCGGGAGAGTAGACAGCGGGAAAATAGCACTGCCGGGGGTCGGAGCTGCGGCGCCACCTGTCTTCGTCTTCGTGCAGGCGGCCGGCATCAGCTGGTGCGGCTTGTGGGTCGGTTTGGTTGCTTTGTTCTGCCCAGGAGCTGGGTTCGTTGTATTGCCCGTGGACCGACAATTCCCCTTGTGTTTCCCCGGTTTGGAAAGAGGTCGGGCAGGGGAGAGGCTGAGCTGGACGCCAAAAGCAGCAAAGAATTAATCACCTTAATCATCTTACTTGGAAAACAGCCCAATTTTTACAGCCTGGACGAATGTCACAAAACAAATTGCAATGATTTTTTATGTTTTCACCTAGCACAGGGTGTTCGATCTGATTGGTTTTACTCTATATATTACTTAAAGGATACTTTGGTTTATTTTTGGCACGGTTTGGATCTTTAGTCACCAGTCAGAGGGAAAAAAGGAGAGAAAGGAAAAACATATAGTAAACTTCAGAGGGAATATTGAGGTTATTACACGCAGTAGCAGTGCAGAGCTGCGGAGAGCAAGGAGGGATTGGAGCGAGCGTATTGAAGTAACGGTGTAGCAGTGGAAGTGGTAAATGTTGTGCTGTGTGCCCCACCCCCTGCTCTGCCGCTGCTTGTGAGTCGGGGTGGGCCGCCCCCAATCCATCGGCATCTTCACTGGCTTTCCCCTTGCTAGTCCACCTGCCACTTGCCATCACTATCCCTTTGAAGTAATTTTAATAATCATCAACAATCATCATTATTCTTTGCAGTAGCCACGTTTGCAACTACTAGCCTTGGATATACCATCTGGATGGTATTTCCACTGAGAAGTAATTGCATGTAGTAAACACCATTGTGCCCACCATCTCACCGCATCTCAAGCAGTTAAGGCAGTAAGAGTAAGGGGCAGCACGGAAGAAGAAATGGAGACTAGTCCACTCAAAGTAAGGGAAAACAAACTATTAAATAAAAATGAGGTCAGGAAGAATTCGTAAACTAGTGACACAAAAAATGGAAAAAAAAGTTACCAGGAAAACAAAGGAGGTACTAGAAACATCAAAAAAAAAAAGGAGACAAGCATCAACAAGTACACTAATTTCACCAATATATTCGTTATTTGGTAAAGTATCACCTAGTAAAAAATTTACTTTTCTAAAGGATCCCACTACAGTTATTTATTCAGAAACAGGTGAAACGGAGGGATCACCAAATCCATTGATACCGCAAAAGATAGCAACAACTAAACTCCAGGATTCCAACATCAAAAATATACAAAATATGGAAAAGGACCAGACAATTAGTAGTCGGCTATTAATTCATGCACAAGTACATGCCTCGGACTGCTCGCACTCCACCCCAAAATTATTATTAAAAGAGGGATCACCTAGAGTCTTGTTAAAAGATGAAGATCTGCAATGTGATGCCTCAGACATTACTCAGGGCCCAAACGAGGATCTCAATAAATCATGGCTTCATTCATTATCAGTTACAAATAATACAGACCTCCTTCATGCACTTGAGGCTAAAACTATTAACCTATCAGATAATCGGACAGAAAATGCAAAGAGCGTAATAAGACAAGATCACAGTCAGACGATAATTGAAATATCTAGCACGCTGGAGCATTTAGCTCAAGTAGGTACATAGAAAGAGAATAATCAGGAGGCAAATGACCTAAAAGAAATAAAGTTGATAACAGAGTTGTGTTCCAGTCCAAAGCAAAAGAGTGAAATAGAAAAAAAACCAACGGAAAAAGTAAAGGAGAACGAAATACCCACACAAGAACCCTCGGAGGATGGTCCCAAAAAAAAACGAAATGGAGGACTACACAACTGTGTCTGCCTCGCTATTAAAAGTTCTAGAAACAGCAATAACTACATTCAATATGCAGTCGGACAAATTAGATATACAGATCGATCTAATGAATATAATAGCCACATACATTGCTGGAATAAATACAAAATTGGAAAATCTTACGGCCATAATAACTACGGAAAGAGGTCTAAAAACAGTGGCGACTAGCGAGAGTGCATGTGGCCCAATAATAGACAAGTTGAGTACAGTACCAGCGATTCTACAAAGTATCCTAAACGAAAGACAAATTAACAACAATGAGCAGTTAAAAAATGTAATAAATATAGATGGAGCACAGAAAGATAATCAGCAAGTTTCGCCCTCTGAGCAATCAAATCATTGAATGCAAATGAAGCGCTCAAGCCCCCCAATGGAGGATCAGAAGCTGAGAGTAACAATATAAAACCAATAAAACAACCACATGTTCCGACAGTTGAACAAGATAATTCTAAATCATGTAAACAAACTAAGAGGCAAAGAAAACGGGCAAGGAAAGCCAGAAAGAACAACAACGGTGAGAAGAGATTGTTCCATATTTTCGATAAAAAGCAACTAGTTCAAGTACAAGATAACAAGTCTATAAATCATGTAAGGGAAAATGAGAAGGACGCAATTAATGATCCACCTTCTTCGTGGAATTCAATGAGTCATAGTACAAGTACGGAGGAATTAATGAACTCAAGACAAATTAATCATGAGACACCATACAAACAAAGCACAATAATTGCAAGGAAAAAAAATTAAAACAAAAAAGAATTCTGATACTCAAATAAAGATGGTAATAGAAAACAAAACCCTAAATACAAGACAAGCGGAGTTACACGACAGCATAGTGTCAAGGCAGACAATACGAAAAGAGCCATACTCTGAATTAAACACCCCCAAAGGACACATACAATCACACAATAAGTGTCGAATAAAACAAAATAGTGGTACATGTGATCCCCCAGATGTAAAATCTGCACGGACTGTAATAAACAATAATACTCGGGACATAAAAGAGTCTGACGAGGTCCAGCAGAGGAACACACAAACAGAAGACGTTCAAAACGAACAAATTGATATTAAAGTTAAGACACAACATGATAATGAAGTGGAGGTAAATCCTAGAACGGTGGTGAAAGATATGCAATATATGTCACCACATATGTCACCATTTATTGATACAAATCAAGAGGATAGTTGGAGCAAGCAGATTATTCTAACGCCCCAATACATCTCACAGGGTCAGCAAGATATCCTCAATAGAGGAAATATAATGAGACTATTGGCTGAAATACCCGCACTAAAAAACCTCTCTCAAACTGATCTACTATCAATTGAATTCATTCCTCATGAAGAAAAGAAACAGATGGAAAGAACACTCTCGACCTGGAGAAATGAGGAGATTGTGGTATCTATTATGAATGCTAGACAACAATTTGAAGCATGGGGTATTACACTTGACAAACCCTTAAGACCTTGTTACCCTTCACCGTTAACAAAGTTTCCAAGGAAGTATTGACTAGTCACCGAAAAAATTCAGGTGTATTCGGTATTACAAAATGCTAGAGGAAAAGAGGGTGACACCAGTAACCTTAAGAATAGACAAACACGGGGACAGGGCCCAACACACTGGGAATGGATAGCTGCAACTCTTAACGCCCCAACAAGGGAGTGACTTACTAACCAAGATAATAGTACTCATAATGACTGCCTAAAGCTTCTCTCTTGGAACATTGCTGGGGCTAAAAGTGAAATTCAAGGGAATGCTCCCCCAAAAAACTGGAATAATTATGAAATCATTGCGTTGCAAGAGACCTGGTTGATAAAGCCGCAGGAAGTGGCTAACTATACACTTCATTATGTCAACGCCACAAGAACACATCGGTATGGGAGAGCAAAAGGTGGCCTAGCAGTATATATATCAACTGCAGTGGCTATATGTTCAGAACAGCTTAGTGCAACAACTTCGGACATACAAGTTATTAAATTAGATAATTTGTTAAAACATGATTCGACAACAATAATATTAATAAATGTTTATTTGCACCCAAATGCAAGGAAAAAACAATTACAGTTGGATAAATTACTTTCAATAATAACAGAACTCAGACTTGAGAACCCAGAGTGGGAAATCATTTTAACAGGTGATTTTAACTCAAACCTCATTTACACTCCTGAGGAGGATGAGCTAATAACCGCGCAAAATGTGTTCTGGTCAGTACCTTTACAAACGCCTTCAACGGTAAGATGAAGGGATTTAATTGGACAAAAAACAGTTATGGCCTTGGAACATCTAGGACTGAGATTACTAAATGGAAGAACTGAGGATGACATGCCCCCATGTTGGACCTACCAAGGTACAAATACACAGTCAATAATAGACTATACAATTCTGACTTTACCATTATTGAACCAGGTGAGGAAATATATCATCAAACACACAACACAAAGTGATCACTCATATCAGCACCTGGAAATAAGAACAAATTGTCTTAAGCATCGGGCGGCACGCACAGAGGTAGGCAACCTGACAACAACTAATCTGAAACGCATAAAATGGTCGGCCGCAAATCTACCAGAGCTAACAAAGTTAGCAAAAGAGATATTAGAAATAAGCATAGCTACAGAAAGTAGTCGAGTAACAAACGGGACAACTTTTACTATAAATGTCGTGATGCAGGCACCCAAAAACGATTATGCAAGGAAAAAAAGGAATAAGGATAACTTGAGTCTTTCAAATAAAGCATTAACATTAAGAAAAGAAATTAGAAAGACGATCAGAAAGAATAGGCTAAATAATGATGTGTGTACCTGGGATCATATAAAAAGTCTCAAAAAATTATACAAAAAACAAATTTGGAAGGATCAAAAAACGAACCAGGATCAGTTCTAGACAAAGCTTCTTTTCTGTGCAAAACAAACAAATAACCAAGCCTTTTGGAAAATAATAAATGGGATAACTGGATCAGCGCAAATTATAAACAATGCATGTGTGACAGAGTCGGCCTGGGTGATTCATTTGAGTAAAACATTTTAAAAAGTTATAGGTTTCGCTAATAATAACAGTTATATTGACTCAGAATCTAAGCCTCCAGATACAATCAAATAAAACAGACTAAAATCCTGGATTGTCAAACAACTCTGGATAGCCATCGCCATGTAGTTGATAAGATATTGAAAACAATAAAATCAGGTCGAAGGGACGGGGCCCCGGGGCCAAATGGGATACCTCAGGCCATTTTCTCAAGTGACCCTGGCTACTGGGCGATCCCGTTGTCAGGGCTATATACTGAGGTAGAGATATCGAATAGTTTGCCCATGAGTTGGAAAGGGTCAATAATCAACCCGATATTTAAGGGTGGAGATAGATCGGATCCTGCAAACTATAGGCTTATAGCCCTAATGGATGTGGAAGCCAAATACTATGCATCATTAATCTTGGAGGACCTGATGGAATGGTCTACTAAAAACAAGTTGATCCCTTTGAACAAAACAGGATTTTGTAAAGGGTTTGGAACAACAACAAATATACTTGCATTGACCATGATAGCAGAAAGGTACAAACGTTTGCATATAAAGTTACAGCTTTGTTTTATTGATTTTAAAGCAGCGTTCAACAGCATAGAGCGAGGACTGCTGTGGAGCAAATTAAAGAATCTGGGCCTCCCGGAATCAATACTGCGTGCCATAATACAATTGTACACCGGAACTTGGATCCGAATAAAAATAGCAGATGGCACGAGATTATCAAGGGCAATCTACACTGAGATAGGGCTAAAGCAAGGATGTGTACTAGCACCTCATTTATTCAATCTCTTTATGGCGGACCTCTCAACAAGATTAAACGAGGCAAATTCTCATCTGCCACGTTTGGGCCCATTACGGATAACACATCTTTCCTATGCCGATGACATATGATTACTCAGTCTAACAAGAGTCGGCTTACAAAGATAGTTAAATGACTATCAACGTTTGCAAGAGATAATGCTTTGGAAATTAACATTAAAAAAACAAAGACCATGACTATTGCAAAGTGGTCAGGACGTCAATTCCCGGTCAGGCTGGGAGAAATACCGTTAGGGATAGTTAATAACTACAAATATCTAGGGCTGTACATAGATGATCATTTAAATTTCCAAACACATAAACACTATCTTGAAACAAAAGGAAATGGCCTAATCTATGCATTTTGTGCCCTCTCAAAAAAGTCAAGGGGTCCATCTCTTAAGCCTCTGCTCGCTGTAATAGGTGCCAAATTGATGCCGACAGTGGCGTATGCAAGCATCGTTCTAAATGGTACAGATGCAAAACTGTTGGACAAGCTACAAGCGTATAAAAAAGGTTTTAATTTACCTCAGAATGCGTCCCCAGCTCAGGTGAGACTGGAATTTGGTCTTACTCAACAAGAGATCGGGAGAAGCTATGCTATCATTAAAAGCTGGTATAAAATCTGGTTAAGTCGAGCGAATGACTTACATGATGCCTTGTGGCGGGCCCAGGAAGAAGATCAGCATTCAAGTTATGGAAAAATTTTGAAAATGGCCCTGGAAGAAGCAAAGACAAAAGATCTCTGGGCACAGTCTCCCTCCTTTCCTGTTTTCCGTAGGGTGGTAAACAAAATGGCAAAATTACATTCACTACTAGAGGACAAAAATAAATTTGCGAAGAGGTCTCATGCCTGGATGGTCCTGCAGTCTTATACAAAAATACGACCGGCAGAATATCTAAACACAACATATCCATACTATCTGAAACGGAAACTCATGGCCACCAGGTTTGGGCTTTTACCAAGTTTAGCGGATCAGCCTATATGGAGGTACAATGGTCCCACGATATGCAATCTATGTGGTGCAGCGAAGCAAGATTTCATTCATCTTATCTGCATATGTCCTTGTTCAAAAGCAACTCGGGTGTGGCTATTGAAAAAGGCGTTTAATGTTAGAGGGATCCGGTCTTGTAGAGCTGCAATAATCAAAGGCCTGGACCCAACAGATCCCTATTTGAACTGTAAGGTGATGAAATTTCTGATACGTTATGAACAGTTAATAATGAAAAAGGACAAACAAACTACTGTGCCATTGACTGAATAGTGATTATGAGTACCGGAATTCTAAGACCCTCTTGTTTGTATAAGTAAGAAGATGTAGTAGGAGTTAAAAAAAAGTAATCATTATGATGGGTTCTTGAATTGTATCAACGGACTTTATATTGGGATTGGAAAAGATAGTAATGGAAGCTCGTTTTATTATTATGGTAAATAGGAATTGGATCATTTAGTTTGTTTTTTAATATGTGAGGTAGGATAAATGATCCACAGATTGGTTTTAAATGGATTTAATGTATTGTATTTTAATATTGAAATTAGAAATGATAGCAACGCTGTAGATTTTGTTAAGAAATTCAATTTTAATAATTTTATGATGCGGAATATATTGTTATTTGCGAAATTGTTATGGTTTTTATTAACTGAAACAATAAAGTACTTTGTCACAGAGTTCATAAAGGGACAGGTTTACCAATAATGTTTTGTTTGGAACCGTCCCCTGTTCCTAGTTACTCTTTGTGAATTCTAGTACGAAGAAAAATGTATTGATCCCTGGAATTGCCTCTTGTCCGGTCTCTGCCTTGTTCTCTCCCTAAAAAGGACGATTGTGTTTTTGTCCGTAACAACCTCATTTCCTCCTTGGGTTCAGTCATCATGCACCAGAGATGTGTCTGGCTGTATTTCTTATTAAAACTAACCAGTCTCTGGTGCATTAAAAGGCTGTGAAACTCCAGCCCTTCCTGACATGGAACCCATTTAATAGAATGCTTGCATCCACATTATATACTTCTTTTCAACAGTAGCCTCTCCTAATGGGGGAGGCCTGATAACATTTCTTCTATTAGTTCAGCTGAGATTGCTAGGTCATTTCCTTCACCCATCATGCCAGCTTAAAGAGAACCCACCGCCCTCAAAGTCTCAAGAAATATACCAGTTTACTGCAAAAGTTGCTTCAGCTGAACCACTGCTCTAGATCTGTAACGAAGCACACAACATTTCAGTGGTGCACACTGTTCCTCCCCCCACTTGACATACATCATGAACCTGATCGGATATAGTGGAATTACTTTGTACATTGAGTCATACAAGAAGAGGCTTGGAGGCCGTCTATCTCTGTTTTAATACCTTCAGGGATCAGCATCCTTGTGGTCTGGACAGAGAACATTCACTCTGAGATCTACAGTATCCAAATACGCTTTTGCAGTAATAGCCTCTAAGTCTTGATTGATTTACTGTAAATCGTTCAAACTACTGTACAAATTGATTCCACTATTTTCGTTAATGTTGATAATACCCCTAATGCACGTCGTCGCTGAACACATGACCATCAGGTTTCTTGTCTGTCCTGCCAGCAACATGCACATCACTTCGCTCCCTTTTGAAGATTGATTTGAGCTTCACAGATAACCTGAAATAAAAATGTATTTATTTCACCTTTCAATATCCCGCCTAATTCCTGTCACTAACGAATGGAATGGTGGCTATAATTTTTCTCTTTTAAGTCCTTTCTAGTCTGTGCAGTCACTATTTACGAGGCATATGACTATATACTTAAGGCGTATTTCTGCATTTTTTGCACATGTCAAAACTCACCCTTGAATCCCCTGAATACAGCTCACCTCAACCCTCACCAAGGGGCGCCACTCGCCTGTACCTCCCTCCCCAGGGCTCCTTACCTCCCTCCCCACTGCTCTACTCCTCCCTCCCCAGAGCTCCTTACCTCCCTCCCCAGGGCTCCTTACCTCCCTCCCCACTGCTCCACTCCTCCCTGCCCAGGGCTCCTTATCTCCCTCCCTATGGCTCCTTACCTCCCTCCCCAGGGATCCATACCTCCCTCCCCAGGGCTCCTTACCTTCCTCCCCAGGGCTCCTTACCTCCCTCCCCACTGCTCCACTCCTCCCTCCCCAGGACTCCTTACCTCCCTCCCCAGGACTCCTTACCTTCCTCCCCAGGGCTCCTTACCTCCCTCCCCACTGCTCCACTCCTCCCTCCCCAGGACTCCTTACCTCCCTCCCCAGGGCTCCTTACCTCCCTCCCCACTGCTCCACTCCTCCCTGCCCAGGGCTCCTTACCTCCCTCCCCAGGGCTCCTTACCTCCCTCCCCACTGCTCCACTCCTCCCTGCCCAGGGCTCCTTATCTCCCTCCCTATGGCTCCTTACCTCCCTCCCCAGGGATCCATACCTCCCTCCCCAGGGCTCCTTACCTTCCTCCCCAGGGCTCCTTACCTCCTCCCCACTGCTCCACTCCTCCCTCCCCAGGACTCCTTACCTCCCTCCCCAGGGCTCCTTACCTCCTCCCCACTGCTCCACTCCTCCCTGCCCAGGGCTCCTTATCTCCCTCCCTATGGCTCCTTACCTCCCTCCCCAGGGATCCATACCTCCCTCCCCAGGGCTCCTTACCTTCCTCCCCAGGGCTCCTTACCTCCCTCCCCACTGCTCCACTCCTCCCTCCCCAGGACTCCTTACCTCCCTCCCCAGGGCTCCTTACCTTCCTCCCCACTGCTCCACTCCTCCCTCCCCAGGACTCCTTACCTCCCTCCCCAGGGCTCCTTACCTCCCTCCCCACTGCTCCACTCCTCCCTCCCCAGGACTCCTTACCTCCCTCCCCAGGGCTCCTTACCTCCCTCCCCACTGCTCTACTCCTCCCTCCCCAGAGCTCCTTACCTCCCTCCCCAGGGCTCCTTACCTCCCTCCCCACTGCTCCACTCCTCCCTGCCCAGGGCTCCTTATCTCCCTCCCTATGGCTCCTACCTCTCTCCCCAGGGATCCATACCTCCCTCCCCAGGGCTCCTTACCTTCCTCCCCAGGGCTCCTTACCTCCCTCCCCACTGCTCCACTCCTCCCTCCCCAGGACTCCTTACCTCCCTCCACAGGGCTCCTTACCTTCCTCCCCACTGCTCCACTCCTCCCTGCCCAGGGCTCCTTATCTCCCTCCCTATGGCTCACTTACCTCCCTCCCCAGGGATCCATACCTCCCTCCCCAGGGCTCCTTACCTTCCTCCCCAGGGCTCCTTACCTCCCTCCCCACTGCTCCACTCCTCCCTCCCCAGGACTCCTTACCTCCCTCCCCAGGACTCCTTACCTTCCTCCCCAGGACTCCTTACCTTCCTCCCCAGGGCTCCTTACATCCCTCCCCACTGCTCCACTCCTACCTCCCCACTGCTTCATCTCTCCCTCCCCACTGCTCTTGTAAAGTACCTCCCTCCCTAGGGCTCCAGATAGTGTCTCCAAGACCCAACTACATCATCAGTGATTGGCTTTTGGGCATGGTATGCTTATGTTTCAGCAATGATGCTGAGCTTGCTTTGCCTCTTAACATATTTCGCGAGAGGGCAGGACCATTTTGTGTTACTCCACTGACTCTAAATAAATAGGCACTTATCATGTAATATTAGCCACTGTAATTCACACTATAAAAATGTTGTTATAAATAAAAAGAAGTTCACAAACCTGTTAAGTCCTGCTGACCTTTTACAATAACAATCCATTTGCACCACCCAGGGAGAAGCTGGAGAAAGGTGACTCCCGGACCAAGGTGGAAGCCCTCTGTTTGATTGGCTGGCTGAAGCTAATGACGGCGAAGCTGTTGCCTGGCTTCCTCCAGTGCTTCTCTGATGACGTTGTTGCTGTGAGGCGCGAGGTGTGTAATGCGGCTGGAGCACTCCAGATCAAAGATGAGATGGTGAGTGACGTCGGAAATAGCAACAAATGCAGAAACCACTTCAGCAGTGCTGTACCCTCTTGATGTTGGGAGCTAAGATAGAAGAATATTATTGATCTATCTCCCTCTTGGATTTTACTGGTAAAACACCTTTTGCAAAGCTGCTTGTTAGCTTACAAGAGTGGACTAGACTAGGGAGAAGGGACTCTTTCAATATGGATTTTGTGAGTGGTCTGGTACTGTAAGACAATGTCCTACTGTGTATCTCTTGTGGTCCATATAGGCCACTTAGACAAGCATGAATAAATGTACCAAGAGCACGTGAGTGTATTAATCCTGCTAAGCTTTGGAACATCTAGTAATTGATATACCACTAAGATTGCATGTGGGGAGAAACCCTGGCAGGTGCCAAAGTATAGCAGTCGCTGCTTCAGCTCTAGTATTGTACTGCAGACAAATCCTGTAATTTGCTAGCATGTTTTTTTTCTGTAGTTTTATATACGGCAAACTCAACCCAGAGGTATCAGAGCGGACATGAGCACCAGCTGCGTTACAGGACGGACACATTCATTTTGTTGGGCACGGGGAGATTAAGTTATTTGCCCACAATCACAGGATGTTGAGCGTCCCTGCTAAGACTCAAACCGGTTCCACAGCTTCGAGGTCGACCGCTCTAGACGTTAGGCCACATCCTTTCTTGAAGAAGGTCAGGATTCTGGCAGCGAAGACGGCTGAGTCAGCGATACCATGTGCCAGTGTAGAGGAGAACCCGAAGAAATGGCAAAGACGGGCCCCTTCCCCCTGCTTTGGGATGTCTACTACTAGAGTGGCACTGTGCCACCCCCAGAATCTGGGGTCCTCTCCTCCGCTGCAGGGGCTGTTGGCACAGAGTCAAGCTGGGTTCCGTGGCAAGGTTGCCTGGGATATTGGTGTCCTGTAGTGATGCAGTAGCCTCGCAGTCGAGGAGAGGTGGACCCCACCTAGAGACTGTGGCCTACTCAGTAGTTGCTGGACCTGTAGATCTGGGAAGGCTATGGCACCTGATGCTAGCATGGCGGCCACAGAAACATAGGAAGAATTGGTGCCCTGTTATCCATCTTTGTGTGTGCCCCCACCCCCACACATATTGAATTTGGGGCTGCACAGTTTGCAGTGCTGGACCCGAACTGTGACGCGGGCCTGCGCCTTGGGGAGAGGCATATGAGCATCCATAGTGTGGTTCGCACTAGATTAGTATTTGGGGATATGGCAACAGGTAATATGGAGGCTGCTGGCTGTGTGCTACTGACTGATGCCCCCAACAGTGAGTGAGTGAGTGTGCTTGGAGGAGTACAGCAGCTAATCTATTTCTAGTCTTCTGGGTGAGCACCCCTTTCGACAGTACTGTCTCAATTTGTGTTCTCTGAAGTGGGGTCTCTGCAGAATGAGATCTAGACCTCTCTGCTGGCCTAATGGGGCCACCTGGTGCATGCTGCTAGGGTGGTTGGCTTGGAACACTTGGCTACATACCTTGTAGGCCGAGTGGTTTACGTGTGTCCGACATCTTAGTGGCCACTCCCACAATGGCAAAGCATGTATCTATCTATGTATCTCTTGTATTTTAAAGCACAATCAATGCCCTAAGGCAGTCTGGCACTAGCTTAAAGGACAAGACAGTATCAGAGCGTTAAATCTAAAAAGGCCAGGCTTCACAGTCCTCTGAAACCTCGAGTTGCAGGAGATGGCATGGGTCTGTGGTGGGAGATCATGCCAGAGAAAAGGCACCCTAAAAGAGAAGGTAATGCCCTTTTGCTGAGCTCGTTTGATTTTGCGAACGTAAAGCAAGGATTTATTGGCAGAATGGAGGGAGTGTGTCGCTACATAACACGTGAACAAATGTTTAAGAGCCACAGGGCCCAAGTTGTTAAATACTTTAAAACATGGGGGCATATGTACAAGCCCCTATCGTCATGAGAACGTCACTTTCTGTGACGTTTCCGTGGTGATAGGGGCTTCGCCTTATTTACAAGGCAGCGTTAAGCCACTTAACGTGGCTTAACGCTGCATTGTAAATAAGGCCATCTTTCACGCTATGCTTAGCGTGAAAGGGGTGGGCAGTGGGTGTTGCAGTGGGCGTTCCACCGCAACACCCATTGATTTTGAAGCTGCCCCCTATTTACAAGGGCAGCGTAAATAGGAGGCAGCGCCACACTTAAGACCAGGAAAAACCTGGTCTTAAGTTGGCGAAACGAGGAGAAATGCTTTATTTCACCTCGTTTTTGCTTTTTCCATGTGTGCTGCCTTGTGCAGCACGCATGGAAAAAGCAAAACACCTTGGATTGTTTATGTGTAGGAAGGTGGCCGTTCCTGCACATAAACAATCCTTTAAAAAAAAAAGACATTTTGTGACTTCTATGTGTGCTGCATTAAGCAGCACACATAGAAGTGACAAAACGGCATTTCAGGATTGTTTATGTGCAGGAAGGGACACCTTCCTACACATAAGCAATCCTCCCCTGCATGCAGACACCCTTGCACTATAGGCCTTCACCTGTCTCCTATGGGCAGAGTGGCCATCGCTAAAATGCTTCTTCTCCCGAGGCTTCTCTACTTTTTTACTGCACTCCCACATAGGCTGCCTTGGAACATATTTAAGGACCTGGAAGTACTCCTAGTTGCACTGATATGGGGAGGCTCAAGGTCCAGAGTGGCACTCCGTAAACGGTACCTGCCACTCACAGACGAGGATTGGGGGTACCAAATTATGAATATTATTATGCTGCTGCGCAGCTCCAATGGCCAATGAGATGGCTAGCGAGTGCCCAGGTGACAGAGATGTCCAGCTGGGCAATACTCTTAAGACGTACAGCCATAATAGAATGGCTATCGGGCTCCACCACTCCGACGCAAAAGAAGCAGGGTAATCTGCTAATGATGGCAGCTAGACGTAGCTGGCTATGGTACGTGATGCCTAAAAGCCAAGCAACACCATATGCACCCATGCTACCAATTGAGATTTTACCGGGTTCGTTTGCTTGCCACGACCGTCCGGAACTTGAGTCCTGGGCGGCGGTGGGATTGGATACCTGGGGCGAATTATTTGCGGATGCACAGTTCCAGAGCCTAGAAGAGTTGATAGCGGACTTCGGAATCACGCAGGGTACATTCATGCTTTATGCGTTACTAACGCGGCAATTCCACCAAACATGGGGGAACGTCGAGATAGAACCAGACACATCGCAGGTGCTGCAGACCTTGCTTACACATGGGAAGGGCAGACATGCGGTAACAGCGATATATAGCTCCCTTAGGCCTGGTTCTAGCCCCCTACTAGCAACGATTCGTGCATATTGGGATTCCGAGCTGTCAGCTAGCATGAGGGATAAGCAGTGGGCGCAGTGTATAGGGTACCCCAAAATTATATCCATGAACGCTAGGCTGAAATACACACAGTTAAATAATTTACATCATACCTATTTAACACCACACAGACTGGCTCTGTACCCTACATCTGTCGACAAAGGCCCTCGCTGCTTGGGGTCAGACGCAAAGTTTCTCCACATGGTCTGGGCATGCCCTTGCCTTAGTGCCTCCTGGAATGAGATCGTGGCGACACTAGGGGAAGCAACCTACACTACAGTACCTGTGCAAGGCTTACACTTTCTACTTGGCATCACCAAGCGCACTGCAGCAAGGAAAAACCTTAATAATTCCTTGACCTAGCTTTGGCATTAGCAAAGCGAAGAATAGCTAGGTCCTGGAAATCGAGTGCTGCTCCCAATACACACATTTGGCTGTTGGATCTCCGCAAGGCGCTGGTGGCTGAGCACACGACACAAACACTGAAGGCATCCCGTGACCCCTCACAAACTAACCCCATGCAATGGCAGGAATACTTTTCGTTTGTGGAAGGCAAATTGAATTCACCTAGTTACTCACAG